>CM076571.1:951274571-951724312 GCA_034641835.2 Pinus albicaulis | reverse complement strand
TACACCAAAGACATCCAAGCATATGGAAATTGAGGACAGCAAAAAGAAGGGAAAGATAAAGGGAAATAAGGCTGCCACAGCTCAAAAGGAAGATGAAATACCTACCTGTACACATTGCCAAAGGATCGGCCATGATGAAGCTAGGTGTTGGAAACTTCATCCAGAACTGAAGCCAAAAAATTTCCAAATGAAGAAGGGTGAAAATAAGGCTGAAACAACAATCCAACAAGGCTTGGACTTGGGATTTGATTCAGGTGATGAAGGCAAAATCACCATTATGGTTGCAACAGGTAAAATTTCTGAAGCTAGTATTTCTACTTCTTCTAATATCACACAGTTGAATGAAGGAAAAAGAATCGAGTTATTTCATATAAGGGTAACTTCAAAGCATACTAAGATAGATAAATTGTTCGATACGGGATCACATGAAAATTTGATATCTGAGTCATTGGTTAAACAATTGGGTTTGAAAAAACATAATCATCCAAAACACATCCTTTAGGATGGTTAAAGGAACAATCTCAAATTCATGTTACCAAACAATGTCGGTTAAAATTTGCAATCATAACTAATTATATTGACGAAGTAGATCTGGATGTGATACCGTTAGACATATGTGGAATTTTCTTAGGAAGCCCTTATCTCTATGAACATGATGCAATATTTTATAGGAAGGAACATATGTATCATCTCAAGAAATATGGGATTAAGTACATCGTTCGGGCACATAAACCTCAAAATCACTTGAATTTAAATAATGCTAATCAGATGAAGCACTTAATTAGTTCAAGTAAGAGATACATACTCATTTTGATAAAAGAGAAACATAAGTATCTTAATGATACTTGTTCAGGTTGTGAATTTTATTATGAAGGTAATTTGGTTAAAAAGGTATATTCATTTCAAGGTCTAGTTAAAGAACCAAAACATCTACTTCATAAAAAGGAAATATCACATGAGATGCAATTGATGTCTGATGCCCCTAATAATGGAATGTATCACAAGTCAGTTATAGAGTGTAAATAAATAAAGCAACAAATTCCAGAGAAGATTGGAAAAGAATTAATGTGACCCAGTTCGTCTCCATACAGTTCACCCATAATTTTGGATCATAAGCAAAACGAGACATGGGGAATAAGTGTCGATTTTAAAGTTGTTGATTCATTTAAGAAAAAAAAATTCACAGCATTATTAGATAATGAACAACCATTTGAAGTTAAAACAGATGCTAGTAATAATGCAATGGAAACAGTGATTCACATATATTATCAGCTGCTTCAATACTTTCAGTCATATACTAATAAGCAACAATATCACTACAGTTGGATGGGATTTCTTCAGCAAATTCACTTATTAATTAATGAAAAGGAAGGTGTAACAAGTAAAGTAGTTGATATGATGTCTAGAATGTCTTTGAATGCTTCAGTAGTACTACATAATAGTTCATTGGTTCATGAAAGTTATCTAGAACAATATAGTACTGATGATGATTTCGAAGATAATTATGAATCATTAACTCATGATGCTCAGATAGAAGAAATAAATTATCATATTTATGACAGGTTGTTATATCATCTAGGTAAGTTATGTGTACCACAAACAGAAAAAGTGCAGGTTATTCGTGAAGTTCATCTTTCTCAGATTGCAGGACAGTTTGGCATAAGCAAGACTATGGCACAAAGTCAAAGGTATTGTTACTAGCCTCACATGTATGAAACAATTGTGAAGTACATAAAGGGATGTGTAATGTGTTCGACAATCAAGCCAAGCAATCGAAAGATTGGTTTTCACATGCCACTTCCAGTTCCTTTGCAACCATGGGGTAGCATGGATTTGGTTCAAGGACAGACAGAAATGGTGAACGGGGCTGGGATACATATTATTCGAGGTAATTGCAGTAAACATCCTAAGTCTTGGGATGAATTTTTAACTTATTTGCATCAAGCTTACAATCAAGCCTTACATTCTTTTGTGCCACGACAAGAATTGAGTCAAGTCGGGTAAAAAATTTTCCATGATAAGCATCAAGTCGATCATCAGTTTCAGGTTAGCAAACAGGTATGGTTGTATTTCAGCAAAGTCAAGATGAAAGTGAGGGAGTTGTATTCTCACTTATTGTCTACTTAAAATCAAGCTTTTGTGGTCCAAAAGCTTTCAAGTGGAGAGCATTGATCCAGGAGGATTTTGTTCAATACAGTTCAGCAGAGAAGTCTAGTCAACTCCAGAAGTCTGATGTTTAGTTCAGTCTCCAATCTGCTAGTTCCATCAATATCGTCCATGGTTCAATGTCAGGTTCATGGCATGGTCGTCATGTGATTCGAATTTGGGTTAAAATTGGTGAAAAAGGGTGAAATACCTTACAATGTAAAGGTCTATGGTTAAAATATAACCTAGATCTAAAACCCTAATACCTAAGCCTAAAACCCTATACACATTATCTAGGTCCTAAAGATAAAGTATTATTCCTAACGCAAAGGTTCCTAGGTACAAAACCTAAGGAAAATCATAAAAAATCCACTCTTGGACTTTGGAATTAAAAAAAAGTTTAAAACTTTGCACAGCTAAACCACGCGACCTTTAAACCATGTTGGAGTTGCAAACCGCTGACATGTGAAAAATATATATAACCATGGCGGAGAATATTAAAAGGTTATGAGATGTGGTTGACAATTTTTTACCGTCATTTGTTAAAACCACGACAAATAAGTCATGTGACAATATAAGACCGTGACCGTCAGGTGTAGTCGTCACCGCCAGAGCCACCTTAACTGCCAAGATCCGACTACAACCGTAGCCGCCAAAGGAGTCATTCACATGTCGACGGGTGTTTCCCTCAACCTGGTTAGCCTAACCGTCGGGCTAAAATTTTATCATAGGGTAA
The DNA here is from genome assembly GCA_034641835.2 of Pinus albicaulis. Lineage (NCBI taxonomy): Eukaryota > Viridiplantae > Streptophyta > Pinopsida > Pinales > Pinaceae > Pinus > Pinus albicaulis. The sequence continues at coordinate 951,721,431 of CM076571.1, read as the reverse complement.
ATTTTGGGTTTTTTGTATTTATTTCAGCACTAAGGTCAAAGGTTCTTTATCTCTAGGTATTAGGTGTCTCTATGAGACAGGACTGAGACCCAAGTCACCAAATATGCTGCAACAACCATGCTAATTTTGGCTTCATGGAATTTGAGGCCTAAAACTATTTAAATCAACCATTTTTCTTCATGAATGACATGGATGTTTTAAACTTCATTTTTCAACAAGATAGAGGCAGTTTTGTTTACAACATTGCTCAGTCGTCGGGTGTCGGAATTGAGTGCAAAGACAGGTGTCGGAAAGGCGAGAAAGAGTACTTTATATTTACAGAGTTCAGAAGTTCCTGCGAGCACATTCATTCTGATTCATTTCTGTGTAAATAAATTTCTCACGATCAATCCTAATAAAATGGGCGCCCACTTGAAAGCAGACCCGGAGATGTAGTCCACCAGGGACGAACTCCGTAATCAACTGTTTGCTTCTTCTTCTCTCTGTTTATTGCTGTGATTTAATCATTTATTTTCTACTGGTTTATGTCATCTTTCATTAAAGCTTTCTTCAGTTAAAAATCAATCTTAAGGACAAACTGATCAAACTGCCTATGCACTTTATTCGATCACATTCAGATCACCAAAGGTCCCAAATCAAAAAGTTGAGCCAACAAGAAAATTCTAATTCCATAAGCCCACTATGCCAAATTTTTAGTGGGACTCAAACAAGTGAAAATAAGTAACCAAATCAAGAAATTGATTCAAAATAGTAGCATAAACTTCCAGCAAACAAAAAACTCAAGAAACCGACAAAAGGAAACTTCAAGATTCACTAGAAAGCTAATCTCAAGAAACGAGAAAACCAAGAAAGTCAAGAAGGAAAAAACCAAGAAGTGAAGAAATGCACAAGGCAAGCATGAGAAAACTGACAAAGAATCACTGTTCTATAAGGTCAGAACAACCAAGAACTTCAAAAAGAAGTCCTGGTGCTACAGCCGCAACTAAAACTTCACCAAAAAGGTAAAACCCTAGATTGACTAGGTTTGCATACAAAAAGGAGAGAAAATGACACACAGTAAGGAGAAACATTATCCAGACACCTAGGAGGTTCCACAGGGATGACCAAAAATAGGAAAGAGAGACTTACATGATGTCAAAATTTAATTTTTCAAATTTTATTGGGCATATGCAGATCCACTGTGTGAAACATGTGTGCATATGCGTCTGTATCTAAATAAAATCACGTATACACTGGTTCCTTTGGAAAAAATAGAAGGTATATATGACTTTGTACACACCAAGTAGTGTATAGAAATTGGAATAAAAAAAATAAGAAACCTAGGCCTGATCCAAAAGATTAGGACTTCTTCCTGGATGGGAAAAGAACCTACTAGACTAAAAAAGTGATCAAACTATCAGGGAACCCAAAATACAAAGAAAAAAAACAAAAACTAGGAATTACATGGATGTAATCCCCAATGGAGTTGCTAGTTCTGTTGTGGGAAAAACTACCCTAAGGTCTGGGTTGAGGGACCTAACAGAGAGGAAGACATATCATCACAAGAAGCTCTCAATTTGCAAGTACTACGTTTGAGGTCGATCTCACAGGGTACAAACCCTCTACTACTACTCCTGCTTCAAGACCTGAGATCTTCCATGACTCCAAGCAAAACCATCCTCCAGATCCGTCCAGCCCTAGCCTTATAAAGCTTCTTCCATAAAAGGTGCACAAAGGATGTCACATAAAGGGGGGGTGAACATCACAAGGAAACAAGGGTTTCCTAAACTTGGGAAGTGCAGGGGGCACAAGAAAATATCATACTTGATCAGGGCTATAATAGGCTATAATATCAATAGAATTCTCTCTCCTCCCTTAGGCCTTTCCCTTGAGGTGTATTTATACTTCCTCAAATTAGTTTTTCAGTTGGGAAACAGTTTGGCCACGGGCCGGTGTAAGTAGGCTGCAAGTAAAACCTGTAAACCCCACCCAATTAATAGGGAGTTTATTATTTTTTAATATTTTTAAATTTTATAAGCGGGTCAGATATGAGTGGACCCATGTCTGCACACAGAAAATTCTGGGTAGAGTCGTGTATGGAATTCAAAATACTATTTTTTAATCATTTTGACCAAGTCTGGATGGAAGGGTTGCCCAAGGCCAATGCATAAGTCATCAAGTATATAGAGGTGTTAAATGATGCTATAACAATATCCAAGCCAAATTATTCCATTATTGCATTTGGCATCAGGTTATGGGAAGCTCCGGAGTCAAGCATGGCATTGTGGAGGATACATTGATGAATTCTCAAACTAAGATAAAACAGGGGAAATTCACTATCTTCTAGTTGACCATCTATGGCTAAACCAAAAATGAGCTCTGGTCGATGATCCTAAACATTAACCATATCTGACATAGGGTCTACTTTCAACATTTTAGCAACATGAGATTTTTATTGATTATTTTTCACAAGCTCGGTCAAGGGGATAGATACTTTCAACTTAGAGATTTCATTTTCTAAGCTAAACAGATTGGATTGTTTATCTACCTCTTTTACAACAGTGTCCCTATTTTCGGGTAGGTCTTCTATTGCAGATTGCTTCTTTTTTCCTTCTTTTTCTTTTCTTGGTGTACTTGTAGATGCTTGATTATTCTTAATCTGATTTGTAGCTGCAGGCTCCTTTCCCTTTTTCAGAATAGCTTGGGGACTTTTCTTGGATTGAGTATATTTTTGTTGGGATGTCCTCTTCTGGATAAGAGTGATAGGAACATCTCGGTTTCTCAATTAATATTTCCTCTGATGTGAGCTGAGGGCATTAATATAACCCCGTTGATAATCATCAAATTGGACCTCCAACTCATCATCATTGGCAAGTATGTAGTCTTCATCCTTCGTCATATATTTTTTTTCAATGTATTCTTCATCATATTTCAAGAAAATAGGCTTTCCATCTGCAGTGAAGAAATGATTCTCTTCCACAATATCTTCTTCCTCTTCAACCCCTTAAGCATAACTGTGCTACAAAGGAGTGCGGATATGTTATTGTGTCGGCTAATCTGGAGCTATTTGTTCCCTCTATTTAATCCTAAACTGAGGTTGCAGCTATTGATCTCGGAAATTAGGATTTTGAACCTATGTTTCTAGTTTCCTTTTAGTGATAGAAATTCTATCTACCATTCTATCCACAATCCCGATCAAAGTATCCAAATTGATATAAGATGATGTGGATGGCTCTTCCTTGATTGTTACCTTTCTCTCACCTTTGGTCTTTGAATTTTTTATTGTCAAATTTGCTTCGACACTAACTGCATTTCTCTTCATCTCCTCAAGTGTTTCAGGACTTATTTCTCGAGAATGATATGCCATATCTAAATCAAAATCATCTGGATAGTGCAAGAGAGCCAAACCTGGAGGAAATTTATTCTCATTTGGAATTGAGTTATATACCGGGTTAAAGCGAGCAGTAAATCCTGAACAGATTCATTTGGCTTTCTCTTTAAATTTTCATACTTAGAAAAAATATGAAGTGGATTCTTTTTCACTTCCCATCTAGCTATAAATGCATAAGTTAATTGCTCCGGATTTCCTATGGAATTGGTAGTCAAAGAATGCAACCATGTTTTTACATCCACGGAGAAGCTTTGGGAAATGATCCTCATTTTTGCATTACCGACATAAATCTCTTCTAAATCAATGAATTTAATGACTTTCACTAAGTTTTGTCTTGCACTAATCTCTAAGTTTTCATCAAAGAGAGGAAGTATTTTACCATAACCTTGTGGTAAGGGTGCAAGTTGACCAGGTAAAATCAAAGGTGCAAATCTCTCCATTAACCATGTTGAGTGTGGTGCAGGAGTAACAATGGGAGGGGTAGACTGAGAAGGTAATGAAGTAGAAGGGATGGAAGAAGAGGAAAAAATTGATTGAGATGATGTGGGAATGAACAAGGACTATTGCTGATACAGGATGATAGATTTCTCATATGTATATTGGAGTTGATTGGCTAATTTTCAAGTCTAACAAACTGACTCCAGACTTTCCTACCAAAATCTGACTGAGATTTAGATTCTTCTGATACTATGCTACCTTCAAGTTTTAAGGAATCAAATAATACTTTAGATAATGATTTTACTTCAGACAATCTCAAGGGACCAAACACTATTTCTGACAAGGAAGTCTCTGATTTGATCTAAACAGAGATAATTCCTATTTCAAATTGAATGGAATATCTTCAAGGGATAATACTTTTGCAGGTAATGATCTAAACCTTACCAATGAAGATGGATCTGATTGAATCTCTGAGTGTTTTGATATCTGCTTTCTGATGAGTTTCTCTATATCTTCAACTAGAGAAGTTGGATGAGGATCAGGATTCGATCTTGTGTATCTTTTCGAAGCCAGAAGGTTCTTTGTTTCCACAAATCAGTTCTCTGCAATTTTTTAACCATCCTTCTCGAACACTAGGTCCTATCACCCATGGGCCTAGAATTCGATGAAAATTAATAGTACACCCAAGGAATATCTGTCATTTCATTCCTTGGCAACGGTGCTAGAATGTTCGTACTCCACCCATTCTTCGAAGGCTGAAAATGAGACCAACAAAGGTAACCACATACCACTTTGACCTAGCAGCTAGCCCTACTAGGTTGAGAGGGCTCTCTCTATGGGATCACAACCAAGTTAATGGATCATGAAAGATATTAGGCTAGGTATTTTTCGATCAGGGTTTTTTTGATTTGATGTTTTTGTGCTGGATGGTGTTTTAGGTCTAGAAAGACTAGGTCAAGGCTCAAAAAATCAGATTTGCAGAGATTTAATGGGGCAAGGTAGGCACATACTTTAACACTTTAGAGGTATATTTTTCTATAGGGTATATTGATATGGTTTCAACACGAGCATGAATCTCATGAATTCGTTTATATAAAAATAATATGAACAAAATGTGAAAGATTCTCCAAAACATAACATTAAATCAATGAATTATATTTATCATCTTAGAAATCAAACACATGAAGCATGGAAATGGAAATGGAAGGTAAAATACATTCAAACATATTATCACAAAAGGAAAAACACTGCTAAATCACATACCACATGAATCCCACTACAATAGCTGCAAATTAGGTCTATTATTTCCTTCCAAATTCACAAATACACTAGTATTAAAGGGTCAATTCCACATGATTCAACCTTTGAAAATGATTAAAAAGTTCCTCATATAGTCACTGAGGTCAAAATCCTCCCTTGGAGGTCAAATTTCCAGCCAGAAAATCCAAATACATGCATCTATCCACTATCTACTACATACAAGGGAGGTTACTCAACCAATTCCTCCTTTTCCTAACCATCATGAGACATTTCCTCAAAGCATTAAATGGAGGATAGGACACCTAAGTTACCTCATTTTTACCCATTTACATTTACTTTGACCCTTTACATTAATTTACCTTTACTTTTTGACTCTTACAAAAGTCAAACTGAAAATTTTCAACATTTACACAGTGAAATTTCATTAAAATTTATCAGAAATTGCAGATGCGCAACGAGCTGTTGGAGGCCATTTTTAGGTGCCTTAATAAAGTCCAAATTCAAATATAAGACATGTTATGGAAATATTGGAGATTTTATATGTATTTAGAGTATTTAAGCATTCAAAATTACCCATTTTTGGCTGAGATATGGACATTCTCCTATAGTGTCTCCATGTGCGCAACGAAAGTAAAAAAGAGAGGCAGAATGTTGATTTTTGACCCCTTTTTTGGATTTTTCTCAAAATATGTGCCCCGGACCAAAAAAATGAGAAAACGGGTTTTGAGAGGAGGCCACCAGATTTCCAAAAATGTCAAACATTTTCCATTTTGAGGCATAGGGAAGAAGCGCAACGTGAGCTCGTTGTGCTTCTGGACCTAGTCAAAAATTTTGAATTTTCCAAAAACGCACCAACTTTCACTAAAATGAAAAAATTGTGTCCAAATATATTTAAAATTGGTCCAAAGATGCCAAATGAGGTGTGTTATGCTATCATGGATGCATCAACAAGTAAGCCCAACCTACCCTTATCCTCATGGCTGATTAGGGTTTCCTTTAGTTTGGCTTCTGCAAAACATCTTCGGATCTGCAATTAGTAGTTAAAGTGCTGCAACAAACAGATCTATAAATGGAAAGACATTAAGCAGTAAAGTAAAGAGTTTGCTCCATGCATCCAACAGACAAGACAAGAACACGATTTTGAATGAATTTTTATATTACAGGGCACCTGGGAGGAAACAAGAAGGTGTATCCAGATCTCCTCAATGGGATGGGTTCTTTGTAGTCCTCAGCACTTCAGATCTAGCTTTCTCTCTCTTGTAGATGTAGAAAAACCCAATGTAGAAGGTAGAGCTCAATGGGAGCAAAATGGCAGAAATGAGACCAAGTGTATAGATCCAGAGTGATCTGATATGCAACAAAAGGTGAAGAATGATGGGGAAAACCCTCCTATTTATAACAAAATATTGGGTCCTTCTAGATCTTGGTGCATGATTAAAATAATGTTAATCACATCTAGATCCACCTCTATGGAATATTTTTTTATTATTTGTTGGAGGGAAAGGGTGTTTGACTTGGGTCAAATCCCTTGATTAGTGAAAAATAAATAAATAAATGATTTATTTATCTTTTTAAGGAAGTGGTTGGGATATAATCGAATAAATAATGATTTAGTTGATTAATGGTGGTTGATTTGGTCATATTTAACAAGGAATATTATTTAAATAATTATTCCTAGAAAATAATAAGATAACTATGGGTTTATCTCATTAATTTCTTTGTTTTTGGGTTAAACATGACTGGGAATAATAATTAAATTATGGTTTAATTAATTATTCCTTTTGGGGTCTTCTAATTAACATAGTGAAAGCAGTTTTACTTGGGGTAAAACTGGTCTTACATGGTGTACTTGGGTCCATCTAATGATGAAAGGTTAGATGACCAAAAAATGGTGTAACAGATTGCCCCCCAGCGTGCGAGTGTCAGAAGCAAATCGTATGACCGAAGTACGTTGTAAGAAGACAATCACTAGACAACAAAAGGGTATGTCAGAGAGAGAAATATGAGGTAGATAGTGTGCTGAAGGACTAGACCCTGAGGAGACGAGACTCGCAGGTGCAACAAGTCTTTGTTATGAGAGGGTACCTGTGCTGAAGGCGGCGGGGGAGGCATACCTATGCCCGCCGTGACAAAGTACAAAAGAATAGTGTGTCCGGTGAACAAGGGACCGAACCATAGAGTACAGCTGGCATAATCAAGAGCCAGATAAAAATACAATGAAGAGTCTCACATACATGCTGTGCCTGGGATAACAGCCAGGACTAGTACAATATCATCTGAGTACATGAGATAAATACAACCCAAATGCCCCTTGTAAATGGGGAAGGGCTCACAAAATCTGACTGATACATGCAAATCATAGAGGTGCTGCAAGTGGCTAAGGCCAACATCATCAAAATCTGGAGCGGCATCAAAGGCTGCAATGAAGAGGTCATCAGGGCATGTGGGGGGCTACCTGCAGGGCCACCCCCTCATGAGGGCTGAGACATCTCACACACGCCCGGGAATCATCAAGAGCTGCTGCTGGGTCACTGGACTGTCCGGTATACGAATCTCGATCATGCTGAAAGGAGCTGGAGAAGCAACCAAGTCAAAGGGAAGTGAGAAATCCCCCTGCCTGATCCGAGGCACCGAACAAAAGTGGAAGCTGGAACCAAGGTACATCGCCCTCTAGACCTTGCTTCTGGAATAAATGTGCTGAGGTCGACAGAAGGAGGTCCGCCGTAGGTGAGGCAATGAGAGAACCTCAACTAAGGCACGAGAGAAGAACAATAGAGCGACGGACAGACTGACACTAATGATGATGGTGGAAATGGGAAGGATGGAGTGGCGAATGGACGACTTCCCTTGTTAGAGCATAAAGGGCATGAATGACATGGCGGCGACTGGCACAATATCGAAAGGATAGGGGACAGTGGGGCTGAAGGTCATGATATGCGACACAAGAGAGGAACCAAGCAAAAAGAATGGAGGGCTATAGTAGGGTGTAAAAGGCCGTGGGATAGACTCCATGAATGCAATGAGGACTCAACTCGGATGCTCTAAACAAGGGCGACATGATAGTGCTGCCACACAGTAAAGGCCCCTATGGGGGACCAAGGAAGCATGAGTACAAGGTGGGCACTCATGACGAAAATCAACACGAACATGGACAAGTAAGGGGGCGATATGGTGCCCCAAGTACAAGTGTCGTAAGTGAGGAAATTCGATTTTAAGGAGCGGTGAAGTGACCCTTCATGGAAAAAATGTGTCCGGGTGAAGTATCAAATCACCAAAAACTAACTAAAACCCATTTGAGAGCTCGGTGAGATCTATCCAGCGGTGCTGACGGTTCGTCGAACGGGGCTACGGTGTGGTTGCAGCAGTCGAAAGGAGAAACATGGGTTCTCTTGAATGAGGCAGTTTTCCCTCCAAAATCATTCATTTGCTATTGTTGTTGTGGTGAATGTGGAGAGAAGGCCCTAAATCTTGCGGCGAACGTAGCGGAAAAACCGACCGTTGGAAGCGAGATCTGTCAGTTGGAGGTACGAGGCCTAACCTTGCTCTTGCATGTTGTTGGGTGACATTTGCAGTTTAGGGCCCAAAACCCCCAGAAACAGCCCCTCCTTCATCTCTATGGCCGGGTCGCACTTTTTGGGGCAAAAAGTACGACCCGGGACGCAGGTTTGGGGGCAAAAAGTGCGACCTGGTCCAGAAAATGGCAGAAAACTGCGACCTGGGAGACGAGGAGGGCTTGGTGCTGTTTGATGGCTGGGAGTTGGGTTGTGGTGTGTGGTTATGGTTTTCCCGATCTGTACCCTGACAAAAAGAATGTGGTTGTGCAGGTATGGCAGAGTTGCGGGTCAATTGGAGAGAGAGGGATCTGGGAACACTTCGGACAGAGATCCAGGCGGATCAGGGCGTTCGTCGTGTATTGGCCAGATATAGAGGCATATGGTGCCCTCTCGGATGTGTGTAGGGGCAAGTGGTGCCCCCCAGAATGTATGGGGGGGCATATGGTGCCCCCAGTTTTTGGATTTTGTTTGTAACATGCTATGGGCGTGTCGGATGTATATGTATGGGGGGCGTATGGTGCCCCCAGTTTTTGGAACATGCTATGGGCATGTCGTAAGTATATGTATGGGGGGGCGTATGGTGCCCCCAGTGATGTATGTAGGGGCAGGTGGTGCCCCCATTTTTTGAGTTTGTGTGACATGCGGTGGGCATGCCAAAATGTATTTATAAAAAGGGGAATCTAACCACATTTTAATGATGTGGTGTGCCATTTGTTCTGGTTATGGTTATGCAGTTTGAGAAAGGAAATGGAGTGTTACCAATCTCTTTTGGTACTGCATATAGGGATCAAATGGACTTTAAGTTTCCAAATTGGCATACCTGGTGTCACTATCCCAAAAGGAGGATTTGGAGATAATGAACTGATGCTCTCGTAGAAAAGCTATAGGTTGGTCAATAATAATGTCTAAGAGACTGGGTTGCTGAGGTAAGATGAGGGAACGATAAGGGGTATCGTCCCGAGAGTGATCTGAAGTGATATGGGACTCTAGAGGTTCTTCTAAATGTGGAAGAATACGAGGTCTAGAGTCAACACGACCAGATACACTAGGAGAGTGGTGGAGAATGGCTTCTCTTGGTCTCTCAAATGTGGGTGCCCCCTTACCCAAACATTGGGTTTCGATGTAATGACCACAAGGTGGATGTGGTGTGAACGCATGGGTTCGATGTAAGGGGGAATAGATGAAGTCAGGGGTGGGAATTTCTTCCATAATGTCATCATCGTGATAGAAGATGGGGTGACTAGTGGAAGAAGAACTACCTGACGTGGTGAAGTGGCTTGAATCATCATCATGAGAAGAGAGGTTCACATGCGCATCGTCACAATGGGTGACCGAAGAGTAAGTAGATAACGGATCTACCGATGTTGAGCCCAAGATGACCGCTGAAGGAAGGTCGAGCGAAACAACAGGGGAGGATTCAGATGGAACGTTCCCCAATGGTCTCATGGATGATGACAGGTACAAAATGGTGACTGAGGGCTCCGTTGGCTTAACGGCGGGAGGCGGAATGTGAATGTCCTCTGGTCCGATCGAAGCGGCCTTGAACTGGCGGTACAAGTCCAAGGAGGAACGGTACTCGTCAAGGCGGGGACAGAGGTGGGTGTAATGGCCGTGAAAATCGCACAAGGCACAAGGGTGGGTTGTGCGCAAGTGTTTGAGTTTTGGGAGGGAGTCGGGGATAGTGACATGTACTTCTGGGAGATCAGAGTCGGGGAATGTCTCGTTGACCAGAAGCTTGAGGTGGGGCAATTCAGGACACATGTGAGTGGCATGACCGACGAAATCACACAAAGCGCATCGAATGGCGGGCTTTGGTGGTCGTGGGGGGGTAACGGATGTTGGGGGGGCCGGATCGTGATGGGTTGCCCTCCGTCGGGCTTTGCCTGTCTTCCCGGGAGCCGTCACAACAGGAGAAGGGTCCTGTGGAGGTGCTGGGGGCACAGTGGCTATGGAGGAAGCGAGGGGGACCGGTTGAACCGGTGTCGAAGCCATGTAAGGTTTGGGGTGACCAGGGGGGGTGGCGGCTGGGGGGTCAAGGTACCAAACCGGAATACCCAAGGTCAAGTTAGGGAGAGAGAGGGTGGCCATGACGGGGACAGAATATACTCCGGGAGGGGGAGCCAAGAAAGGGATCTGTCCAGCAGGGTAGTGACCAGGAGGTACGGCTCCAAGATGGTTAAGGCCGGGGGGGACCGAGCCTGGAGGATAAAGAGGTTCGGGGATACCAGCTGTAGGGGGAGGGCCGGAAGGAGGAGGTCCGGCTGGCGGAGATGAATGGCTAGGAGTGGGTTGCGGAGGGCGGGGGGGAGGGTGCGGACTAGCCGAGGCAGGCCGTTTATGGGCAGCCTGAGACGATTGCATCATGCAAATATTCAACAAGCTGGGATCCGTAATAGGAGGGGGGGGAAGGTGAGGAAAAGTACCAAGCAGGGTGGAATCTTTATAAACACCGGGGGAGACACTGGTCAAGGAATCGACGGTTTGCTTGTTGGCTACAGAAGAGATGGTCATCTCGGAGGAGGACTGAGACGACGGCTCATGATACGATAGCTGGTCAATGGTGACTATCTTCCCGTTATGTGGAAAAGACATCTTGCGGAAGACCGCGGATGGGACAGCAGACATGGCATAGGTGTAGCTTCGCACCAATAGAATGTTGTAGTCTAGAGGGGCGTCAATGACTTCGACATCAACGCAAACAGTCTTACCGGCGAGGGTGATGGGACAGTTACGAAACAGGCCAATAGGGTGGGAGGCATGACCATCCCACGCTCGAAGGGTGATCGTGGAAGGGGCCAACTCAGGGGATCCGAGTTGCTTCCAAACCGAAGCGGACATCACACAGGTGGATGCCCCCTCATCAATTATACACCGGGATATAGTGGCGTTCCGGATTTTGACTAGGATTTGGAAAGCAACGGAAGGAGGAAGAGGAGGGTGGTCCGATTGAGTGGCGTCGAAAACAATCATTTGGTCATCAGCAGGATCAACAGCGCCCACGGCAGATAGTAGAGCCTTCCGTTGGGAAGGGCACGACTGGAGGAGTTCCAGTGTTGAAATGGCAGTAGGGGATTGAGCCAAATCATCTACTATACTGTACGATTGGGCGGCTCGACCGGAAGCAGCATTTCGGCGTAATGGACCCTTTGGAATCTTTGGGTGAACCTCAACTTTGGGTTGAGGGATGTGTAAGGGGCCACTGGGTGTCGAAAGAGGCTCTGTAGAACCTGAAGATGGAGGCTCGGGGGCAGACTGAGCAGGAGGCTTGGGGTACTGGCGAGACCGAGTTTGAAGGTGAAGGTCGATGGAAGGGGACGGATCGGAGCGCATCATAAGGATCTGGTAGTCAGAGGAACCAGAAATGGACGAGGGTGTGGCTGCATGGCTGTCGGGGGGTTGGGTAGCCACGAATCCCTGTTGAGGGAAAGGATCAGTGAACACAGCTGGCGGGGTAGTGGCCACATTAGGAGGAGCGTGAGGGGAGGCGTGTTGTTCGCGCAATGTGGCTTGAGACTCCCACATCTGTCGCATCTGGGGTAAGAGAGGACAATCGTGAGTGTAGTGACCGTAAACACCGCAACACGAACAGGGCTTGTTTGTGCGAAGCGGCCTGTCCGGCCTGGGCGGGATGCCCTGAGGCTGGTTGCTAGTGTTAGGTTCCATACCAAAATTGGGTCCTCGGTTACCGGGGGCAGATGGGTTCTGGTTGCCTCGCCGCCTTCTTTGAGAAGAAGGGGGGTTAATCGCACCCTGCTGTGCAAATACTTGCCCTGGAGGGGGTTGTATGTGCTGTTGCAGGTTGTGAGGAGGCAAGGGAGGCGGAAACGCATATGCTGGAGGAGCTGGCGCACCAGGATGTGGATAAAAGTAAGGGTTGGGTTGTTCGACATTGAGGTAAGCAGGAGGTTGGGCAAAAGGAGGAGGCATGCCGTATCCTGGATACATGTTGCCGGGAGGGGGAAGATTGCTTGAGGTGCTGGCCCCTCCCTGAGGGAGACCATGGCTCATAGGAGGGTGAGCAGACGGGTGGGAAAGAGATCCAACAATACCATCGGCGGAATGAGATGCCCCCGGGGCGTTAGCGCCACCGGACCTGGGGATGTCAGGCAGAACGGTATAAACATAACCCGATTGAGCGTAGATCAGGTCATATTTTAAAGCTATTTGGAGGGCGGCTTCTTCAGATTGAGGAAAGTGAGAGGCGACATCTTTGCCGATGGGAGACGGGAGGGTGCGAAGGAACCGGTCCATGTAAACCCGATCTTCAAAGGGAGGGGCTCGACATAAGCTCCGTCTTCGTCGCCATTCCTGAACATGGGCAGAAAGGCGTGTGGAAGAGGATTGCTTAAATGAAGTCAAGAGCTCCGTGCCAGTGTCGTATCGGAGAGGGAGCTGGAAGTACGACAAAAAGGCTTGGGCAAGAGTCTTGAACGTGGTATGGGAGGAAGTGGCCTGTTCGACATACCATTTAGAAGCTTCGCCGGTAAGCGTGCGTTGGAACAAACGAAGACGGATGGAGTCATCGGTAATGGAATTGGAGGAACACCACATGTGGAAAGATCGGACGTGATTGGTTGCATCTTCTCCAGTAAGGCCCTCGAATTTAGGGATATCTGAGGGCAGCTTGGTGGGCATAGTGGGCCAGGTAGCATTGTGGTGAATGGGATCATTAATCAACTGACGGAAATTGGGGAGGCTGAGGCCTGCAATGTACGGCAGCACAGGGGTGGCCGGAGTAGTGGTTGTGATGGTTCCGCTAGAAGTAGGGCCGGCATTGGGGCCGGGAGAACCGCTAGCGTTAGGCCCTGGTCCAGACATGGTGAAGGTAAAAGGGGGAGAACCGGAAGGAGGAGGGGGACCCGATGAATCAGGGGAGGAGTCGGAGTGCGGACTCGAAGGTGGACTGGCTCGACGACGGCGGTGCGGAGCAGGTCGATCAACCGGAAACTGAGGGTGAAGGCCAAGAAGTCTCCGGGAAAGGCGCCTTGGGGGCGCAATGATGACAGGAAGAAGGAAACCGACAAGGGCAGAAAGGGATAAAATCAAGAAGGTCAAGGGCAGAAAAGGTGCAGTGACAATTGATTTTAGAGTCTTTGCCAGGCGGTGTAAACCAGGCGCTTCTTCACTTAGGGTCAGTGTGTGGTGTGCGTTGATTTTAATTTTTAAACCCTTTCCGTTGTTTGAGAGCAAAAAAGTGTGCTATGTAGCTGAAAATAAACCTACAGAGAACAGAAATAAAATGCTGAAATAACAGAAAAATAACGGCTACGTATGCATCTATCTAACCCAAGAAGGTGGGTCTCTCACAACTATGCTGAAAAGAAAGGGGAAAACTATGGAAACACACACAAAGGACGCTCGACAGATCTGGGGTCAAAGGGGACAGAGATCGGGAGGATAAAGCTGCAGACAAGGGGTGCAGGTCACAGCCAAGAGACAGAGGCAAGGTGGCTGGAAAAAGGGAAATCAGCAAAAACCGGGGGGGCAAGGCGGAGGCCTTCAAAGGAGGTCCAAACAAAATGACAGGAGGTGATTTGAAAGGAAAAGAGGCTGATTTCAATGGATCTGAAAGGGAGGTAACAGATCTGGAAAAGAGGGGGCTGAAGCTCTGAAACCGACGGCTGAAACAGCTGAAACTCTTCCACAAAAAGTGGGGGGGTCTTAAAGCCTGGGGGTACCGGGTTCCCCGCCAGGTCGAGAGGTAAAAACGAGATCGAGATCTTGGTCGGCGGTACAGAGACGAGGGAGGGCTGGAAGACCACAGCGGTACACGGCGAACCCGGAAAAAATTGCGAGAAAAAATGCGCGGAAAAAAGCGGTGCGGGGTTCGACCCCGTGCGAGTTGAGCGCGAGAGCGAGCTGAGGTGCGTCCGAGGTCGCGGGTTTAAGGCCAAAGGTGCGGCCCCCGTTCCGGTCGGCGGCAGATTTTTAGAAAAGTTGCCGTCTCAGTTGCGGCTGGTGTCGCTTACCTGCGCAATAGGGCCAGAAACACACGGAAGTTAGAAATTTTAAGTTTTTAGGGTTTTATGTGAGAAAAATGACATGAAAAGAGAAAAACTAAGCAGTTGAAAAGAAGCCCTAGGGCCTGAAGTAGCTGGATATGCAGGAATATGAGAAACGACAGCGGTCGTAATTTAAAACCCGTGTGGAGTCGCCATTTGTTAGTATGAATTCTTCGTCGAAGCGTACGAAAAAGAACCACTTTAGCTACGCATAACTAATAGCCCTAACAACAATAATGGATGCAAAACATCTTCAGATCTGCAATTAGTAGTTAAAGTGCTGCAACAAACAGATCTATAAATGGAAAGACATTAAGCAGTAAAGTAAAGAGTTTGCTCCATGCATCCAACGGACAAGACAAGAACACGATTTTTTGAATGAATTTTTATATTACAGGGCACCTGGGAGGAAACAAGAAGGTGTATCCAGATCTCCTCAATGGGATGGGTTCTTTGTAGTCCTCGGCACTTCAGATCTAAGCTTTCTCTCTCTTGTAGATGTAGAAAACCCAATGTAGAAGGTAGAGCTCAATGGGAGCAAAATGGCAGAAATGAGACCAAGTGTATAGATCCAAAGTGATCTAATATGCAACAAAAGGTGAAGAATGATGGGGAAAACCCTCCTATTTATAACAAAATATTGGGTCCTTCTAGATCTTGGTGCATGATTAAAATAATGTTAATCACATCTAGATCCCCCTCTATGGAATATTTTATTATTATTTGTTGGAGGGAAAGGGTGTTTGACTTGGGTCAAATCCCTTGATTAGTGAAAAATAAATAAATAAATGATTTATTTATCTTTTTAAGGAAGTGGTTGGGATATAATCAAATAAATAATGATTTATTTGATTAATGGTAATTGATTTGGTCATATTTAACAAGGAATATTATTAAATAATTATTCCTAGAAAATAATAAGATAACTATGGGTTTATCTCATTAATTTTCTTTGTTTTGGGTTAAACATGGTAGGGAATAATAGTTAAATTATGGTTTAATTAATTATTCCTTTTGAGATGCTAATTAACATAGTGGCTTAGGTTTACTTGGGGTGGCGGGTCTTATGGTGTGTACTTAGGGTCCATCTAATGATGAAGGTTAGATAATTAAAAAATGGTGTAACATGTTTGTATTGACATTACAAATTTACATTTATAATATAGTAATGGTCAGCCATGTGATTATGAATATTTTTATACTATTGACCTTATCTGAGAGCTTCTCCAAGTGGTTGTTGACTTTCTCTGGCTTAAAACTCCCTTTTTCATTGATTTCGGTGGTTATCTTGTCTTCAAAACTCAACTCTTCATCTGTAGGATTTGCTCTCTTTATTTCTGCAATGCTCTTTTGAGACCCATGGTCCTTGGCCTCTTTCTTCTTACATTGTTCCTTTCTTCATAATCATCTATGTCGGCCATTGATTCCTTTCACATCATGCTTTAACCTTACTCAAGCTGAGTTTTCTCCAAGGAGAAGCTGTTTTAACTTCAGTTGATGGTTTTCTTGATCTAAGAAGGAAATGAATCGTTTTCCTAAGCAAATTGACTTGGAGATCTTTGATCGAGCATCTTTGTCTTTGATAATTCTCTCTAGGTTTGCAGGCTTATCTTTAGCCTCCAAGTTTACTAGATCAAAATCATGCTCCTCATAATGCATGGATAAATGCATGTGTTGGAAATATTGAGGCGGGGGGGGATCGGTATTCCTTTCAATTAGAGCATTAGTTAATCCTGGTGTGTCGGTGTTTGCTGTGTGTGTGACTAGTAAAAGGAACAAAAAATGCACACATTTTTTAAGACAAACATAGGAACCGCTCACTATTACTTTTAATAATTCTTTAATATTCAACTCAAATTATTGAAAATAAATACTTCCTAGAATCTAAGTCATTCTTTTCTAGCTCCCCCTTTGGATGGACGCTCCAATGCTCGATACTCTTGGGTAGTCAGCGGCGGATGCCCTAACACCAGTAGCTCAAACTCACCCTACCACACTACCACTATAGAAGAATAAAGAAAGGAAATGGACTCTTGTACACCGGGGAAAATGGTACGCTTTACAATCATGGAATGATGTAGAAAGAAGGAGACACACTAGACCATAACCCCAACTGGCTTTAATGATGATCCTGGGCACTCCTAGGCACTTTGTAGTACAACTGATACGCTCGGTGACTATAAACGTTCTACCCACTTGAAGACTTCATGTGATGAACTTCTTCTGCTATTACCTTTGTGGTTTCTGCTCTTGTCATGCTACCCTTTGTTGCACCTTGCTTTGCTTTGCTACCCTAGAAATTGATCACTGACCACTCACTTTTTTTTATATAGCTTTTCTCACCCCTTCTAGGATTTTGATATTGAATCTGGTGTATCTCTGTTGCTAGATCCCCAATATGTTGATTTTCGATCCTAGAGTATTCCTCTCAGTCTTATTTCAATTCCATAGGTCTAACCCAATTTGAATTCAGGGAGATTTATGACCAATCTCTCACAATGCCTAATTGTGGACAATTTCGGTGAGGAGAGCGTGTCACCCAGTGCCACGTGTCATTGTTTCTTCATTCATGTCGAAAATTTCTAGAGTGAAAACTACGGTCCATGCACTATAAAGCACACCTTCTCTGAGAATTCCAATGCGATACTCGAGAGAGAGTTATAACGATTTCCCAAGGTCACTTCTTTGAGATGAGAGTCGAGGGCCTACAGCTCTTGACTTCCCCATCATATACTCCAAAAATATTGTGCACCTTGATCTGAAATTTTTACGAAGGGCTTCCTCGGGATTTTGCTTTGCCTCATAAAATTTTAGCTTAAGACATTCGTGAACCACAAGGATTGAAATTCATGATGATACATTTCATGCCAGGAAATCTATGCCGCAAGGAGGATATGAGGATCACAATTTATATAAAAATACTTAGGTTTGAAGGGCTTCAATAAGTGAACATGGGAGGAATTTTGAGACTTAAAAAAATATTAATTATGACTTTTAATGAGCCTTCTGCAACCCCCATGGGGTTTTGGTAATCCGGAGTGGATGTCGGTGGCCACCTCTATTCCCCGCAGGGCCCCACCATTGCCTCTTCATTTTTCGGTTTTGGCACAACTTACTTATTTTGTGAGTTTTCGGGTCTGACGAACTTCCCGAGCCGTTTGAGGCCTAAACGGCAGCTTTTGGGCATCGCGCCTCCAGCGAATATCATTTGTTTCAAAATGGATGTTAAATGGCGAAAGTTGTATTCTCGGATGAATCTTTCCTAATGATGTACCATGTGCGTCAAACGGAGATAGTATGTAATTACGTCCCTGGGAAGTTGAAACACCCAATTTACCCAAGCAGGGCCCATAGTTTTAAAACTTCATCTCCTAGGGTTAGGTTTTGAATGTTTAATTCCTCATTATTTCTCAATAATAAGCCATTTCAAATCATGTAACAGTTCTGCCTGAGCCTGTAGCCGACATCTGCTAGGAAACCATTTGGCCTTGATAGCGTTTTATTTCCATTACGTAGTAAGCAAATTTCAGTTCTTTGATATTAATGAAATGAAGTGTTGTTTCCGCTACATCTGCGTATTTATGGTTCTCACTGTTTGTTTCTATTGCGTTCTGCCTTAAATACGGATCGGTGGTATCGAGTGGTCTGTGCTTTTCTAGATCCTTGTACATGTCCCCAACGAGGTCGGGGGTATGAGGCCCCAGGGCTTGATTTGGTGGAACCTTTGCAAGATCGGCCTACCATAAGCCTCGACGGACGTACATAGGGGATGAAAATAAAGATGAAGAGGGAGCGAGGAGATCTATCAAAATATTGCTCGAGGAGACTCAAAAACAAAGGAACGCGATGAGGAAAGTGGATAACTTTTCTCGAATCCTTCAACGGTAGCACACAGTGTGCCATGCGCATCCAACGACCACTCTGGAGGCAGAATCCTTTAAGGTACAAAGGCAGAATTTTGACATTCATATTTGTGAGGTCAAAATGGCTTGAATGTATTAGATAGATGGGTTTGAATCTGTCGAAGGATATTTCTCCATTTTCACCAGGCACCAGTACAGAGAGAAAGATTATTTTTCACTCCTCAGCTACCCCCCATGTTAAGGATTGGTGGAAACCTGCGAGAACAAGGACCGAACGAAACCTTCTCTTGTTCTTGTTCGTACCAACTTCAAATTCTTTCCGGAGATGCCGTCAGACAATACTATCCGTGAGGCTTCCATGATACAAGTACATACAATGGACCACGACGTGACAAAAAAGGGATCAAGATGTGCATGAGCTGACCCAGGCTGACCATACCTTTCTTGCACAAGAGAAGGGTATCAAAGATTAGGAGAAACATTTGGTACTATAGCTCCTAAACCGTATGCATAGATGGGTAGGAGGAAATGGAGTTCTCGACATCTCTACTTGAAATAAATACGGATATGCGCAAGATTGAAGGCGAAATTCAAACGGAAAGAAGCATTTGGATAATGAATCAAAAGCAAAGGAAATGTGTTGCCAAACCCTTGAGTGAGACGAGCTTGAGCATGGTGGCCAGGAAAAAAAAAAAAAAACCCCGTAAAATACAAGAAAAGAACAAAACAACACTAAAAAAGCCAAATAAAGACACGGGAAAGTAAGTATTGGGATTACAAGAGCTCCACTGCAACACAAATCACTAGAGAATTTGGCGGAAATTCCGATGGCAATTCATCGCTATTCCGACATAGTCGTCGCAAGAGCGGCAGTTCGGGGCGGACAAACCGTGGTTTGTCATGCCGTCGCCGTTCCGGCACTTCACACGTAAAGAGTGTCACTATCGGCCTTCTTCATCGTTAGAACAGCGTCCTCTTCGACGTCTCACAAACCGTCGCACCTCCGGCTTGAATTTGCCTTAAGCCCCATGCGCCCGTCAAATGTGGTTCGACGTTTGGAACGTACAGCTCTTCCGGCAGCTTGTAAACCGTGGTCGAACTTCCGCGTGGTCCGACGTTTTGGGCGTCACTCTTTCGCGCTTGTAATTGTCGCAATTCCGACTAACCGTGGTGAGCGTTTTGGGCCGTCGCTCTTCCGATGTTTATAGCTTCGTCGCAATTCCGACTAAACGTGAGGTCCGATGTTTTGGACGTCGCTCTTCCGATGTATGTAAGATGTCGAAATGCGACGATATGGCATTCAGCCGTTTGGACGTCGCTCTTCAGGCGTTTTCACTCTTTTGTCTCTTAAATGATTTTTTTTTGTCCCTGAGGCGTCGGTGAACCCAACAAGGGTTCAATTTAAAAAAAAAAAAAATTGAAATTTTAAAAGACGGCAATACATTTTGAATATATTATGAAGAGTAACGTTATGAAAATGAAATAATTATAGAATGATAAGCTGGGATAAGTCAAGACGTCTGTTGTTTAAATACAAATTAAAGTACCCAAACCACAACGAGAGAAAAATGCTAATCATAATCATGTGAAATTGTGATATGTCCAAAAAATAAAAATACCATCGGACCATATCAATAAACCAGCAACATGAACCGACATCGCTAGTTTTGAAGGCGAGTGATAAAAGCATTAATCATTTTTTTTTTCACAAGAGAAAAAACGATATTTTGATATATTATATGAAGTAAAGCAGTCCATGAAGTCATTGCATTTTCACATGCGAAGATTGGAACCCAAATATCCATCGAGAAAAGTGGAAGTCCCACCCCAAATAGTGATAGAAAGAAATACATATGCATACGGGGACTTGATATAAAACCCGGTAACGGTCCACATGGAGATTATCGACAAATACGAGAAAACATCCAAATATGCCCAAGGCATCCTATAAGAAAGTGAAATAAGCATTATGTAGGAATATATTTTAAAACCAACAGATGAAATCTTGACATCCATTGTTCCAAATACAAATTAAAAGTACCCAAAATCCTTGAACGGAAACGCTAATCATGTGATGGCAATCTCCAAAATATAAAAAGACCATCGGACCATATCAATAGGCTTGACAACATAGACCGACGCTTAATAGTTTTGAAAGGTAAAGTGATAAACATTGGTATTTTTTTCACAAGAGAAAAACGATGTTTTGAATATATTATATGAAGTAAACGAGTCCATGAAATCATTACATTTTCACATGCGGGGTGGAACCCAAATATCCATCCCGGAAAAGTGGAAGTCCCACCCGGACGAGTGATAGAAAAATACCCCATGTCACATACGAGGCTTGATATAAAACCCGGTAACCGGTCCACATGGAGATTATCGACAATGCGAAAGCATCCAAACCTGCAGGCATCTATAAGAAAGTGAAAATAACGTATGTAGAATAGTAAAGCAGCAGATGGTAAAACGTCTTGGTAATTTAAATACAGAACAAGTACCCAAATCTGCTTGAGAAAACGCTAATCATGTGAGTGTGATATGTCCAAAAGAAAAATATACAAAAAGCCATCGAGACCCTCAATAAACTGACAACATAGACCAGGCATCGCGCTAACAACTAGTTTGGAAAGGCGAGTGATAAACATTAATCTTTTTTTTTCACAAAGAGAAAAAAATGATGTTTTAAATCTCTTATTGTATAATCCCATTTGATCCATGAAGTCATTATTTTCCACATCTTAGATTGGAACCCAAATATCCAAAATACGCAGAAAGAGTGAGTCACACTGATGTTAATGATGAAAAAACACACTGTCACATGCAGGCGACTTGATACTAAAACCAGTGGTCCACGGAGATTATGAAACAATCGAGAAAGCATCCAAATATGCCAGAGGCAATATAAAGAAATGAAAATAACGTATGTAGAATAGTAGAAACAACGGAATGAAGTCACAATCACAAGCGTCCATGCCCAGAAATAGAATTAAAGTACCCAAAATCCTTTAAGACGAGAGGAAAAGCATTAATCATGTGGGAGTGTGATATGTCCAAATATAAAAGACCCTCGAGACCATATCAATAAACCGGTAACATAGATAAGCATCGCTAGTTTGAAAGACATAATCAAACATTCATCATTTTTGCAGAAGAGAAAAATATGACACAAAATATATTATGAAGTAAAAAAGTCCATGAAGTCATTAAAATTTTCACATCGAAGATTGGAACCCAAATATCCATCGAGAAAATTGGAAGTCCCCACCCAGAAATGATAGAAAAATACATATGCATCCCAGGGACATGATATAAAATCCGGTAACGGTCCACATGGAGACATGACAATGCGAGAAAGCATTCAAATATGCCGAGGCATCTATAAGAAAAGTGAAATAGTAGTATAGCAAAATAGTAAAACAACTGAGATAGAGTACCGACGTCCATTGTTCCAATACAAATTAAAGTACCCAAAATCCTTGAACGGTCCAAGAAAAATAATCATGAGAATTCAAGGTAAAATTAATCCATTAACATTACGAATAAAATTACAGGAAGTCAAAAACATTTTTAGCCATACTCATGGCAAATTTGTCATCAAAAAAATCAAAAAATTAAGAAGACTGCCCTCATACGGGGAAACCAGTCTTGAACGTTTAATTTACAGAATTCAAAAATATTACTTAAAAGTCCAGCACAGTAAAATAAACTAAAAACGACCAGAGTGCTTGGGCACTGCTAAGCAAGAAAAACAAATTAATCAAACTAATCCTCCATGGTTCCTCCAGTCGGCACCATCCTTCGGAGAGGTCCGGGATAAGCTGGAGTGCTACCTCCACATGCATGCAGCTCCCTCACAGAAGGCTCAAATGCGTGAGGATTTTCGAAACTCGGACATGGACGGAGTGCATTCTTCCTCAGTTTAGGCCTCTCATGAAGACCAGTGACTCTGAAATTTGTGATTCGCGGGCGATTGGGGAAGTCTGATGAGGAAAGTGCTTGATCGCGTCATGGGAGAAGGTGAACTAGCGGTGGGGAAGCGAGGAGCGGGGGAATCCATACGGTGGCCAGATCCTACAAGCCGACCCCGCCCACTCCTAGTATTTGGATATCGACCTGCGTAATATTCACTGGACTGGCCGGAAGTCGACTCTGTTGAGGGGCTGGAGGGAGCGCGCAGGGGTTGACCTCTAGTGCTCCCCTTGCGGCAACGCATCCTATGACGCACGCGAGGCATGGGTGCAATCTCAGGCGCAGTGGGCACAAGAGGAGACGGAGAAGCGGAATTCCAATTAACAGAGGAAGACAGACAGAGACAGAACCGAGAGAAATGGAAATATGCAGCAAAGTCTAGGCAGAAGTTCCGCTGGCCACTTCTCCTTATCGTCACAGTTACCAGGCAGTGTAATCCAGCAACCGGCTTGTCTGAAAAACCATGGCTAAACGCCATTTTGTATGTTGACCCGTCTGCAATGCAATCAAAGGACGCCCGTCATAATGAATCTCTGATCATTAATAATGAGAGCCGAAGGCCGGATCAAATTGGAGCGTGCGGAATCGCTCAGAGGAGTGGAGGTCCGATCTTGAACAGTGTTAAAAATTAATTAATGTAGATTTGATGTGAAAACTTAATTGAATAGCGTTAAATGTTAATGCGAATTATATGAAATCGCCATATCCATGTCCCATCACCTTAAACGCCATCGAATGCACCCGCAGCCGGGAGCAGGGCAAGTTTTTATTGAGGACACGTGGCAGAAATTGATTGGAGCGGATCTTTGTTTAGGCCGCTCGCGCAGTGGAAATCCGGACCCGTAAAATATTAGGGCGAATTTGATAAGAAATTCGTGTCACAAAATTGGCCGACGTCAGCAGGCTATTTTGGAACGCGAATTTGGTTTGAATTATGGTTTATCGCCGTTTGAAGTCCGGCGGGCACGACTTTTGAACAATTTTCTTATAAAATTTGTGTTGGTTTTCTTTGATAATACACATATTAAAATCCCGCTTAATAAAGAGACAAAATTGTTGTGCTTTCGGAACCTGACCCGAGGATTGGACATGAGTTAACAAACAAAAGGATAGCGGAACCAGACATGCACCCGTGGTCAAGCCCTCTACCAAAACCACGAGCGGAATCACAAAAGCGGGTTGCCCATATCGCACCGCTTTTGCGGAGTAGGCGGTATTTCCTATTCACGAGCAATTCCATAGGGAATGCGACACGTGGCGAAGTGACCCCGGAAAACAACCGTTTAACCCACGCCATCGCACGTTAAAGCCCGACGTTGGAAGCCGAGCGAAATTGCCAAGAGTCGTTGATTTGGAGAAGGGCCATCGGACGGTGGTCGCACGTTGAACTTGCCAGGAGGTTAACTAAGGTGTGCGGAGGATAGCCAGGTACGATACGAGTGTTTGATTGGTTATTGATATATATAGGTGGGGCCGGAGTATAATGAAATTGTTTAATTAAACGATTGGCGGATAATTAGCATAAGTCTGGAGCGTGATTGTTGTAAGGTTGGGTGGTGAAATATAGAGCTGAAAGTTCATTACAAGTTATTTATTTAAAAAGAAACGTGGAGTATAAATACAAAGTGTTGAAAGTTAAACATTGGTTATAAGGATTGGAGATAATATAAAGTCGGGGATATAAATTAAAGTCCAACCATTGTGGATAGTATTTATTTATCAAATTCTACGAATTTGATAAATAAACCCGAAGAAAGAAGAAGTCAATTAAGACTCAGGCTGGAGGAAAAGAACGGGGTACACCAAGGCAAAATGCTGACAGAGTGATTGTAGACACACCGACTCTCCTTGGGGGTCCAATTTCAGTTTTGTTGCGTCACACGATGATCTCTCTTCTCTGGCATTTACTTGTATTGAAGATCACTATTCTAGGAATAAGGAGTTATTTTCTCCAAAAATAACCCTAGCCAAACATTGACAATGCATCAAGGATATCTTTCTATGCTTCATAAGCACATTTGTTCTACTTCTAAATCATGTCTTGGAAGTGGTTTTTGTGCTGGAAATTATTCACCAGTTGGTTTCATACCAAAGTCTTTTTCACATTTTCAACATCCAATACATGAAAAAGATAATGGTTTAAAACAACCTAAATATTTGAAATTTTGCAAGAATTGTCTAGCACACTTTGAATATAAATTTTGAAGTCAAGTGCATGATGCTGTATAGGATCAAGTGTCATTTTGAATACCAAATGTTTCACAAAAAACTTCTCAACATGCTACCCTGCAGTAAGGATTAAATGACAATATTGCCTCAACTATTTCCATAATAAAAGTGCACCTCGGCCATAAGACTAAACAACTACAAATGTTGTAGATCTAACAAGACCACACAATCAAATGTATTCCACAAGGCCAATACTGTATGAAAAATGAAAAAGGAGTTTGCAACCAAAAATACCTTAGGCAACTAATTCAATTAGATACACCAAACCATCAGCAAAAAGGAAAACCAGCCTACTCAAAAGGCAAGCGTTTACCTCCTTTGACAAGATTTTGAGTTCCGAAACAAGGGCCTTTATTGTCTTGTCAATGCCCCTAGTAATTTGAACGGGGTTTGCACCTGCTGCAACAACCTAAACAAAAAGGTTTCATTTCAAATTATTTTCCACAAATTTAAGATACAACCATTATCAGTTTTGTATTTCCTAACAAGCTCATAAATTTTGACAAAAGAACCAAAATTTTTTAATACCTGATAGTAATTTTTTCACTCAAAAACTATCTTAGACTCAATAAGCCCAACCCAAAACTAAAAACAAAACACCATAAGACCCTACAAAAATGAATAGATGATCTTAATCCAGTACTATCGACAAAAATTTACCTTTACACCCTCACTTATTAAACCCTGTGCTGTTGAATTTTAACTTCAACTGCTGTAGCAGAAGGACGGATGCAGCAGCAACATTTTTTTTTGGAGGTTGCTTGCATGCCATCCAAAAATTTAATTCAACATTTAAAATTCCTGCAAGTTTTTTTTGTAGACGGCCGCAGCCATATTTCTGTACAGGATTGTATTTAAACACAACAACCAGCATTAACGCAATTCACCAACCAGAAATTAAACAAACAGAAATTTACCCGACAGTTTTGTAAATTCAAAAGGAGGACGCGTGGAGCATTAATATTGGATCGCATGAAATTGAAGGGAATCTGAAAACCTGAAAACCGGACCCGAATTTTTTATAGGGCACATTGGATTGAGAATTCGAGTTAAAATTAGGCAGACGTCAGCATCCCATTTTGGAACGCGAATTTGGTTTGAAATTCAATCTATTTAGACTTTTGAAGTTCGACGGAAAGGGTTCTTTAATGTTTTGATAGTTTAATATATACATATGTTATATATATATCATATGAGAAATGAAAGGTGGGCCATAGAATTTAGTTTTAATTTTATTTTTTTTAAAAGAGGGTTTATTATAATATGTTTTATATGTTCCGGCATATAAAAATAAAAAAGGTCGAAAAATCTTGGTAGTTTTTTTTATAGACAGTACGTAAATTTTTTATTACATAGCAGTGTGTAAAAAGTGAAAAACTGAGTGTAACTTTTTAAGTGTGTATGCACAGCAGTGCGAAAGAAAAAAACACAGCAGAGTGTCTTAGAGACAGAGTATGTTTGTTTTGAACAGACAGTGAGTTGGTTTTATGCACTGCGTTTTGTAGCAGTCATAATTTTGTAATCCCTCTCAGTGAGGAAGTAGTGTAATAGTTTTTTTTGAGTTATTGAAGGGAATAGAATTTTGTTTTCAAAGTATTGAAACTCTGTCTCCTGTCAAAGAAATTTTTATTTTCTCTGTGTTAGAGGAAGGGAGATTTATGGGTGGTTCTTATGAATCAACCAACCATTCAGAACATGCTCATCAATCCAAACCATAAGTATTATGTGACAATATTCAAGCAGGCACTCAATCGGATTTCTGAAGCTATGTTAGAGAAACCCTAAACTCTCATTGAAAATAGGTGAAATGTGGCACCACTCAGAGATTGACATGTGCCAATTGGTACAAGTGGTAGAAAATTGGCATGCTCAAACAACGAGGTGATGCAAGAATGACATGAGGGAGAAAATATCAGAAAAGCCCCAAATTTGGAGAACTAAAGCTCATCACCAACCTGAGATTGACAACTTTACATGATGTAACCTGAAATCGTAAATGGAGAAATCATAATAACAATAAAGTAACCTATGTAACAATAAAGTTGAATTCATCCTGGGAGTGGTAATGGGAGAAATCATAGTGAACAACAGGAAACATGTAGAGTTGCTTACAATCAAATAGATGAAAAAACACATACAAAAAACCTAGATAATAATCATGAACAAGCTTAATATTGAATTATGAACTATAAAGGAACTTACAAAATGTGACATTACAAACCTGGTCAAGCGCACAAGCAAAAATATCCTGGACATGACCCTGGTTGACAAGTTGTATTGCTCATGATGCAAGAGGATTTGTACCTGCACTGCCAAGTCAATTAAAATCCATCATTATCTATACAATAAATACAAGTAATTGATGTAGTATTTTTTACTCTAAGATGCATTCTTATGATAATGTTAGAACATATGTTGAAAATGTCAAAACATACCTGAATAAGCTCCTCTTCGTTTCAAGAAAAATTTATTAGAGTCGCATGAACTTGGAACAAGCCTCCCACGATCTGAAAGAGTAGCAACTAAGTCAACGGTGACTTTTTTGTTGCTACGCTGGATCGAGGGAGGTTTGCTCCAAGATTAAATCGCTCCAATAAATTATTCTCTACTAAACAGGGCCAACCACGTGAAGGTGGAAGCTCTTATGGCCCCTCTCCCCCCCCCCCTCACATCACTCTCAATTCCCCAATACCCAATCTATATTTCATTTTTTACTTTCATGAGCATAAAAAAAAATATTCAATAACTAGTAAAAAAACATTTCAACAAAAAGTACGCAAGGAAACATTGCAATTAATGCTTGACATAAAATAGTATGATAAATGAGTTTTTTATATAACGCAAAAAAATGTTCCAAGTATGGTAACATTTGTCTTATAATAATACAATATTTTACATTGTCAAATTTTCTTTTTCTTCTTCCTATTTTTAAAGCTCCTAATTACATCATCAATACCATCGTGCTCTGCTCCTGTTTCGTGCCTTTCAACCCGCACTGCTGACCTAGTTGCGTATTCACGATGTCTGGGCTCATCCAGTGACGGGGCATCGCCTACAAAAACAGATAATATTAAATTTTAATTGTCAGTGTTTAAATATCATTGAACTAGTTCGGTAATATTAATAAAAAAAATTGCAATGAGATTATTTACCTGGTGCACCAGTTGTCGCCGCTGACCTAGTTGCATATTCACGATGTACGGTCTCATCCAGTGACGGGGCATCGCCTACAAAAATAGATAATATTAAATTTTAATTTTCAGTTTTTAAATATCATTGAACTAGTTCGGTAATATTAATAAAAAAAATTGCAATGAGATTATTTACCTGGTGCACCAGTTGTCGCCGTTGGGACTGTTGCCCTATCTTCCTCTCTGGTGGTAAGATCCTCAAGGGAAACATTCTTTGTCATTTAAACAAAAAACGTTATAAGGACAACCATCAAGGTATAATTAGAAAAAATTATAAGTGGAAATTAATTACCGTCACGGCCCTCACTGATAGCAGCATTGTCGGTCTGGTCCCCACTACAATGATCAGGTTGCACGAGAGGATCATCTACATCTGGCTCTAAAACTGGGTTATTTACCTCGTCGGTAGTGTTGCTCCCTTGATTTAAACAAAGTTGTTAGACATTAAATTTATGGACGAAAACAAAAATATTGAAAGGTTAATGTTTTACCTTATCAGGCATTGTAGATCTTGGGACCCGCCCCAAGCTTCTGCGACGTTCAACTACAGCTTGATAGCCAAAACGGAAAGCAATATTTTTATCTTCCTCTGTAGTTATTGTTCCAAAGTCATCACCCTACATTATGTATGATTGTGTATTTTTAATCATATCTGATAGGATTAAAAAAACGTTGGAAGGCGATACAATTAATTATAAGATGTTTAGCTACTTAATTACAATTCTTGCAGCTAATTTCAAGTAGCCACCCTGGCCGAGCTTGTGATGGCCCTTTTTCTCTATCCTAGCTTTGGTTGCCTTTGAGGTGTCAGGCAACCTAGCATCAAAAGATTGAAGTCGGATATGACGTAGCACACTTTTATTTTAGACATAAAGAAAATTAAAGCTATTGAATTAAAGTTGTAATTTACCTTGCGGGTCCAGTTGGAATTTTTCCTTCTTTCTTTGCCCTTTTCTCTTTTCCGTCATGGATGAGTGCTCTCCACTCACTCTCTGAAACTGTGAGAGGACGCTCATATCTAGGGTTAAATTTCAATTGCGTCCTATAGGTGTCCCTGGTATATTTCAAATATTTGCCGGCTACCTGAGCCACCGCTTTTCTGTCAAATGTGCCGACCCCAAAAAGGGCTTCTAGATAATCTAAAAGTTCTTTTTCAGGTTGGAATTCTGGGAATTCCACCCTGTACGTATGGTTGGGCCAAAAATTACCAACGCATGGCTCTCCAGAATCCTGTAGAACTCATTGTTTCCTACACAGAATAAAACCAAAAAAAAAAGAAAGATATTATCATTAATTTAAAAATAAAAATCATGATAAATATGTTTTAGATAAATTACATGAAATAGTTAAAATATTAAAATTTACCTAGGAGTTGTACATGCTTTATAGGGACACCTTCATCGTTCACCAACAACGTGCCATTAATGGTCCCTGTGGAGCTGACACGTGTAGCTCCAGGAAACGCAATAATGTAGTTGGCCATATCGGCCTCATCATTGCCAACACGTTCAGCGGTTGGCTGGGTGTCTACTTGGGCAGGGTGTGTTTCTTGGCTAGCACCTAAAGGAGTAGAAGGTGTACGAGAGGTTTTTTGGGCAATCTCTTGCCCTTGTGTCCCACTACCACCAACACCGGGTTCAGCAAATGCCAGAAAATGCTACATACAAAAGAAATTTTTGTTAGTTTAGTCAATGTAAAAATTAAAAATCAAACTATCACAATTCATCTCATGCAGAACAAAAAAATATCCTTTTGACTTTTTATTATTACCTGATATCTTTCTAGCTGGCTCATAAGATGTTTTATCCTCTCTTCTGTTTCAGGTTTTTGAGGCGCGTCTATCAAAGTATTAAATTCCGACCTTGCATCTCGTGCCTTTTTTCGCAACAAGAACACTGGAGATAGGGATGAAGAAAGCTCTTCCTCAAAGAGGGAATCATCAGGAGTACCATGGCTAGGTGTCTGCATATTTGAAAAAAATTAATATTATTTCAATTATGTAAATAACTAAAATACCTGAAGATAGAGCAATGATGGCACTTTACATGTTCTTCCGCTGGCCTCTTTCCGCGATCATCCCGTCTCGGGGTTGTTCCTGTACTGCCCTGATCAGTCTGCCACATTGCAATAAAATTATAAATGTAAAAACTTGAAAACAATATCTAACTTGAAAACACAAAATGAAAAGTGAAATAATTTCTAATAAGACACCGGAAGACAGAGTTAGAGTTTCAAATATGCCTTGCATTGAATTCAGTCCTGGAAACATGTCATTGCACATTAAGGCACCCAAACATTCACTCCATGAATGATATATTTAAGTAGGCTTCTCCTATTATGGGAAAACACCATACCTATAATGCATTCACTTGCATGTATAAAGGGAAAGGAAAACATGTTTTCATACAACGGTGACAAAGGCATCTTGGGGAAAGGTATCTTCCCTTTTTATTTATGTTGTTCACCCACACCACTCTCGTGTTTTCACTAATCCTGTTTTGTCATTTTTGGATTCAAATTAAGTTAAGGCCTTAAGTATTTTTGACCTTTCGGTGTAGTTTTTATAAGTGGCATGTATGGATTTTCCATTAATTCTGCACTTTTTCTCTTCATGCGCATGTTTCCCTGGAAATCAAATGCATGATTTAGTCCCATACATTTAACAACTTGTTGGATCAACTCCATAGGAAATATCATGTTTCCTATTCAATCAAAATTATCTCAGTTAGGGTAGGTAGGAAGGTTTTCCCTTTGTATTAATAGGGCACTTCTAGCTTGCATTTTTATTATATCTTTCAAATTTAGTGTCGTTTCAATTAGGGCATGAATTTTTGCAACTTTCAAGGTGAGAATGAACAAAGACAAATTTTTGTGATGGATGACTGTATATGACTCCATGGCGAGAGGAAAAGGCACTAATCTACTTCTTCAAATATCTATAGTTCTCATTCACCTCATACGGAGATGGTCCCTGATTTTGAGCCAAATGTTGCAGCAAAAAGTTCCCCCCTCCATAATTTGATATTCAATGGAAATTTCTTAAATTGATGATGGGGCAAGATTATGGAACATTGGCACATACATATGTAATGGAATTCCAAGATCATGATATATGTTTGCATATGTTTATGGCAATGTTCCACCAAGTCCCCTGGAGGTGGGAGCGAGGGGGCGAGGGAGTGCGGGAGTGGCCTATGCAAAAGCTCCCTACCAATTTTCAGGAAACGTGGGGGGGCGTCGGGGTCATAAAAATTATAAAATTTAATATTTAAAATGTAACTATATTTTTTCAAGGAATGTATATACAGTCATCATACACTTGCATCATGAAAGATAAATCATAAATGATAAAATTACAAATCGATGAATGATGAATCATATAATTGAAACAAATTTAAAAGTTAAAAAGTTAAAACATACATCATACAATCATGCATGTAAGTTTGTAAGTTTGTAACTATATAATCATTAATGTAACTACTAACAATGTACAATGAAAATAAAGTTTAAGATATCATATGACATATTATGTCAAGATTCAAAATAGAGTTTAAACTGAAGTTTACAACTCAAGTCTGAAACATAAAACTTAAACGCAAATAAGTTATGTCTGAAACATAAAACATAAAACATAACATATGAATATCAAATGATATCATCATATTGATAAATGAGCATAAATGCTCAAGTTAATGCCCCACTAGTCTCTGCATCCAACTTCTGCACAAATGTATCAACATCAACCATGTCACCATATGAATCAGAATCACTTGGATTCTCAAATATGCTAAGTGGCACATCAACTTTTAACACGAAACCATAAACTAAAAGGGGCGGTGAGGGGACGTGAGGGGGCGTGAGGGAAACATCCCCTAGAAGTCCCCAAGACCCCGGAGCGCGAGGGGGCGAAGAATCTAGACCCCTAGGTGGGGGGGCGAGACCCCGTGTAACACTGGTTTATGGAGGTGGTGGAGCAAAAAAGAGCTCAAATAGAGCTGAAATTTTTCACATAAAAAGGACTGTGGGCTTGACTAATGGTTCCATTTAAAAAATGATATCTAGACGGAGAATAAGTGTAGCATGCAAACATGCATTGAAAATCCATCTGAGTTTGCATTGTATTACTTATGATGGATTCAAATTTGGGTTTCAAAATGCCAGGTTATGGCATGATTTTGTCGAGAAACCCTTAGTTGGATTCTCATGTTGTTTTAATTTATATTTTAAGTTTTTTTTGCAATCTTTGGGTGATAGTAACTCATGAACTAGGTTACCAATGTGTAACAATCATATTTCAAGAATAAAGTTGTGATTTTTTTATATTATTATTATTATCTATTAGCTACAAGTATTGACACCTAATGCCTGGAATTTGACATCTTGATAGCATGGATAATTTCGAAAATGTTTCTAGTAATGTTAACATAATAACTATCATTACGTGTCTTCACTTTTTTCACCATAATAGACCTGTGATATGGACTCATCACATAACTTCATATGCTATGTCCCAACAAGTTCAAACTGGTTGAACCTACCTCATAGTGTGGTTATTAAGGACAAGTTGCTTGATATATAACTCGATAGCATAGACCACGTTGCAGTTCTAAAAAGAATCCTCAAGTGTCAAAAAAACTTCACAATATATTCTACTATAAAGCCTTTTGGGATACCTGAAATAATATATGTATCATTGATGACT
The DNA here is from genome assembly GCA_034641835.2 of Pinus albicaulis. NCBI lineage: Eukaryota > Viridiplantae > Streptophyta > Pinopsida > Pinales > Pinaceae > Pinus > Pinus albicaulis. The sequence goes on along the minus strand of CM076571.1, from coordinate 951,688,847 downwards.
TTTAAAGTATGACAAGATCCAGAGGGAAAGGAAATCAATGGAAGAGTGATCCACCAATGAGAACATAGAATTTAGCATCAGATGAGTTAGAGTCTAGGAAATTGAAACCCTATAATTTTAATTAGTGATGAAGGACATCACATAGGTAATTATATTTTCATGTAGAATAATTTGTTAATTCAAATTTAAACTGTATTGAATCTTGATTCTTGACATCTAGAGAGAACCATACAGCCTAACACAATCCAATAGAATTGACCAAAAAAACCCAAATAGAGTCAACCCTACTATAGGAGGAAGGGCTGAGGGCGAACGCTAAGGGCGAATGTTGTTCTGCAAGAGCTGAGGGCGAATGTTGTTCTGCAAGAGCTGAGGGCGAACGCTAAGGGCGAATGTTGTTCTGCAAGAGCTAAGGGTGAACGCTGAGGGCGAATGCTGAGGGCAAAGGTTGTTCTGCAAGAGCTGAGGGCGAATGCAGGGCGAATGATATTCTGAAAGAGCTAAGGGCGAATCCAGGGCGAATGCTGTTCTGCAAGAGCTCAGGGCGAATGCTGAGGGCGAATGCTGTTCTGCAAGAGCTCAGGGCGAATGCTGAAGGCGAATGCTGAAGGCGAATGCTGTTCTGCAAGCGCTGAGGGCGAATGCTGAGGGCGAATGGTGTTCTGCAAGAGCGGAGGGCGAATGCGCGCATGATATCAGACGTTAATGTAGCACATATGGACATTTGAACACTAATATATTTTTGTAGTTGAAATGCAATGCTTGTTTTCATTTAAATGTAGGGTTTTTAAAGCAGGGAGAAATAATGGCTGCCAAATTAATAAGCGTTTCTTTGGGAAAAATTTAAATCTTGTATTGGGTGATGAAGATAATATAGGGTATTGAATCTTGATTCTTGACATCTAGAGAGAACCCTACAGCCTAACACAATCCAATGGAATTGACCAAAAAAACCCAAATAGAGTCAACCCTACTATAGGAGGAAGGGGTTGCAGTAAGAACTTACCATTTTGCAAGAGCTGAGGGTGAATGTTGTTCTGCAAGAGGGCGGGGGGCGAAACGCGGGGGGCGGTGGCCGAGGGCCGTCTTTCCCCACGGGGGGCGGCGCGAGGTCCGCCGAGGGCCGTCGCGTGCAACGAGAAGGCGAGAGGGCGAATGCGCGCGTGATATCAAACGTAGCTATTGCGACAAATACGAAACATTTTTATGTAGCGCGCATATAAGTTTCGAATTTTTATGTAGGGCCCATATAACTTTGGTATTTTTATGTAGCGCGAAAATAACTGTCGCTATACCGACGGCAGAAAAGGCGTCGCTATTAGGACGGTGCCTCCAAACGTCTCAATGGCGACACCTAGACATTGTGTCGCAGTTGCGACATTTAGAGTCGTCTCAATAGTGACGCTTTGGGCCATGGTGTCGCAATTGCGACGTCTTCCTTTAAACGTCGCAATTGCGACACTTTTTTAAGTGTCGGTATTGTGACACTTTTCTATAGACGTCGGTATAGCGACGGTTTCGGGCGGGATGGAAAAAATTTGGGAAAAATTCCGACATTTGGTCAAAAGCGTCGGAAACAGGTGTCGGAATTTCCGCCAAATGTAGTAGTGGTGGGAAACCTACTGTGAGAAAAAGGACTAGACAGAACCCTCTCTGTTCTCAGCCGTACCAACTTGGAATTATTTTTGAGGCACCGTCAAGGAACAGTACTGTCCCGTGGGGAGCTATGAGGACAAGTACATACAATGGACCACGCTGCGACAACAAAGGGATCAAGATGTGCATGAGTTGACGAATCTGTTCCATACCCTGTGCACAAAGTTGGGTATCAAAGATTCAGAGAAACATTTAGTGCTAAAGTATCGCAGTTGTCTGCATAGATACATTCAGGAGGAAATGGAGTTCCTCGACATCTCCTCGCTTGGTACGGCATATCGGTATGCTGCCAAGATTGAGCAGAAATTCAAACAGAAGAAGCGAGACTTTGGATCTGCGAATCAAAAGCAAGGGAAAGGTGCTTCCAAACCGCAGAACAAAGGACAGAGCCAAGGCATGGCGACTAAAGACAACCCGTCAAAGCCACAGAAAAAGAACAACACCGCAAAGCCAAAGAAGGACACGGGAAAGTGGTGTGAGTTCCATAAGAGCTCCACTCACAACACAAGTGAGTGTCGGGCCAAGCAGTCGCTAGTGGCCGAGATGAGGGCTTCTGAGTCAGATGCATGCTCCGACTCCGAATCAGAACCTGAAAAGGGGAATGAAAAAGGGAAACGGATTATTGATGCGGAGCCCAACGCCACTGTTGCCACTACAAAGGTCCAGAAGGAGGAACCGGAAGATCCAGAGGAGGAGGAACGTCTCTTCCACTCCCGGATGTGGGTAAAGGGCTCCCCTGTACAGTTCATTGTCGACAATGGGAGCCAAAAGAACCTCATTTCAGCAGACGCCGTGAAGCGGTTGGGCTTGCCGACCACAGCTCACCCACATCCATACACCATCGGGTGGCTTCACCAAGGACGAGATCTCCGCGTCAGCCAGCGGTGTCGCCTTCCCTATAGCATCAAGCCCTTCACGGATGAGGTATTATGTGACGTTGCTCCTATTGATGTTTCTGATGTATTATTAGGACAACCATACTTGTGGAAGCGTCATGCTGCGTATGAGTCTCGACCTCGTGCTGTTATTATTACTTTGGGAAATAAGTTGTACAGGATACCAGAGGTACCACCTCCTACGACTATCTCTTTGGTTACTGCAAAACAATGCAGTAAGCTCATTTCCCAAACTAGGAAATTCGTTTTCCTGATGATCCGCCCCCAGGGCAAGAAGAAGACTGTGGCCACGACCTCCAGACAGGGCTCCTCTGCATGACAACAACAAATGGATAAGGTTGTGGAGGAGTACGAGGACATCTTCACCTCACCCACAGGGGTTCCTCTGCACTGTCAGGTCAAGCACCCAATTGATTTGACCCCAGGTGCGCCGCTACCCAATGGACTGATCTATCGGTGCTCTGTTATGGATAATGGTGAAATCAAGAGGCAAATTCAGGAGCTGTTGCAGAAAGGTCACATCAGACCAAGTTCATCGCCCTATGGAAGCCCGATCGTGTTGGTACAGAAGAAGGATGGGACGTGGACACTCTGTATTGACTATCGGGCGCTGAACAAGATCACTGTCTGGAATAGGTACCCAATCCCACGGATTGATGACCTTCTGGACCAACTCAAAGGTGCAAAATATTTCAACAAGATTGACCTAAATTCGGGGTATCACCAGGTACCAATTGAACCCTTTGATGTGTGGAAGACTGCCTTCAAAGCCAAGGAAGGCCTTTTTGAATGGCTAGTCATGCCTTTCGGGTTGACGAATGCTCCCGCAACCTTCATGAGGATGATGGATGACATATTGCGGCCATTCACCAACTCATTTGTAGTGGTGTACTTGGATGACATTCTGATCTTCAGCAAGACTTGGGAAGAGCACCTTCACAACATCCGACAGTTCCTCCAAACACTGCGGCAACACAAGTTGTGTGCCAATTTGGAGAAGTGCATGTTTGGCATGACCCAGGTTCAGTATCTGGGATACATTATTGATGAAAGGGGGGTGCATGTGGATCCAGCCAAGATCCAAGTCATTCGGGATTGGCCAGCCCCAACCACTATAACAGAGCTTCGCAGCTTTCTAGGTCTTGCTAATTTCTACCATAGATTCGTGTTGGGATTCTCTCATATCACATGGCCCTTGAGTCAAGTCACCAAGGGAGGAGCGAGAGCAAAATTATTTTGGTCGGAACCTCAACAGAAGGCGTTCACAGAATTAAAAAATTTCCTCTGTTCTGCCCCAGTGCTCACATTACCAGACTTGCAACATCCATTTGAGATCGAGACAGATGCCTCTGACTATGCTATTGGGGCAGTTCTTACTCAACAGGGACATCCGGTGGCATATCACAGTGAGACATTGTCTGAGACAGTTCGCAAGTATCCCACCTATGACAAAGAAATGTATTCCATTGTGCAAGCCTGTCGACAATGGAAGCATTACATTTTTGGGAAGGAAACAATCATCCACACAGACCACCGGCCCCTGCAGTTCATACAGACACAAGGGAAGTTGCAGAATGATCGCCATCAGAAGTGGTCCACATATCTGCAACAGTTTCATTTGAACATCAAGTACAAGAAGGGTAGCACCAATAATGTTGAGACTGCCTCATCCGACCACCGATCGTGGCGCTCACCACCATGCTCAACTCTTGTGGGCACGAGACTTCTGATTGGCCGCTTCTCTATGAGAGTGACCCAGAATTCGGCCACACTTACAAGGCACTCTTGGGGGGCATGCAAGTTCCAAATTTTCACCTCGAAGATGCACTTTTATGTCACCTGGGACACCTCTGTGTTCCTTCAAGGGAGTGTGCCAAGATGATATGGGAAGCACACTACAGTCGAGTCGCTGGGCATTTCGGGGTCGAGAAAATAGTAGCAATACTACAGAAGTATTTCTTGTTAGTAGGAACCTTCGAAAGGATGTCCAGAAGCACATCAGATCCTGCACTGCTTGTGCCATTGCCAAACCGACCATCAAGAAGCAAGGCCTATATACTCCACTACCTACCCCTAGTCGACCGTGGGAATCCATCTCCATGGATTACATGTCGGGCCTGCCTTCTACTAAGAATGGAAATGACTTTGTTTTCGTGGTCGTTGACAGATTCTCGAAGATGGCCATCATGGCGGCCTGTAAGAAGAATATCACAGCAGAAGCCACTGCTAAACTCTTCTTTGAACGAGTGTGGGTGCACTTTGGGATCCCACAGTCTATCATATCAGATCGGGATAGCAGGTTCCTCAGCACATTTTGGTCCAGCCTCTGGTCGATGTTGGATACCAAGCTCACCAAGTCCACAGCTTTCCATCCCCAAACAGATGGCCAGACAGAGGTCGTCAACAAAATGATTGTGCACATTCTGCGCATGTACAATTCAAAGCATCCACGCACATGGGACGAGAGCCTCCCTTATGTACAACATAGTTATAACCGGGCTCTCCACAGTTCAATTGGCCATAGCCCCTTTCAGGTGGGCTTGGGATTCCAGCCACTATGTCCCATTGACGTAGCCATGCCATTTGTAGCTGCTCAGGCCGATTCAGCTCATGTCCAGTCTGAAGTTGACAAAGCAAGTAGCTTCATCGAGCGCATTCAACACATCCTCCAACAGGTTCATGATATATTGGACAGAGCCAATGCGAAGTACAAGCAGCGCCATGATCAACACCGGGTGCCACACCACTTCCAGGTGGGCGACAAAGTATGGCTACATTTGCAGAAGGAGAGCCTCACTGGACCTCACCGCAAGCTTCGCCCGCTCCGATACGGGCCGTACACCATCACCAAGGCTGTAGGTAACAATGCCTTCGAGCTTAGTATTCCACCATTCCTTGGTCTGCACCCAGTCTTCAATGTGGATCGCCTTCGTCCTTACTTTCCACCTCTACTGGACACCTCGGACATTGCAGAACAACGCACACCAACAGAGTTAAACCCAGACTGCATGGAACAGGCCACCACAGATTGTATCATGGACATGCAAATCAAGAACACTCGTCAACAGCAGATCCAACTGTATCGGGTTGTCAAAGCTGGCCAACTCCTGCACCAAGGAAAGTGGTTCACCAGGGACCAAATTCAGCAGAAATTTCCTCATCTCATGGAGGAACTTAACGCAATGGGGACCATTGCTTCCTAAGGGGGGAGGAATGATCCAGGTGGATATTGGTGGCCACCCTCCTATTCCACTTGGGCCCCCACCATTGTCTCTTTTAGTTTTTCAGTTTCGGCATAATTTACTATTTTTAGCAGTTTTTCGGGTCCTGAACTTCCGGAGCCGTTTTGAGGCCCTAAACGACGTTTTTTGGGCATCACGCCTCCATTGAATATCATTCCGTTCCAAAATGATATTCATGGTGAAAGTTTTAGTCCTTGGATAGAGCTTTCTAATGATGTATCATTTGCGTCAAACGGAGATAGTATGCCAAAGTTACGTCCCTAAGAAGTTGAAACACCAATTTACCCAAACGAGGCCCATAGTTTTGGCGTTTCATCTCCTAGGGTTAGGTTTTTGGATGTTTAGGATTCTCCATTGTTTCTCAATAATAAATAGGCCCTCGAGCCTCATTGTAACTCAGTTCAGAGGCTGTAGCCGCCACATCTCTTCTCAGAGATAGCTACAGGCACCCTAGCTAGTTTATTTCCATTACGTACGTAAGGAAATTTCGGTTCTTTGATATTAATGAAATGAAGTGTTATTTCTTGCATCTACGTATTTATGGTTATATGTTTATTGTTGCGTTCCTGTAAATCCGGATCAATATATATATATATATATATATATATATATATATATATATATATATATATATATATATAACTGTATAATGTCAAAAATATACAACTGTAATATAAATGTCAAATATCAGCTGGTGGTACATCATCAATAGTATTACTAGTCGAGGCCTACTTAGTCAATGTTCTAGCCTCGACAAGCTCAGATATATATCGATCATCACGTGCCTTCTCATCTGGTGGTGCCTCATGCTAATCAGGATCAACTACCAGTTGCTCATGATGACTCGACATGGATGGTCCAACCTGCTCATGATCATGAGTACTTCTGGATGCTGATTATGATGACTCGATGTGGATGGTATAGCCTGCTCATGATGATGATGCGTCGCTACTTGACTTTTGACGTATTGCGTCTCGACCACGCCTACGTCGAAGGGCCCTCCTCAACCGCGCCACTAAGCTGGTAACTCCTACGACATGCTGCATCAGGGTCAACATGTCACGTGGCATGCCTATCCACATCTCTATCAGCCTAACATCGACCTGTAACTCTCTCATAGTGGTCGGCCTGCCTCCCTCCTCCACAAGAAGTCCACAAAGTTGGTCGCCCAACTCCATCCTAAATCTAGTGTCAAGCCTATACCTCACACCAACCGGTACCTGTGCAATATGAAGACCAGGTGTGTCTGCACTGGCCTGATCCTTGGCATCTGCCATCTACTGATCGTCATCGGGCTCTACACCTGGATCATTTGGTGGTGGTGGCATCTCATCGCCATCAAATGACCCAATGTCTGCAAAATATATATAAGTACAAAACAATAATTAGACAATTTCATTAAACAGTCTAATAAAAACAAGTTAAAGAACATGTTAGAATAAATTTAAAGAAAACACTAATATTACCTCTATCATCTGGTGGCTCATCATATGTGAAGAGGATGTTGGCACACCCTCGCCAATCCAAACCAGCATATGGACAAGGGACTAGAACAAAGGCATGATCATCAACACTGGCTAGCAACTCCAGTGCATCATGCGTTATCCTCGCAGAAAATTCTGACTCACCCCTCTTGGGTATCATCTATCCCACATATGCATCCATACATGCAACATCGACCTATGAGGTTGCGGAACAAAACTAGGCTTCATCTCTGAAAACCTCTCAAAAAGTAAACAAAATAGATCTAAATCAAAAGGGAAGATCACACTCCTTTGTGCCTGAGCACGACATCTATCTAAAACTGCACATAACTGCCACAAAAAAATGGCAGACCACCTCACAAGTCGTGGCGCCTGTAATAAAGAATTGACATAAAATAAAAGCAAGAAAATAATGTGTTTCCCGTCACTGGTATGATGTGCAATGGTCTAAATCAGTAGTGAGAGGCACTTCACCTCATCTCCACCAAATGAATCAATCCGTAACTGACCATCAAAGACCTGAAAATCTGCAGGAGACAATATATCAGTGCTAATGTATCTCTTGGAGTACACCAACTGACTCCCTGCTTCATAGTCTACGACGACCTCTAGGAACGAGGGAAAACCCCGCTTATTTGCTTCATTAACTTATTTGTGCTCTTGGTCTCATTTTCTGCATGTAACCATGTGACAGAGATTAGCTCATATCTCTCTAACCTGATAGTATCATTTGTGACTCCTTTGTAAACTGTCAGGCTCCTCTTAGCAAGCTTAGTTGTCCCATGGGGTTCGGCGTGCGCTTTCACTAGCCAATCAAAGGCCCCGTTTGGATGAGTTGTCTAATTGACATGTCCTGGTGCATTCCCTTTGCGTTTCCTTATTAAACTTCCTGGCTCCATATCTTTGGGATGACATGTTCCAGTGGGTCCATTGTTGTACTTGCACACCAATTAAACCGTTGTCGAGTCGAGTCAACCTTCACGTTTTCCCAACACCTCTTGTCTGACGCATCCGCTTTTTGCACCTTTCTAATCCTTTCGGGATGTTGTCATTCCTATGTCATCAACCCCATGTGGTGCCTCTTGAGTGATGAAACGTGTCACCCAAATTTGGCCCATTAGACCACCCAAAAATTTTGAATCTTCCTACCACGTGTCCCCCATACAACTACATCATGTTGACATCATATACCACTGTCATCATCTGAGAGCTAATAAAATGTTGCCACCTGTCCATATCATATAGGAGAGGGAAAGGGTCCCTGTGGCCTTATTTTTTGCCAATTTCCTTTATAGAATTTTCTTGGCTCTCGACTTATTTTCTTTGCCCTGTTTAACTTTCCGTCGGGATGGATCCCCATCGTATGTCACTTTGTTATACCTTAAAGTTCAAGAAACTGGCCTTAACACCACTCCATTATGGTTTATGGTATTAGGAGGAGTGATCCCGAAGTGGTTCTCCATCGTTGATCGACGCGATCAGTGGTATGGAAAAACACCTCGAGACACCTCAAAGCCTGACAAGATTGTTTCCCATAGTGTTTTCATAATGCCACCACGTGTCCCGACACTTATCTCTTGTGTTCCCTAAAACATCTTCCAAGATTACCCCATCGGGTTGAGTTGTTGGAGTGGGGACCTCTTGCTCAAATCCTCACTGGTTGTCTCTTCGTTGTTGTGTCCCGGCATCCACTTCTCAGTGCTTTAAATTTGTGCATCCTTTGCAATCCTCTAAGGTACACCTGTCAGGATGCCTCCATCGGGCAGGCTCCAACTGAGCTAATAAAAATTCTTCGTGTTGCTGCCAAATCCACGTCTTCTTGACGCTTCTATCATGGCCTCCTCCTTTGTGCACTCAATAAAAATTTTGATGTATATTAGGCTTACATGTAAAGTGGGTCCTTCATTAGCCAATGAAAATTGTCTCCACTGCTGCGTGTCTCGCCATATCTGCCCGGTCCGCCTTTAGTTGCCTTGTTAGATTTTTCGTTGTTGATTTTGGAAAAACACCAAACTAATGCACTCCAAGGGGTCCTCTAACCACTTTTAGCTCTACCACTTTGACTTTGGGGCACCTCAACTTTGACTGGAAATAGCTCCGGATCTAGAAGGCCATTTGTAGACTTCCACATACCGTAGGGAAATATCATTTTGATAATTATCCAACTGTTCCATCTTGAAAAGTATCTAAGCTAATCTCTTGAGGCAGAATCTCCTCCAAATTTTGGGACTCCCAACTATCACATTCATATTTTTTTGGCTTCTTTAATAATATTGCTACTGTGATGATTCTCTACAAGATATTGCAGAAACCATGGGACTCCCCCTGAGCTTGACACATAAATCACATCAATGCTAGCCCAGTTACCATCACAACTAGGCTAGTGTACATCAAAGCCAACATCTATTTCCAAAAACATCCATGCTAGTATGGTGGATGGTTGACATCAATATCAACACTCTTGCCAACTATAAGACAATGCTAGCTGCCCAATGCATTTCACAGCATGATTGTTGTCATTAAGTCCAACACACTTTTTGCCACTAGCTAATACCTATTGTACAATCGGAGGAAGATACAAATAGAGAGACAAAAACCTTACATAGAAACCTCTAACCTCCACACTCAGGACTCGCCTCAATTCATCTTCCACTCAAAGAAAGAGAAACTCTACCTCAAGTGGAAGAATAAGCAATGATAGGCTCTCAAGTGGCGAAGATGAGGAAGATCCCCCCCCCCCTCCCCCGCCCCCAAAAAAAAAAATCACCCGAGAAAGAGCGCACATGACTCAATCAACCAAAGTCAAAAGTGCCAAAGAAACAACAAGTGTATAAGAAGTTATGGACATGGAATTTTATAACACTAGACCACCCGACACAAGTTGTAAAAAATTGAAAATTGAAAGAGTAAAGGTTCATAATAAAAAGGTTACTAATCAAATACAAATGGACATTGATGTCTCTAAAGTTGTATCCATCAAGCTCATAAATTTGTGTCAAACTATTGGAGAGGCATTGGCACCCTTTGTTATGGAACAGGAAGTAGAAAACATAAGGCTCAAAAGAAGAATAAAAGAGCTAGAATAAGCTCTAAATATGGTTCTTGTGTTTATGACTCCACTCGCAATACAGGCACCAACATCGATAATTTCTACCCCTGCACACCCCATAGATTTAAGAAAGCGACACACGTCCTAAATGGAGTAAAATAATATATTATCAGTAATATAAATAAAATATTGAAAATTATTTAAGATGCATGGGAAGTAGTTTCCCATCTGAGGAATTTAGCATAAAGAATTACATTATTTGTTAACTAGATTAAAAATGACCTTAAGCATGACAAGAATTTCATAGATAATGACTTATCTACTTTTATTCTGAAGGTTGGTTCACTCATTTAAGTACATAGAAAACAACAAAACCTCCCAGGGCCTTAACAAATGAAGCAAATCAAATTTGGATAGCGTACGAAAATTAGCATATTGGAGGATATCAATTATGAATGTAACAAGATGAATTATAGAAGAAGAAATACCTTTTTCAAGGTGTTAAAAATTGTTCATGATCTGCATGGTCCACGCATGATAAAGGACTCCATGTTAATTTTCAAGGATGAGTTAATTGTTGAATTGGACAATTTAAAAGAGTCAATGGGGGCAGAGTTCGATAATATAACTGACTTTACTGCAGAGTAAATTAGGAAATGGTTAGTTACTTTTGTTGATGTTAATGAAGATCAGTCTATCTTTATTGTGGAATTGCAAGAGGAGACTCAAGAAATTGAGGAGGATGTATTCAACCAACATATCAAAATGTACATTACAACCCCTCTGATGAAAGATTACATTCAGACTTGGCTAAATATATCCCTCTAATAATTCATCAATCCAAGTTTATTTTCAACCAGTTGTCTTAATGACTTCAACAACAGTGATAAAAGGAAGTCGACACTTCAATAATCACAGTCCATCCTTTCAAATTTTTTTAGTATACTTAAATCTTGAAACACTCACTTTTATTCTTTCCAATATTTGATCATTCCACTTTCTTGATTGTGTTATCCATGACTTAAGTTGATCACTGGCTACAACTTTTTGTTTTTCGTTCAGGTACCTTATTTACATTATAGTTCATGGGAGCTTAGTACCAGTACCCTTGGGACGAATGCATTTACTTTTTTGATTAAGTATTAGGATTTTGATGAGCGCTTTAGGAAGCAAACATTATTGTTGACATTAAAAAAAAAAATGGACATATTTGAATATATAAATGTAAGTTCACTTACATTGTGCACTTAACAATAATAATAATAATAAATAAACATGATTTCTTTTTTAATTTTTTCCCTTTGCACAGTTTGATCCTAATTAGTAATCTTTTTTTCTTCTTTGTGTGTAGATTTTCTTCTTCATTTCATCATAAACTACCACTATGAACTAATTTTTGTTCCAAGTACCTTATTTACATTACGATTCACGGAAGCCCAACCAAATTCCCCCTTGGGATGAATGCATTTGTTTTTTTAATTAAGTATTTGCACATGCCTTCCCTTTCGCATATTCCTTCGCTCCATGGATAAATAATGATTTATTGTGTTTTCTTAATTTATTGACCACAAATTTATTATTTATCATTTACATCAAGTTTATCATTTACTTTGATCTTGTGCATCATGAAATATTTGAAACTAGGTTTTACAACTTTCACTTTGCAACTATTTTCCAGAATGGAGCGGTGGATAGTTGAGGAGGGAACTTGCGAGAACAAAATAGTGGGTGAGTTCGTAAGTTGAGCTGGAAAAAGATTCTCAATGTCATATTTGAGCTACCTCTCGGATAAAAAGGTTTATCGTCATAAATAAGGGGTTTCTAAGTCTTTCTTCAACTCTAGTTCTAGTGCTTTGGTGGGAACGTTGGTTTATAGTTTCTTTATTTTGTATATTTTGAGTTTATTAAGCAATATTGTGAAAAATTTTGAGATGAAATTTTGTATGAAATATTGTATCAGTCTAAATCCTATTACATTGGCCAAAAGTTTTAATTGAGCATGAGTTTTTTCAAGTTCTTCTTTCAGCTTGTATATTATATTTTATTTTTTGTTGTTGATCAATATGAATATAAAGCTTCGACAGGGGTTTTGGGTTTCATATTTGTGTCTAATGTGTAGTATTGATATTGATGATGATTATCATGCTTGGGATTTAAATCTGGATTGAGTTCTTTCCATTGTGTCTCTATTGGTTGTTGTGTATGATTATATCAATGTATAAAAAATGGACACAATTTTTTTTGTTTACAGTTAGAGGTGTTTTATGCATAATGGTTGAAGAGTTGTCAAAAGGATGGCTCCTTGTATAAATTGTAGGATCTGCATAGCTAGTAACATATATATTTTTTTAATTCTCTATTTTATTTTTGTATTTATGTTATTTTATTACATAATATTCACTTTAAATAATCAAGTCAAATTCCAAAGAAGATAATCATTTATTACCTCTTCTTAATTTATTCATTGCAACTTTATTATTTAACATTTAAACCCAAGTCTAAATAGTTGGGTCTCTTTTCCAACATGACTATAACTTAAATATTTCCATTTTGGTCCCAACTTGTATGAACTAGTGAAACTTATACTTTTACCTTTGCATGTGTTACGTATGCACATGTGTTACTTGCACACAGACTTTAGCTCCGCACATACCTTGCTTTCGCAATCTTTAACTTTTCACATGCCTTACCTTTGCACATGTCTTATTGAACACATCCTTTAATTTCACCAGTTTTAGAGTTGGTAAAAAAATTTAAGCGGAGAGACTTATAACATAAGCCTATAGAAATTACCCAATGATGGAGACTTTCATTGTTGAATTTACCCTTAGTTTTTTTATAAATACCATCGGAAACCTTTCTTAGTGGAATATATATCAAATTTAATAAATTCTTCCAATTAAATAATTAATCTAAATTTAAAATGAATATACTACTTTCGGTTATATGTTTATGTTGCATGCATCGAAGTCATAATATGTGTTAATGTATTCCAATATATTACGTGTGAGACCAAATCAAGTAAAATAAAACAAAAAAAAATTCGAACTTGCGGAAGGAGTCAAATAATACTTACCCTTCTACCTTCGTACATAGTTTACTTCTGCATAGACTTTAGCTATTCACATGCCTTTCTTTCGCACGGTCTTTAACTCCACACATCCTTTTGTTACACAACAATTCCCTTCCGCACTTCTGCACGCATTCTAGCCTTTGCACACTTCTCCCATACACCTTCATTATCCACAACACTTCTTCCACACATGTACTACTATGTGCAATTGTTTTTCTTCATTTCTCCTTTCTTGCATGCTTTCCTACTCAACGTTATTAATTTCTTGCACACCACCTGTTATGATTACAAAGATTTCGTAGTATAATAGTTATCATTGTTTGATGGTTTTTTACACCTTAGAAATTATGTTTAGTACTCCATACTTTTCATCCATATGCTATGTTTCTTTTTGCAAGTTTTTAGGCGCACGAAATCTATAAAGAAATTTCTAACTAGCTCATCGTGTTATGTCGTGTTCCCTTGTGCAATGTAATCTTTTGCATTGTCTTATTTTTCTATCAAAATTTCACACTCTATGATTGGTTGAACAAATTGTAACATAGTTTTCTTTCCTCATATCGACGTTTAAAACCAAATTAGAAATCATGGTATAAAGGCAGGGACTTGCTGCTTTGTAGCTATTTCCCTTATTTATTTATATATATTATTTTCAATTCATGTTCATCAAAATTAACCACTTATAAATAATAATACTAAACTAAATTAATATTTTTAATAAGTTAAAAAGAATTTATATTATTAATAATATTATATAAAAATAAATACTTGGGAAAGGGTATGGCATTATATACATATGTATGTGTATCTTAAAATGTGATATATTTTGTTGTGTTTGTCAAGTTGTTTGTGATCCTCCAGACTTGACCTATGGCTTGAAGAGTCGCGACCCAGGGGTATCTAATCTGTCAAAGTCGTCGAGGGATCGCACCTAGCCTGGGCCACACCGACGCTAAGCTGACTGGAATTTGTAGCATGTCTCCTCCACCTAGCATAGGGAAAAACCACCCCCCATGAGGTTTTATCCTGGGTCGCCTTGCTAACGAGGCCCATCCTCAACCGGTTGTGTTAGTGGGACTTGATCTCTTAAAATGTGATATTATATCTATATGGTAAAGTTATTAAATGGAAGGAATATATTCATCATTTTATCCTTTCATTAGTATTTTCTTTAAAATATATTTAAGGGTGTAAATTTCACCTCTACATGTAAAGATGAGAAAATATTTTCTTTTATTTTGTAAGCTTGGTAGGACTACATCATCATCGTGTCCAATATATCATCCCGATTGGGGCGGAGAATTGAACCAGTGACTTTACATCAAAGAGTGCCTTAATAGAGCTCCTGATCACCGTTTATCCAAGACCCTGTGAACAATATGAAAAACTAAATTTAAACTTAAAACTTTACAAAAATAAATTTATGTCCAATTTATAATAGATTTATATTTTTAAAATTAATAATTTCAATTTTTTTAATGTAATCTTCAATTATTATTGAGTTCCATAATGTAATCTTTTTAAGGTTGATTGTCATAATTTGACATTGGATATCAAAGTACATGCTTATTGATAATCCACACTTACGTATTTTTCTTGAACCTTAGCCTTGAAACTACAAACAACACACTGGAAAACTTCATGTTATGTTGGGATCCAATTCTTAATATTGTGATATTTTGTTAGATAATCTTATTATGTTCTTCATCGCTCTTGGTTGTATATTTAATTGCTTCAATACCTTCTTGAGTCACTTGATGGTATCACATGTCCATAATATGTCTCTATTATAATTTATTATTGAGCACAAGTTCATTAGAAAAGAATATTTTATAGTCTTAAACTGTACTAAGATTTTGAACAGGCTGTAAAATATGGTTTATATTACATGCATTTCCACACACCACATGCCCTATAGAGGAGGTACACGATGAATAAGCAAAAAATACCACATGTTAGATGGTTAATATATGGTAATTGATGTATATCAACCCGAGCATAAGTCGATTGTAAATTCCAAAATATTTGAAAACCGAATGAGCATAAGCAAAGTGAATTCTCAGAGCATAAGGATACACGATATATGAATAACCCTTTTTGTTTTTTAAAAATTTAATGAGCATTAATTAATAATTATAAATTTTTAAAGAGAGAACCAAAAATTGAACCCATTTAAGGGATACGATAGTAAAAAAAATGTTCTTGTTCTTTCATTCAATTTTTTCCTATAAATTAAAATAATCAGTCTCCTTTAAAAAAATATGGATATATATTTATCAACATAGTTAAGTAAGAACTAATTATTTTAATGAATTTCGGGTCATTAATATGAAAATAACAATTTTACGTTTATGAATACAACGTAGGTTATATCCCATTGAAGGTCTTAATTATGCATTTAGTGATGTGAATAGGATGTTGCATTAGATTCCATACACTTCATTTTCATTATGTTTGGTGTACACTAAATCTTTTTCAAATATGACATGTCCACTTTAACCATAAACCATATAATCTTGTCAACTTATACATTGAATAAGTTTGAATTTAAGATGCATTATTTCAATAGCTAAATCATAATTACACTGACAATAAACATAACTATAATTTAATATTAAAAAATATTAATTAAAATAAACTTAGATGTTAATATTTAATTTGAGTTGTAAGTATTTATAGGACTTATTGTTAATTGGTCTAATTAAGGTGGTTGAAAGGAATGGTCTTGATTCTTCTCTCTCAAGTTCAATTTTTGTAAGTGATATGTTCAATTTATAATGGTATTTAATTTTATGTCGACAAATTATAAATCTACTTTGGAATCTAGTTTGCATGTAGTACCATTTTTAAAATGGGGAAAATACCTATTTGGTTTCCTTTCGATATGTATTTAATGGGGAAAATTTGCAAGAATCATCATTACTTAGTGACTTGAGGGGTATCTTAGGGTGTATTTGATATAAAGAATAAAGAAACAAATTAGTAGGGGAGTTTTGAGGTCTAAAATAGGCCTCCTAAGAAAATAATAAAATAATAGTTAAACTAATAAAATAATATTTATGAATTTGTGATTCACCTTTTGCACCAGAATCTATGTAACCATGGTTAAATTCAATCCAAAAATTGTACCAAAATAAAATTAATAAAAAAAATTGTATTGATGTAACTATAAATAAGAATGAGTTTTTCAAGAAAAAATATTATCATTGCACGGCTAATGCATTTGTCATTTGCACTTAAATAACTTAAAATATAAATATAAATATAAATTTATAAATTCTTAATTATAAAATATACTATTAATTAAAATTTATATTATTTAAATTATATAATGACATGTAATTAATATACTGGATTTTTTCGCTCTGATCGCTGTGCGCTAGGGTTGGTCGTCGTTGCATGTTTGTGCGCTGCGCAGTAAGCCCGAAGTCTCCCCTCTTGGGGCTCAGGTCTATCAGATCGCTTGCATGGATGCTCAGAGCATGCCCGACGCTGCTACTCCGCCTCCTTCAGCGGAAGCTGCCTTCAGTTCATTGCTTGCTTCATTGCCAAAGAAGAAAAAACCAGAAATCGCCAAGTTTGTCAAGAAAATAGATGATATCCCTGAGGTTACCCTTCCCCCGGAAGGACTGATTCAGGTTGCTCTGTCCTTGGTGGATTGGGCTCTTGTGGGCTAGTTTACGGGCCTATGGCCCTCTCTCGCCTCTATAGAAAACTGGGTTATCAGGAACTCGGTGCCGCTGATCAAGAATGGTGTAACCTCTTACTTCTTGGGAAGAGGTTATTTCCTATTCGAATTCAATTCAAAGGAAGATAAAGATCTAATCTTCAGGAACGGCCCCTACTTCATGGGACCACAAGGCCTATACCTCAATAAATGGACGTTAGACTTTGATTTGACGGTCGATGTTCCCACGGCAGTCCCGGTGTGGGTTCGGCTCCCGAATCTGTCGGTTCATTGTTGGAACTGGGACTCTCTGAAACATATAGGAAATGCACTGGGCAAATTCATTGATCGAGCAAATAACAAGGATCAATACGACTGCGCACAGATCTGTGTAGAGGTTGATCTAGAAGTAGGACTCCCGGAGGCAATAAATATCAAAGTGGGCAGTTGGACACATCTGCAAAAGTTAGACTACAAGCAGCTACCATTCAAGTGCCGTAAATGCCATATCTATGGCCATTTTTCCAGAGGTTGTCCGAATAAAGGGAAGTTGAGAAAGGTAAGGAGGAAGGGTGGAATCAGGTCAAGAGATCCAAGACCTCCCACAAAAAATCAGGGGTTTCAAATAGACAGGGCCCCCAGACGCACATAAGGCCTTCCTAGAAAATTCAAGAAAATAGATACGAGGTTTTAAGCTCTGCTGCAGAGGAAACTCAGGAGGACGAAGCACAAATAAAAAGGCACCCTAGAAAAAGGCACTCCTTCAGGATCTAGGCTAGAAGAAAGTGCCAATGAAAGGAAAAAAAATATCCAAGAAGAAGCTGTCGACGAGGATCGAGGCTCGGAGGATTCAGAGGAGGAAGGTGAAATAGGAGAATCACAAGTTTCATCAAGAAGAACAACAAGAGGGCGAAATTCCACTCGGGAAAAAAGAGAACAGGAAACTTATAAAGATAAACTCCAGGGAATTCAACCCACCCTGGAAAAACTCTTGGCCAAAACTCCTAAGGCAACTAGAAACTAGACGTAGAGCTCCAAGGGAGCTCAACACTCCCAAAAAGGTAAATGATGAAGGTCATCTCCTGGAATTGCAGAGGAATGGGGAGCAAGGTGAAATAAGAAGCCATGATAAGTCTAATAAGAATAGAAGCCCCAGACATTCTTCTCGTCCAGGAGACAAAAATGGAGGACATTGAGTTTCTCCAATCAGGCAAGAAAATCTGGAATGGAAGCAAGGGACAGGCCATCTCTGCTCGGGGAGCCTTCGGGGGATTAGGATCCCTTTGGAATAAATCCAAGTTTTTAAAGATTACAGAAATCCTTAATCTGCACTGGTTGTTTTTAAAACTTCGGCATGTGGACACTATGGAGGTTCTTTGCCTCTTTAATTCCTATGTACCGGTAAATGCAGGGGAGAAAAAGGCATGCTGGGACTCCATCAGGATGCTGTCAAAATCAGAAAATATGGAAAATGTTATAGTTTCCGGTGACCTCAACCTTACATTTCATGCAAAAGAAAAGCGAGGAGGCAACTTGATCAGGGATCCGATAAGGGAATGGGTAGAGGACCTCATGCAGGACTGGGATCTGCTCGATATCCCTCCCTCAAATGGTAAGTTTTGTTGGTCTAATAAAAGAATTGGTCCTGGGCATATTGCTGCAAGGTTAGATAGGTTTTTGGTTCAGAGCTCATTTCTTCTCTTGGGAATGGAGGCAAGAATGAGAATCCTCTCATGCAGTGTATCAGATCACAAGCCTATAATGTTGGAACTAGTTGCTCATCAGGATCTCAGCCCCATTCCCTTTAGATTCATCCCTTTATTGGTCAAGCAACCTGATTTCTTGAGTTTGGTTGAAGAATGTTGGAGGATGCCAGTGAAGGGCTCTCCCTTTTACATATGGGAAGAAAATCTAAGAAGATTAAAAATCAAATTGAAGGGGTGGGCCAAATCTCTCCCTCATCCAGCTAAGGAGAGGAAGATGGCACAAGAAATCCTTGAGCAACACCATATCCAAAATGAAGAAGCCGAAATCACAAGAGAAGTTTTGGACAAGGAAGCAGATCTCCAAAAAAAGCATCATCAAACCTGTCTTCAGGAAGAGGAATATTGGAGACAAAAATCCCACAGTTTATGGCTTAAAGCGGGAGATCGGAATTCCTCCTTCTTCCACAAACAAGCCCAAGCAAGGAAATTCTTCAATAGCATCGCTGAAATTAAAGAAGGAACTTTATCCCACAAGGATAATATGAGTATCAAGAGAGAAGCTTCCGCTCACTTCAAAAATATTTATAGTAAAGATGGTGAGATGGATCCTAATTCTAAATTCCTAGGGGTGGTTCCTTTAAAGATCACAAATTCAATGAATCAGCAGTTGGAAGCAAAAATCACCAGCAATGAGATAAAGTCTGCTCTATTTGATATGGAGCCAGATAAAGCCCCCGGGCCGGATGGTTTTACGGCAAGGTTTCTCCAAACCTGCTGGAAAATAGTAGAGAAGGATTTGCACAAAATGATTCTAAAGTAACAGAATTGTCAGAAAATAGGGGGCAGCACTAATTCAGCCTTTCTTGCCCTTATCCCCAAGGAAAAAGGTGCTACTGCCTTCAATAGATTTCGTCCCATCTCTCTTTGTAACATTGGTTACAAAATCATCACCAAAGTGATAGCGAGCAGATTAAAAGGAATCCTCCCCTCTATTATCCCGGAAAACCAAGGGGGCTTTGTTCAAAAGAGACAGATCGTGGACAACTTCATCCTCGTCCAAGAGGCAATCCATTCAAGCTAGATGCGCAAATAAAAAGGTATGGTGGTAAAACTTGACTTAGCTAATGCTTTTTATCGGGTTCAACATAGTTTTATGTTGGAAGTTATGTTCAAATTTGGATTTGGGTCAAATTTCATAAATTGGATAAAATCTTGTATTTTAGAACCATGGATTTCACCCCTGGTAAATGGGAGAGTGGCAGATTTTTTCAAAGCATCGAGAGGGTTAAGGCAGGGCTGTCCCCTCTCCCCGCTTCTCTTTGTTCTCCAAGCCTCTGTTCTTAGTTTCTACTTGGATCAAAAGCTGGCAGAGCAAGAGATTTTGGGTCTCAACATTGCCTGAGGAGTAAAAAATGTAAACCATGCTTTTTTTGCCGACGATACTCTATTGCTTGGAGCAGCTACTGCTCTCTCAGCCTAAAAATTCAAGGAAGTGTTGGATGAATTTTGTGAAGCTACGGGAAGCTCCCTAAACTATGGTAAATGCCAGATTTACTGCTGGAATACTTCAGCCAGCGGCCTTGCTACCATTTCAAGAATCTTGGGTTTCGAAGCTTCCTCCAATTGGTCCTCTTTTAAATATTTGGGCCTACCCATTTTTCAGAGATTAGCCTCAAGCAAAGATTGGATCCCTTTAATCGACAACTTCAAGGCAAAAATTTAATCCTGGGGCTTCACATGGTTAAACCTAGTTGGAAAATCAGTTCTTATAAAAGTTGTTCTGTGTAGCCTCCCCATTTTCCAATTTTCTGTAATCCTTGCTCCTGCAGGCATTCTTAAGAAAATGGAGGCTTTAATTCGCAAATTTTTCTGGAATGGAGGCAATCAAAATGAAAGGAAAATTCCTCTCGTCAGCTGGGACAAGATAAGCAAACCCATTATGGAAGGCGGATTGAATTTTACAGAGCTAGGCACTCAAAATCTGGCAATGGGAGCTAAGATAATCTGGCAAATGATCGCTCCTCGCGCAAGTTGGGCAAAGAAAGCACTGTGGAAAAAATATTTCACAGGTCCAAGAAAAAGATGCTTAGATAATCCCAAATCCACTCATGGTTTGATTCTCTTCAAAATGTATACTAAAGTTGCCTCTCTCATAAAAGAGAACGTATTCTGGATTCCTAGTAATGGTAAATATATCAACATTTGGACAGATCGTATTATGGGTCGACCTCCAATCACTGAAGTCACCTCCTTGTATGCGTTGCGTTCTTGTTTCACAAACGCAGGGATAAATATGCTCTAGGATATTTCGAGGTGGAGTGGCAGCGACTGGCATGGGTGGAATCTTCCTAGCGTCCCTACCACGATGGACAACGATTGCAAGAGACTACTTGAACAGTTAGCAGGGAAGGCTCCATTGCAGGCTTGCAAGCACGATCATTTGGGTTGGGGAGCTAAGACTGGGATTTGTACTACAGCGCAGGGATACGCTCAGTTGAAAGTAATACCATATGTCCCACCCAATCCGGCAACATGGAAAGGGTTGTGGGCTTACAAAGCTATCCCAAAAGTAGACATATTTTGTTGGGCTTTATGTCATAGAGGAATCCTAACAGAGGATAGACTAAAGAGAAAAGGATTTGCTGGTCCTTCCAAATTCCGACTCTGCTGTGTGAATGAAGAGACAAAAAATCACATTATGATGGAATGCATATATGCCACAGAAATCTGGAAGGACCTCTTGAGCCTATGGCGATCAAACTTTAATTTTCCCTCTTCCATCAATGAGCTGTTTGCAAATTGGATGTATCTTTATCCAGGATCACTTCCCAAAAATGATAGATTCAAGGCAGCTTGGTCAACATTGCCAAAATTTATATTTTGGCAAATTTGGCTTAAGAGAAACAACAGAGTTTTCAGAGATGAAGAAAATAATGTGAACCTCATCAAAGTAAAAATCAAAAGTCAATGGAAAGAATATCTCGGTGAACAGATTGAAGACACAAATTCAAGTCATCAAGACTTAGAATGGGGCATAAGAATGGATCTTCAAATTACTAAAGAACAGAGGCACATA
Source organism: Pinus albicaulis (assembly GCA_034641835.2). Lineage (NCBI taxonomy): Eukaryota > Viridiplantae > Streptophyta > Pinopsida > Pinales > Pinaceae > Pinus > Pinus albicaulis. Next base: position 951,666,998 of record CM076571.1, on the reverse strand, counting down.
AAACAGAACAATGTTTGGCAAATCAGAGGAAACAAGGAAGAATTTGCATATTGGAACCTCAAGCAATCCAGGCATACGTTATTCTTTGATGGGGCAGCAAAAGGTAACCCTAGAAGTGTTGGAGCAAGGGGAGTAATCAAGAATAAAGACAGGAGAATCATTGCCAGATATGACTGGGGTGTAGGTTATAACACAAGCATCCAATCTGAAGCGCTTTCCCTCCTGCAAGGTCTCAAGCAATTTAAGGCTCTGGGGTTGGAAGCTGTCAATATAATTGGGGATTCACAAATAATTATTCAAACCATGGTCGAGAACACCACTCCAGTGGATCTTAGACTTGCTAGAGTGGTGGCTAGGATTAAATTTCTGCAAAACTCCATTCAAGGAGTGAAGTTTTTTCATGTGAAGAGGGAGAATAATCAAGATGCGGACATGGAAGCTAATAGAGCAACCCTCCTTTCAACCGGTGTGCTATCAAGAGATAGGAATGAAGATTGGGATCCTATACCTTAAAAATATGATATTATGTTATATTGCATACTGCTGAAGCAATTTGTCTGTATCCATAAATTAGGAAAAATCACGGAAATAGACGCAATTACAGTATGTAAGAAATATGGAACTGGAGACAGTAAGGTCTATGTAATGCTGGCAGCAGAAGAAATCTGGGTACTAACCCATAAATGTAAATAATACACTGGCATTTTGCCAAAGATATAATATAAACTCATAACCGTTCTTGTAAAAAAACAACATGTAATTATTATACTATATAAAAATAATATAATATATTGTTTTATGTATGAATCTTATATTATATATTAAATTGATTTTATTTATAACATAAGAAAAAATAATATATAATATAAAATGGAATATAATATATATTCTATAACATTTAGATTATTTTTCATAATATTATAAATGATAATAAAATAAATTGAGTTTTATTTTATAATTAAATAAGAAAAAAAGTATTGAAATAAATTTAATTTGTATTTATAAGTATAATATAAAATTTATATACATTGAAATTTAGTATATTTTTATCTCAAACTATGTTGAACCTAATATATCTTTTTTCAACATACAAAACTAATATAACTTTTCTCATCCTACAAAATTAAAATGTTTTTTTCCTTTAATTTTAATATGTTTGTATTGTTATTAATATAATAATGATATTATTTAAAATTACAAGGTTACATTTTTATTTATTTTTATTTCATATATATAATATATATGTATAGATATTAACTTATAATTAATTTTAAATTGTCATATTAAATAAAATAAAATGAATAAACATTTGAAAATATACAAATATAATATTTATTGAAAAATGTGTAAATACATGAAAATTGTGTAGAGATATGCATTGTTTTTTTCAAAAAATATGAAATGACAATAATAATATTTTATTCAAAAAGCATGAAATGACATTTATTATGAGTATTTTACTTTATGACTTTAAAAGTACTTAGAGCACTACCATGATTAACCATGAATTTTTATCTACCATTGAGAATGTGACAAGTACATATCTTTAACTCAAGCAATGTCACCTCAACCATTAGGGATGATGGCATCTTCTAAAATGTGATTGGTTCTCATAAAGTGAATTTTGATTGTACATTTTCCTTAAGAGACACATTTTAAACCTCAAAATTCCCTTAATCTAAGTTGGTTGCATTTAGCATAAATGAATGAGCACAAATTTCATTTTAATGTGAATAGTCTTGCACATAAACTTATCGTCATTGACTGAAAATGGCTTCTTTCACATTATATATATTGGACATATAGATGATTTGGAATAGGTAAGACCAATTTTTGTACATATTTTATTTGTGGTTCTAGATATTTGTGAAAATTTTGTAAGATATTCAACATTTTTTGTTTTGATGTTGACTTTAATAATTTTTTCATTTAATTAATATATTTATGAATATTATACAATATGTGTGTGTGTGTGTGCGTGTGTGTGTGTGTGTGTGTGTGTTTGGCTCTAGCTACAATAATACATTTAGAATATAATTTTTTTTTATGCAAAATATTTTTAGTGCATTTTGTTAAATATGTAACAAATATATATATCGATTATCTTATAGGAATGTGTTTATATTATATTTGTGCACTCAATCCAATAGTTACTAAGCATTATTGCATAAAGAAAAAAAATGATTGTACACGTAAAAAAAAATTGTATTAGTTTATATATATATATATATATATATGCCCCTAAAAACATGTAAATATTATAATTAAAATGATTCGTATTTTATGAAAGAGATTAAAATTTGAAAACTATTTAAAAAAAAAAAATATTTAAAAAATAATAATAATAATAATAATTAATGAACTTTGGTCGGCTCTTTTCATATCCTTCTTCACTATTAATGGCCTAAAACCCTTCTCTCATTTCTTCATTCAAATGTTCTGATGATGGATCCCCATTGGGATTCGAAACGTCGACAAATGTTCCTTAATACTATGGATAATCTAGGAAGCTCTTTAATAACATGATAGTCGTAAATAAAATGCTAAATTTTCATATCCAGCATTAAAAAAAAAAAAAATTAATAATTTGGTCAATTATAGGTAACCCTTTATTTATGTTTAAGGCTTCCACAATGTGATAGTATAGTTTTTGGTAATGGGGAAAAGCTTAGAGTAAGAACCGACCAGTGGGTGGGATTATAGGGCCACTATCTACTTCCCCCCAAAATGTTGGCTTCCATGAATGAGTAGGGAACTACTTTTTTAAGTCAGGTAACGGATGTGGGTAGGTCTACATTCTGGTTGCAATGGTGGAAAACTATAGAGCAACTCAACCTAAATGAGTACTTTGCAGCTATATGGCAGGAATATACCACGGGCCTCCAAAGATCACACATTTGAAACATGGATCGAGAAGACTTCCTTAGATGGATTTTTGCTCCCTCTAGAATTTACTCCCCCAAATATGGCTACAGTCATCAAATTGAAACCTGACTACAGATGGAATAAATCTGGTGGTGGAGGCAAATTTGGAAGTTGGAATGTCCAGCAAAGTCTGGGCTTTTCCTCCGGTGCTTACTCAGAAATAAAGTCTCAACTTGGGACAACCCTCAAAAAAGACAGAAGCGGGGTGCTGGCTAGTGTGTATTATGCAAAAACGTGGTCAAATTTGTCAAGCATTTGTTCCTTCTATGTCCTTTCATGATTAGAACTTTAGAGGTTGTAAATCTACGACTCTGTTGCACCTTCGATTAAAGTGGACAAAGTTTTGAGGAAGCCTGGAAATCCTAGTGGGATTGGTCTCATGATATAATCCTCATAAACATCCCCCTTTTACTTTTTTGGGGAGTGTGGCTAGCTCAAAACAAAGCTATCTTTGGAAACCAAGCTTAAACCTCGAAACTTATTGACTTAGAAATTGTTGCAATTTATGCTCTTCTCCCTTCAAAGCTTTTGAATCTGAACCCTTGAGTTATTTTCCAAGAGGAGATTAATACACAAATTCCATGGTATATTTTGATGGAGAATCATATGAAAACAGTGTGTGTGGTGGAGGCTTGATCATCCACCTCAACCAACAACACTTCCTGAAATCTAAACTTAGCCTGAACAGAGGCACCAACAATTATGTTGAGCTTATGTCCTTTAAAATTCTGTTATGTTGGGCCTGAGAATTGGAATTTCATTCTTTGTAAAAAATTTTGGACTCACTAAATGTCATCAACTGGTTCAACGTTGTTCATGGATGTCTAATCCAAATATTGATTGAAATGGGCCTATTGTTGCAACTTTGTCGATAACTTCTGCTATATGTGATGAAATAAAATTTCGTCAAAGACCCATTTGAGGTATTGAATAGATATTTAAAGTGATACAAGGCACTTGAAATTTGATGATATGTGGGGTGAGGAAATTTTCCACAAACTCATAGGATGTGCGGTGGCACAGTCTTCCAAACATGCGTAACTTCCATTGCTCATATCTCTCAAACCGGGAAACAAAATCAAATTCTGTAACAAACCCATTTGAGATAATAAAAAATAATTTCAAATGAGATATTTTTCACTCTCTAATATGATCTATGGAGACAGTGGAACTTGAATGAATTTTACCAATGATTACTGCAAAACAGTGAAACTAAAATATCTTTCAAACCGTCATGGAGCCGTAACCTAAATCTGGATTTATGCAGGAACGAAATAAAATACGGATATAAACATAAACATAGAGATGTAGCAGAAATAAAAAATCATTTAATTAATATCAAATGACTAAAATATGCTTACAGATATAATGGACATAAACTAACTAGGGTGATGTTGGCTTATCTTTGAGAAGAGATGTGGTGGCTACATGCCTCTGAACTATGTTACAATGAGGCTCAAAGGCAATTTTATTATTGAACAATAAGATAAAACCATAAACAACCAAAACCCTAACCCAAGGAGATGTAACACCAAGATTTTATGGGCCCCGTTGGGGTTAGTTGGGAAGCCAACTTCCCTGGGTCATAACTTGGTCATAGTATCTTTGTTTGGTGCATATGATACATCATTAGAAAGATCTCTTAGAGGACTACAACATTTAGGGCCTCAAAATGGCTTTGGAAGTTGAGGACCCAAAAAAAAATGCTAAAAATAGTAAACAAGAAAACTGATGAAACTAGCTAGGTGGAATAGGCGGGTGGCCAGCAATATCCACCTAGATCATTCCTCACCCCTTAGGAAGCAATGGTTCCCATTGCGTGCAAAGCCTCCATGAGGGAGGGAAATTTCTATTGAACCCAATCTCTGGTGAACCACTTTCCCTGGTGAAGGATTTAGCCTACTTTGACAACTCGGTGAAGGATTTGACCTGCTTTGAAGTGGGCGTAGCTTGCGCTGGGGTCCAGAGAGGCTTCTACAAATGTAACCAAAATGTGTCGTCCAGCTGGAACTTGTGTGGAACTCGATCTTGATCCTGGCGCTGCTTGCACTTGGCATTAGATTTCTCCAAGATCTTTTCGACCTGTTGGCGGACATCAGATAGTAAACATGTGGATTCTCTCTGTGTGGTCGCATGAGGTATGGCAACATTAAGCAGCGGTGCGTCTAGGGGCAGATCAATGGAGTGCTTGACTTTACAGTATAAAGGAAATTTTGTGGGTGAGGAGAAAATTTCCTTGTATTCCTCCACAACTTTGTCCATTTGTTGTTGTCATGTAGCGGAGCCATGTTTGGAGGTTGTGGTCATAATCTTCTTCTTGCCATGTGGGCGAATTTTAATGAAAAAAAAATTCCTAGTTTGGGAAATAATCTTACTATGTTGCTTTGCAGTAATCAAAGAGGTGGCGGGAGACAACACTACCTCTGATATCATGTACAACTTTGTTGTGGAGGTAAATCCCCTCTGCGGACAGAGGTGATCCCTACTAGCCCAGATCGGGTCTAGCAACAATCGTTCACGCTATAGTGCAGGTTCCTAATTGCAAATAAACCAACTAGCGATGAAGGCTTACCTGGAATCCAACGCTGTCACTTGTAGAGGAAGTAGCGCTCCCGTTCCTTAGCTCTGACAGATCACAATCCTCATGATCTCCGTGATCGGACACCTGCACACGCAAGAAACAAAACAAACACAAGCGTAAAATCCAGTATATGCAACTATATGTCAGTCAGAGAAGACATAACTCAACATCATAATCAACAATAAGAGTGGAACCATAACCAATAGTCGCTTATCATTAATCAATCAAAGAAGAATACAACCATAGCTCTGACACTGAAATTCTCCTTCGGAGGGTTGCCAGCGGAACACGTCTCGACAAAGCCTGTCGGGGATGAGACAAACCTCTCTCTTCGGATGTCTCGACAATAATCTCCTTGCTTGGATTTGGCCTTAAAGGAATGAATCAAGGCTCTTGCAGCATAAGGCTCTGATGGCTCTTGGGAACTTGGGAACTCGAAGACTAGCTTACAATGGACATGGGCAAGCTTTTATATATGGAGGAAAGGGAGTTGGGATCCCTATAATCATGGGATTGGCCCTATCCTCAAGGAAGCTTCCATGAGAGGTGGCAAACCACCTCCTCTACATGGAAATCCGGAGCCAAACCTCCCAACTCAAGATAGATACCAGTTCATGAATTGGTTAGGATGAAACTTACGTCGTTTATTTTTAAAAAACACTCCTTAAATTGGCTGGCGCGAGTGCGACTCTGGGACAGAGCACCAATTGGCGCGGCCTCTTTGAAGGATTTTCCCCATTGGCGCGGGTTCTGAACTATCTGCCCGCGCCAATGCAAAAAGGGCCATTTTTAGGGTTTTCCACAAGGAGATGTCTTCAGGGCAATGAAAACTCTTGTTCAGAGGGATGTCATGAAAGTGGTTTCAAGACATGTCACTGCTCACAGGTCGCGGAATGAGCCCTCCAATGTGCGGGACGGGGATTGCAAGGACGGTTACAAATTACTGTGTAACAAATGACCCCTAAAGCATGAGGCCCGAGAGAGAGAGAGGGGTGAAATGCTTTATGAGAACGTGTCCAACTGAAAACACCGCCGTCGGAAAACCTGCGTAGAGAAGTACAAATGATATCTCAAATACATGATATATATGTGGTATGGGCGCAGCCATCCATAACAGAGTATACAATAATCCAGATCCAAGGCATGGACGCAGCCATCCAGTGAGGATCGATAAATAGACTCAGGTATGGTCGCAGCCATCCAATAAGTGAGTCATGTAATCAATCATAATAATCCAAAAAATCGCAGCCTGGATTACAACAGACACAATCCAGGGTCTTGCACTCCATCTCGACATGAACACAGTACAATTCCAAGCATGTGAATAAATGGGGTGAAGTCGAACATGCGAGAACATCGTCTGATTACCAGCCAATGATGAAAGTTGTTAACAGACGCAAGAGGTACCACCATTAATGCCAATGGTCCTCAAGGTACTACAAGTACAATCTACGGCATGTGAATAAATGAGCTGGCGTCGAACACCCGTAGAATCACTTGATCGAAGGCCAATAAGGAAAACCTCACGTCGAACGTGAAGAACCTACCATTGAGGCATGCAGGCTCCAAGGTACCAGAAGGGAGTCTCTAGATCAGCTTCCTGGATAATGAGTTGAAGTCGACAGGAAGTGACCTTGATCGAAGGTGGGCCATAGTGTTTCCCACATCATCGACACGAGGCAGAGGAACATAATGTCTTTTGTGAATCACGATCAGATGAGAATCAGAGGAAGGTTGAGATCTGCAGAGGTCAACTTCTCTTGAACATATAGGCAGCATGGCAGTGGATTTGGCAGTATTTGACATCAAAAGATCAAAGGTCATGATGACGAGGCAAAGAGCAGATGAGAGTTCAAAAGGGATCACCCAAACCCACGGAGGCAAGTGGAAAACGAGATGAGATATTCCCGACCCGACACAAATGCAGACAAGTGCCATGTTCAAGAGCGACATATTGTCGACACGACAATGATGTTGGTTCCATTTTTTCCCCCACCATTTCTGGCGAGTACCTCTTTATTTTTACACAAGCTTGAAGAGGATACCATATGCTTTTCATATAAATCCGTCCTTCAGACGAATCCATCCTAGTACATTTAACGAGCCCTAGGAAGGAGAAACTCGAATAACGTCATGATTGAAAATTTCCGATGTCATTTGGGTTTAACGAGTCTGACAAAGGGAGAACTCGGCGTCTTTTCATGTTTAGAGAGTTTGAAAAGACAGCAGAAAAGTAAACTCCAATGGTCCCTTTTCGTAAATAGTTCCTCAGATCCGAAAAGGTAGAAAAGTATGTCTAAGAAAACCTCCTAGTCGCAATAGGCTAGGGTATTCCTTTTTCGTAAATAATCTATCCCAGCCCTAAAAAGGGGTAAACATATACTGGGTAGATGTCGTTTCGTAACCACTTTAACGAGATCAAAACAACAAGCGACTCGGCAATCTTTTCATGTTTTAAGAGTCAGAAAAGAGCTGAAAGTTGACTCCTCCTAGAGGAACGAGTGGTATAAAGGGTAGAAATTGGTTCTAGTAATGGTGGAACTGCTCAAAACAAGATAAAGGTCAAGAGGTTGGCTAACAAGACCACTCATCGTAGAGGTTCCTCAGGAATGGGTAAAACAACCAAGTGAAGGCATATGATCGGCCAAGCAGATAGTGACGATGGAGAAAACCAAGGCTCATCTGGAAAAACAGGCTGATAAAATGGGAATCACGAGGGGTAAGATGGGAAAAGGTTTCATTTTTACACAAGCTTGAAATCAGAAAACTCTGCTTGAAATTGGTTTCATTTTTACACAAGCTTGAAACAAAGATAAACTATGCTTGAAACCGGTTTCATTTTTACACAAGCTTGAAACGGAAACAAACTATGCTTGAAAAAGTTAAGCATGCCCCCAGCATGGTGACTCAATTCGAGGTACATGCCCCCCAAGCTTCAATCCATATGAAAGGCAGATGGAGTGAAGGTTCAAGTTACGAGATCAAGAGAAAGACTCGACTGGGATTTTACGAGATCTAAACAAAGACTCGAATTCAACGGGAATGTGTTTCATTGTTTTAACGAGGTTGACACATTAAAAGAACTATCCTCGGACACCCTTGTTTCATTTTTTAAGGAGCTTGACACAAGACAAGGAACTCTGCTCTAACAACCTTGTTTCATTTTTTAAGGAGCTTGACACAGGAAAAGAACCATGCTCCGACGAGCTTGTTTCATTTTTTAAGGAGCTTGACACAAGAAAATGAACTATGCTCCGATCGGCTTGTTTCATTTTTTAAGGAGCTTGACACAAGACAAGGAACTGTGCTCCGACCAAACTTGTTTCATTTTTTAAGGAGCTTGACACAAGACAAGGAACTGTGCTCCGAAAACCTTGTTTCATTTTTTAAGGAGCTTGACAGAAGACAAGGAACTCTGCTCTGACAAGCTTGTTTCATTTTTTAAGGAGCTTGACACAAGAAAATGAACTGTGCTCCGATCGGCTTGTTTCATTTTTTAAGAAGCTTGACACAAGACAAGGAACTGTGCTCCTACCAACCTTGTTTCATTTTTTAAGGAGCTTGACACAAGACAAGGAACTGTGCTCCGACAACCTTGTTTCATTTTTTAAGGAGCTTGACACAAGACAAGGAACTCTTCTCCGACGAGCTTGTTTCATTTTTTAAGGAGCTTGACACAAGAAAATGAACTGTGCTCTGATCGGCTTGTTTCATTTTTTAAGGAGCTTGACACAAGACAAGGAACTGTGCTCCGACCAACCTTGTTTCATTTTTTTAAGGAGCTTGACACAAGAAAAGGAACTGTGCTCCGACAACCTTGTTTCATTTTTTAAGGAGCTTGACACAAGACAAGGAACTCTGCTCCGAACGACCTCATCATAATGAAAAAGAATTCATGGCTTCCAAGAGTTCCACTCTCACTGGAAGGAAAACATCCTGGAAGTCAGGACCCAATGCCTCTAGCACCTGATGCACAATGGTACTATCACTGGGTACAGGCACGGGGTAGGTAACCACATAGTTGACCTGCGGTGAGGCAGATACAACGGGTGGATAAAAACTAGGAAGGGATGATGGCGGGCCAGCTTCCACATCAGGACCAAAGAACGAAAGTTGATCAATGGTCACGATCCGCCCTTCATGCGGAAAACAAACCACACGAAAAAGGGAGGAGACAAGCGCTCCCATGGCATAGGTGTAATCGCGCCCCAAAATCAGATTGAAATCCAAGGGGCCTGGAACAAACATCACGTCCATATGGATGTTTTTACCTCCCAAAGTAACATGTAACCTTGGAAGGATCCCTAAGGGTTGACTCGTTCTTCTGTTAAATGCCAACAGATTCTGCGTAACAGGCGCAAGCGGCGGCGAACCGAAAGCTAGCCAGGTAGTTGAGGATAAAATACTAACAGACGCGCCTTCGTCTATAATGGTGTTGGGTACGACCAGACCAAAAGCCTGTACTGTGATCTCGAAAGGCACATAAGACGGGAGGCAGTATCCTGCAAATCGACTCCAATCAAAGGAAGCAACCAAACTACTTGGAGGGGCTACCATCAAACTGAGATGGTCTTCCCCTGGTGTTATAGAAGAAGAAGGAGCATCCTCCACGACCTCCATCTCGAAGGTGGGAGGGGTATCCTCCGGGACCTCCATCATGGGAGGCGGAGGAGCAGCTTCTTGAGGTGTAGGGATAAGAGAATCTTTCTCCAAGTCTGGAGAATCTGAAGAAACCAGAAGAACATGAGGGGTGTGAGATCCACTCTCAACAGAAAAGACTTGGTGCACGGCAGACGGGGCCAATTCAACCGATCCCACAACTAATGGTTGGTCGGGAATGGATTCCTGAATTTGAATTTCTGGGGGAGCGGGATCGACCAAGGATGACTCTTGACCAATCGTAGGATCAACTGGTGGAGGACTCAAAGAAAGTTGTTTGTAACCAGCCGGAAGGCACAGTGTAGAAACAATCGGGTTGTCCAACACTCACTTGGCTTCATCCATATAAGGACAAAGGTGAATGGCATGGTGCCCTTCACACAACTTACAGGGATTAGTAATCTTACCCTGCTTCTTAGGATCCTTACCAGCAGCAGTTGAAGACGTGCCCCCAACCTGACTCCCGGAAGCCAAAGGCAACGACGGGCGACTGTTGGACCATACTTCGAGTACCTTGGGAATGCCAAGGCAGTCTCGAAGAAGATGGTCTCTCGTGCACAACATGCAAGGGAACTTGACTTTCCATGGAGGGTTGGAAGGTTTATCAAGAGGATACTTCTTAGGTGCAATAGCCGCAGAGCTAGCCTCTCCTTTATCGGACTTCTTCTTCTTTGTCTTCTTCTTCTTCTTCTTCTTAGCCACCTGGTTACTCGAATCCAGACTTTCACCAGGAAAATTAGAAGAGGAGGATGCAGAAATAGGTGAAGAAGGGGAGAGGTCCACCTTGGAATCAACATGATGTTGTTCAGGCAGAGGAACTGATTGAACAGTAGCCGAGACATTTGGGACCACAGAGGTTGAAAACAACCAAACAGGCAACCCAACAGTTAACCCAGGAAGGGACAACGTTTCCATATAAGGAGCACCAACATTTCCAAAAGGAGGAAAAGGACCCAGATTCCCATCGGAGGGGATTCCTTGGTTGGTGAACTCCGGAAAAGTTGCCATCAAAAACTCAAAACCACACACGGGCTAAAAACCAAGGCACACAATCAAACGGCCAACAAGCAAATTCTAAAAGGGCGTGTGATCGTAGGTGATTTATTTTACCACATTGAAACTTAGAAACTTCACTGTTTCATGTTTTAAGAGTCGAGAAACGGATAAAAGGTGACTCTATCTCTTTCAGTTTTGAAGCAGCGTGAAAGGACAAGCGCTTGGTGACCTTTTCAAATTTAAAGAGTCAGATAAGATCAAAATGACTGCTCAGGAATACTAGGCAAAGGGTGTACCAAATAACCGTGAACTGCAATATACACCTTGGTTTCAAAATGAAAAAGAAATCAACCAAGGACTTAACGTACGTGTAGGCAATCTCCCCGAATGTTGTGTCCGGTGTATCACGGGTATAGGGTGGAAGACTCGGCTTCCTATGGATAAAGGATAGAAACCTAGTGGGGTCTCCCTTTATATACGCAACGGTACGGGGAGCACAAGTCCGTACTAGCGCTGTCTAAAGCCAAGAGGCGAACGACAGCTACTAGGTTTTAAGACGCCGGAACACGTCTCTAGCCTAGACCTCTAAATATTTTGTTAATGTTTCAATGATGCCTTAGTGTAAATTGAATGAATTTTAATGTTTATCTTCAATTATGTTTCGGTTTCAAGGCCCTACCGTATGTCATCTGAAAATCTCCTATATGCAGCTATATGAGAAAAGAAAACTTTTCAATTTGATGAATGTTATCTAGTTAAGGGAAGAGCTTCAAACAATGATGCAACAAACAACAACACTGCAAACGAAATCCTTCCAAACTAGATGACTTTCACTATCCAAAAGTAATCTCAGACATTTACGACGCGAATAATGCAATGTAATCTATGCAAAATCCTCTTTTCGAAAACTATGCAATTGTAATCTATGCACAATTTCCTTTTTCCTTTTCAAATAATAAGAATGCACTCAATGCATTTTTCGATGAAATGAGAATCTACTTAATGCATGCTTTCAATGAAAGAGAAAGCACTCGAAGCGATTTTTAGCTTTCAATCATCAAACAATGTGATCTAAGTTCAATGATAAATCTCAAAATACCCTTCAATGCAATGTGATCTAATGCATTTTAACAAAAAGAACACTTTGAGACGAAAACTAAATAAACGCAAATCTTCTTAATGAAGGATGAATGCAAAAGAGATGTAAAAAAACACTAAGAATGCAATCGTTGTTTCAAACACTTTGTCACGAAATCCCTCAAAAGGCGACAAGACATATGAGGTCAAACACAAAGAGGACTTCCAAAGCAAGAGATCAAAACAAGGCATTCATTCCCTTTTACATCAAGCAATCATGGAGAGAAGACATTTCAAACAATGAGCAATGCAATCTATGCTCATATAGAGAAAATACCGGAAGGGAAAGACACACTGGTGAAGGATTCAGGGAAAAAGTCTCAATTTTCATACACCCTGAAATTGGCCCGATTTGTACATTGACAACTAGCGCCAACTGGCGCGACTTGCACACTGACAACTAGCGCCAATGGCCAATTTGCGCGGGTTGCTAACTGATAACAAGCGACAACGCCTGAAAATGAAAAAACAAAGAATTTCTCCCAACCAAGACCAGACTCAGCACTTCAAGCAAGATCTAAAACAAACCCAGAAGAAAAGTACTGACCAAAAGAAACTTCCAAACAAGGGTAAACCCTAGCACCTACAGGAAATGGCGCGACTGTCTGGCTGTAATCCGTGCCAGACAGGGGATGGCGCGAGTGATGAACTGGAAAACTGCGCCAACTGGCACGACTGTCAGGGCTAAACTCGCGCCAATCAAGCCAACTATGAAAAGGTGAAAACTCAGAAAAGCAGAGGTCAGATCTGATCCTCTGGGGCTGAACCAAAAGCCAGACACAAAAAGAGCCAGCCAAAAGAGCCGATAAAGCAAGCAGAATCGAGAAACAACCGAAAAGACAAGACAACACTCCAAGTCGTTTAGTTCATAAACTAAATCGGAGATTGACTGAAGCAACTTTGATCTACTTCGCTAATGCAGAGCAATAGCGTTTCGAAGGCTATCTGGCCAACTTTAGGCTCCATCTATAGCTTATAAAACGAACAACAACAAGCTAACGATCCCCAGCGGAGTCGCCAATTTGTTGTGGAGGTAAATCCCCTCTGTGGACAGAGCCGATCCCTACTAGCCCAGATCGGGTCTAGCAACAATCGTTCACGCTATAATGCAGGTTCCTAATTGCAAATAAACCAACTAGCGATGAAGGCTTACCTGGAATCCAACGCTGTCGCTTGTAGAGGAAGTAGCGCTCCCATTCCTTAGCTCTGACAGATCACAATCCTCACGATCTCTATGATCGGACACCTGCACATGCAAGAAACAAAAAAAACGCAAGTGTAAAATCCAGTATATGCAACTATATGTCAGTCAGAGAAGACATAACTCAACATCATAATCAACAAAAAGAGTGGAACCATAACCAATAGTCACTTATCATTAATCAATCAAAGAAGAATACAACCATAGCCCTGACGCTGAAATTCTCCTTCGGAGGGTCGCCAGCGGAACACGTCTCGACAAAGCCTATCGGGGATGAGACAAACCTCTCTCTTCGGATGTCTCGACAATAATCTCCTTGCTTGGATTTGGCCTTAAGGGAATGAATCAAGGCTCTTGCAGCATAAGGCTCTGATGGCTCTTGGAAACTTGGGAACTTGAAGACTAGCTTGCAATGGAGATAGGCAAGCCTTTATAGATGGAGGAAGGGGATTTGGGATCCCTATAATCATGGGATTGGCCCTATCCTCAAGGAAGCTTCCATGAGAGGTGGAAAACCACCTCCTCTACATGGAAATCCGGATCCAAACCTCCCAACTCAAGATAGATACCAGTTCATGAATTGGTTAGGATGAAACTTCCGCCATTTATTTTTTAAAAACACTCCTTAAATTGGCTGGCGCGAGTGCGACTCTGGGACAGAGCGCCAATTGGCGCGACCTATTTGAAGGATTTTCCCCATTGGCACGGGTTTTGAACTGTCTGCGTGCGCCAATGCAAAAAGGGCCATTTTTAGGGTTTTCCACAAGGAGATGTCTTTAGGGCAATGAAAGCTCTTGTTCAAAGGGATGTCATGAAAGTGGTTTCAAGCCATGTCACTGCTCACAGGCCACGGAATGAGCCCTCCAATGTGCGGGACGGGGATTGCAGGGACGGTGACAAATTACTGTGTAACAAACTTATTTCCCAAAGTAATAATAACAGAACGAGGCCTAGACTCATACACATCATGTCACTTCCACAAGTGTGGTTTGCCCAATAATACATCAAACATGTCAAGAGGAGCAACATCACACGGTACCTTATCCATGAAGGGCTTGATGTTGTATGTAGGGCTGACGTGGAGATCTCTTCCTTGGTGAAGCCACCCGATGCTATATGGCTACAGGTGTGTTCTCATCGGTAGGCCAAGCCGCTTCATGACCTCTCCTGAAATGAGGTTCTTTTGGCTTCCACTATCGATAAATAATTGCAGTGGATAACCCTTCACCCACATCTATGAATGGAAGAGGTGCTCGCCCTCCTCTGGATCATCGTAATCCTCCCTCTGGAGCTTGGTGGTGGCAAAATTGGCACTAGGATCCACATCAATGATCTTCTTCCCTTTTCCATTCCCCTTTTCCAGTTCTGACTCAAGATCAGAACATGCATCTGATTCGGATGCCTTCAGCTCAGCCACTAGCGACTATTTGGTCTAACACTCACTTGTGTTGTGAGTGGAGCTGTTATGAAATTCACACCACTTTCCTATGTCCTTATTTGTCTTTGTGGTGTTGTTCTGAGTCGCCCTGCTTTGGCTTTGCCCCTTATTTTTTGGTTCGGGGGCGTCTTTCCTTAGCTTCAGATTCAGAGATCCAAAGTCTTGCTTATTATTCTTAAATTTATGTTTAATCTTGGCAGCATATTGATACGTCGCGTCAAGCAAGGTAATGTCGAGGAACTCCATATCCTCCTTAATGTGTCTCTAAAAACAGTTGCAGTACTTGAGCACCAAATGTATCTCTGAATCTTTAATACCCTACTTTGTGCGCAGGGTATGGAACAAATTCGTCAACTCGTGCACATCTTGATCCCTTTGTTGTTACAGTGTGGTCCATTGGATGTACTTTTCCTCATAACTTCCCACGAGGTAATATTCTTCCTTGATGTCATCTCGGAACAAATTCCAAGGGGGTGTGACGAAGAACGGAGAGGGTTCCCTCTCATCCTTTTGCTCACAGTAGGTTTCCCACCTGTCTTTAACTTGGGGGGAAGATTTGAGGAGTGAAAAATTAACCTTTTCTCGGTCAGAGAAATAATGGATCGAAAAATACCCTTCCAGCAAATTCAACCATCTATCTACGGTGTCTGCATCTATTTGACCTTCAAATACTTGAATGTTGAAGTTGACTTGTACCTTGAAAGGAGTGGTGCCTCCAGAGTGGCTATTGGATACAGATGCACCACCGGTGGGTTGCCGTTGAAGGATATGGAAAAATTTATCCATCATCACGTTCCTTTGTTTCTTGAGGGCCTCCTCAAGCAATATTTTGATAGGATCTCCTGCTCTCTCGTCTTTATTTTCTTCCGTCATGGGAGGTCGTCGGGGTTTGCGAGGTTGATCTTTCAAATGTTCAACTATATCGATCCCTACCTCCTTATACCCCGACATCTTTGGAGACATGCAAAGAAATATCGATAAAGAGCAGACCGCTCTGATACCACTGATCCAGATCTTGGTTGAAATTGACCTCTTGCTGCAAATTTGTTGATAATTTCTGCTATAAGCGATGAAATTAAATTCCGTCAAAGACGCATTTTAGGTATTGAATATATATTTCCATTGATAAGACACTTGAAATTTGATGACCTGTGGGGTGAGGAAACGATTCCACAAACTCATAGGACACGAGGCGGCGCAGTGTTCCAGACAGGTGTAACTTCAATTGCTCATATCTCTCAAACCGGGAAACGAAATTAAATTCTGTAAATAACCCATTTGAGATAATAAAAATTAATTTTAAATCAGATTTTTTCACTCTATAATATGATTTGTGGAGACTATGGCACTTGCATGAATTTTACTGAAGATTACTGCAAAACATTGAAACTGAAATATGTTTCAAACCGTCATGGAGTTCTAACCTGAATCTAGATTTATGCGGGAACGAAATAAAATATAGAAATAAACATAAACACGTAGATATAGTAGAATTAAAACTTCATTTCATTAATATCAAATGACTGAAATATGCTTACAGAGAGAATGGACATAAACTAGCTAGGGCGATGGTATCTTATCTCTAAGAAAAGATGTGGCGGATACATAACTATGAACTGTTTTACAATGAGGCTCAAGGGAATTTTTATTATTTAATAATAAGATAAAACCCTAAACAACCAAAACCCTAACCCGAGGAGATGTAACACCAAGAGTTTATGGGCCCCGTTGGGGTTAGTTGGGCAACCAACCTCCTGGGGTAGTAACTTAGTCATAGTATCTCTGTTTGGTGCATATGGTACCTTGATAAAGATATCTTAGAGGACTACGTTGTTTAGGGCCTCAAAATGCCTCCGGAAGTTCAAGACCTAAAAAACTGCTAAAAATAGTAAATAAGAAAACTGATGAAACTGACTAGGTGGAATAGGTGAGTGGCCACCAATATCCACCTGGATCAATGTTAAAATCATTTATTACTGCCTATTATTGAGGAAATACACCTTCTAAAACAATATTTTGACTATATATCTTGTTGTCATATCTAGAGGGAACACAACTTAGAGGTATATATCATATCTAAGGATGGTGCTAGACAGGATCTGGGTGTATGGAAAGTTAATGAACACCTAGAGGAGACTATATATAACTACTTTCATCATCATTTCACTACTTTATAATTTTTCTTCATACTTTACTTTTCTCATATCAGTGACTTTCCTCACTTTTGTGTGACGCATGTATATCAAATAGGAGGGTGATGTTATTTTGTAATCTTCATATATATGTCAGAATCTTAGTGTGATATTTTCCTGAGGATTTATATGCCTCGGGAGTATGTTGTGTATGGTTGTTTATATCAGTTTTTAGAGGGTTGTCAATTTCTCCAGGAGGAGCCAGTTTTTATCTTTTTGTAGCTAGCTACCAGTCTCTGAACCAGGCGGTGAAATCCTTTACAAGTGCACATGTAAATTTTTATCTTCTTAATAAAAGGTTACAATTTTTCCTCAGAAAAATAAAAATAAATAAATAAATGTGATAGTATGGTGTTTTGAGTTTTCGGATTAATTGTGTATGAATAATTAGTGTCAATGTTTTGTACCAACTATAAACGATCCATCATCATGATGGAAGAAGAGAAAAATAATATTATGAAACAATCAAAGGAAAAAGTGTGTTATAGAATGAGAAAAAAAAAGCAAAAATAAAACCTGAAAAGGCAAAATTGAAAAATAACCTTAAGAGAGAGAAATGACAAAAATAAAAATAAAATGAAGAAAAGGAACCGAAATACGTATAATGTAGCAACAACATAATAATAATAATGTAATTAAAATAATGTTGTATAGAAATATAATAACATAATAAAGTAATAGAGAGTTTTAATAGTATAAATGTTATTAATAATATAGCATTTTTATAATAAGGATAGATATAATAATAATCTAAAAATAGAACATGGTGGTATGAGAGTGAGAGTGGGGGCGAAGGGAAATATTAAGGAAAAAATATGTCAACTATATCTTTTCTCTAATATTTCTCATCACTCCACCCTCTCCCTCACCCTCATGTAATTATAAAAATGTTATTAAGGTTATAATTCCCTAGTGGGGGTGTCCAATGTTGATGATGACATGTTGGTCGAACAGATTTCCTTGGATTTGGTCACCATAAGTCGAATTACCTCGGCTATAAGCATTGTAGGTTTCCAATGTGCGAATTGGACTACATGTACATTAATTATGATCTCATGAGAGGAATCCATCACCTCACATGTTGTCTTGCATTAATCTCCTTCGTGCCTTTGAGTTTCAAACTCCAAAATATGCCCTATCGTTAATCTCCTTCATGCATCCATACTTCTCGTGAATGAATTGAGTTTTAGACTCCCAAATATGCTTCATCACTTCAACTTAATACTCTTCTCTCTTATGTTTCCCTTGCTACTCATGGTATTTGTTTGTATCTCCTCCCTTTTCTCACCTATGCTTGAGCACTCCTCCTTGGCTTTCCTCTCGTGCCCACTAAGTAAGGGACATTACCCAACTGCTATAGATTCAATGGAGGCCCTCCTAGAAGGTTTTTATCCTCCTTTCTAACAATATTTTTCCATCACTCAGCCTTGAGGTTCCTCTATCTAGCACAACTCTTCCTTTTCCACCAACAATGACAAGCTAGTGTGCGTGTTTTCGTTGCGGTAACAAAGGTCAAGTTGAAATTGAAAATTCATGGGCTCGATTTCATGCTAAGGATTTTCAAAGACAATTTTAGGCCCACAATCCTTCTAAGATTCAATCCGAGATGAATGTTGTGGAAGATGAGGTTCTCCATGAGCATTACGAAATTTTAGGTTCTGAGGTTTTGGCTACTCTTACTAACTATATTTTTGAAACAAGGAATACTAGAGGAAGACATAACCACTACCTATATATAATTTATTTATATGTGTGACTTCTTCTATGGAAATTACTAATGGAAATACATAATGCAAGGGATAATATTCTGCACAAATTGGATGATTTAAAGATGTTGTTGATGGATGTCGAAGGCCATTTTTCACACCTAGAAATGGGCTCACCTCAAATTTTGGCAGCAATTCCACATTGCAGTGATCAAGGCCGCCCCATAGACTTGGATACTTCCCTATCCTCATGACTCGAGGTTCCTTTTGATTGTTTCTTTGTCTAAAATGTTTATTCCTTTGGTATATTATCGTGTTAGTCTCTTGACTATTTTTCTCACTTATGGGAAAACCCTTTTGTTTTGGAGTATATTATGGTCAGTCTTATGCATGTTGTAATGAAAAATGTTCATACTTCGCAATAATCTTCAGAATATCTAGAATATAAAACTATTAATAGTAGGATAATATATGTGTGTGTGTGTGTGTGTGTGTGTTTGAATACAAGTAATATGACATGATATGTTATGGTTACAAATGAGGGCCCTACTTATATACTAAGAAAGATGACTCTTCACAAATAGTCATGTCCTTTTAAGACTCGCTCTTTCACAAATAAATATACTTAATTAGTAGTTTTTTCAGCTGCAATAGTGGATGCAAGGAGGACGGGGCAGCAACGTCACCTAGGGTTTGATTTTTTGTTGGTTTTAATGGCGGTTTCTACTAGCTCCTACACCCGCGGAAATCTATCCAAAAACCATCAGTGAACGGAAGGCTTAAAATTGTGACCTCACCGAGCCAACCCACTTTCGACACACTCCCAGCTTAGTTTTTGCCCCGTTATCGCATTGGACCACAGCTGTTGTTAGTTTGTTGATATATGTGCCTCCCCAACAGATGCTACCGACGGCACTCTACAACCCTGCACCGTTTACACATTGTCGTTTTCCCATGATGGTTTTTGAGGCTTTGACTAACGATTGGATTCTAGCATTAACAGTTTTTATTGGGGTCATCAATGGAGGGGGCCCATGATGAACAGTTGGTGGATTATTCGGAGGACCCATTTTCACATGTGGACAGTTGGACCTTATCTCAGTGTTTTTCATCTGGTATGCATGTTTCACACTGGCTACTTCTCCATTTACTTTATCTATTTTCTTTGGGACCACTCCATCTGCATCTTCCCCCATACATTCCTTCCCTGCCATCGACTCCTTTCTGGTCCCTGATCTCACCCCCAACTCCCCTGCCATACTCTTTGCTATAGATCTGGACCTTATTTCCTCTCCGAACCTCCGCCCTCCTTCCCTTGCACCACTTGCATTTCTCTCACAGACCCTCCCCCTCTCGGCTGCTGCTACCCCATTCATCTACCCGCGCTCATCCCCACCTACACCTTCACCTCCTACTTCCTCATCTCCCACACACTCGTCCCTTCCCCCTTCTCACTCCACCTTACCCACACACCCTCCTAATGCCTCTCATGGTCCTGACGCCACTCCCCCCCCCCCCAACCACCACTGCCCATCCATCTGATTCATTATTCCCCCACCTAACATCAATCTCCCCCCTCCCGCCTCCTCGCCGCCCCCTCCACTCTCCTCAAACACCACTGACTCCCTACCGCCTGGTCCGCCCACCCCCCCCCCCCTTTCTGTGCCCCCTGTCGCACAAAGTGCGTTTGGACCTATAATCGTGGCAGCCTCCTTACCCTCAGTGAGGGTATGCAGATGGAAGATATTATGGGTACTATGGAAAAATTCTTGGTGGGTCGTGTCCGTGGCCGTAACTATGGGGTTAAGAGACTGAGACTTTGGGTTCAAGAGATCTGGGGTGGTCTATTTCACGAGCTCCCATTCATTCATACTCTTACTAAGGGTTGGTTTTCCCTTCGTTTCTCATCTAGAGACCCTACATATTTGGTCCTATCGCAATATTGGCACATTGAGATGGCTCCAGTGCTTCTGAAGCATTGGAGCCCCTTATTTGATCCTGAAAATGAACAGGTGGGAGCAAGACCTATCTGGGTTCGATTGCCTGGACTCCCACTACATTTATGGAATGAACATATTTTCAGTGATATTGGCAAACTTCTAGGCACTTATTTGGACCATGATCACTCCTGTATTGAATCAGACAAGATGGTTTTTTCTCGCATTATAGTCCATCTGGATACCAGGGAAGGACTGGACAAATCCTTCAAAATTCAATGGTGCAATACCAATTGAACACAAATCCTGGACTATGAAAGGGTTCCATACTGTTGTCATCGTTGTCACAAGGTTGGTCATGTTTTTAAAGATTGTCCATTAAATGGATAGGCTTCTGGTACTCGCTCCTTGGGTGGTCAGCATCCTATAGAACCGGTATCTGTCTCATTACAATGACAGGAATAGCTTTCTAACTTCCTCCTGACTCCAGTTACCACATTGTAGGAGGACATTACTTTGGAGGACGCGGCTGCCCCGACCAGGGTCACCCGATCCATGACTGCTGCCACACTTTTTGGTTTCTCTTTGGACACTGGTACTCCTTCTTTACCTCCTTTCTCATTTTTATGTTTTTTTTCTACTACATCTATTCAGTGCACAGAGCCCTCTCTGACTGGATTCTAAACCTCTTCTATTACTTGCCCCCCTTCTTCCTCACCTTTCTTTTTTACCCCTACTCCCCCCACCATACCTAACCCCTCATCCATTCCCCTCTCCTCCTCTTCATCTGCTCCTCGTTCACTTCCCCCATCGCTCCCCCCCTCACCTATTACTGTGGATCCATCTGAATCCTCCTCCACACACTCTTATAATTTGCGCCCGCGCATTTATACTTCGGCTAGACTTGGCCCTCAACACAGCCCTCCTTTATCTCTGCACAATTCCACCCGCGGCTGTCACTCTCACATATCGAAGGCCATCCTACAGGCTGGTCTTGAAGTTGCCTCTAGCACACAACTCTCCGTTGAAGGGGTCCTTAGAGCAAGACATACCCCACATCTAGTTTCTTAATGATTTGTCTCTCCTTCAACTGTAGAGGGTTGGCCAGCCCTGCAAAGTGCCTTGCTCTCAGGTGCCTCTTTACTTCTTCATCTGCGAACATCATCCTCCTACAGGAAACTCATGCCTCCTCTGAACTTGTCATACTAGCACATGTTCCCCTCCTCCCCTCATGGACCATCCATGCCATTGATGCCAATGGTCGCTCGGGTGGCCTTGCCCTTTGTATCAACCCCTGGCATATTAAACTTCTTAATGTTTGGGGGAGGGATGGCACTCTGGCATTGGATGTATTTTTTTGAAGCACTTGGCCTACAATTCAGGATCATCAATGTATATGGCCCTTGTACTAACAGATAGCAGTTCTTGACCTCTCTAATGCATTTATCGATGTTGCATTCTGACAACATCATTTTGGTTGGGGACATGAATTTTTCCCTTGGGATCTCTGAATCTTTGGGACCTATTTCACATGTGGATCCACTCTCTGATTTCTTCAGACACCTCCTTTCAACCTATCAACTGATGGATCCTCTCATAACCTCTCCTTCTCCCACCTGGTGCAACGGGCACACTAGGGTTGATTTGGTTGCTCCCAGGCTTGATCGCTTCCTTATTAAGGAAGACTTACTTCATACTCTTGGTTCATTCGGACAATGGATAGGCTCGGGAGGTATCTCTGATCACTCACTGATATATTTGGAAATCATTGGTGCCTTCAACAAGCCAGCCTCACAATTCAAATTCTGCTTTGTTTGGCTACAAGTTGCAGACTACATCAATTTAGTGAACACACAGTAGAGGCTTCCTCCACCACAGAGCTTACAATCGCCCTCCTCCATATTTGCACACAGACTTCTCTCCATTAAAAAGAAGTCAATAACTTAGGCTAAGAACAAGATACGAATGGAGGAATTAGACCTCTCAAAATTGAACAGGATATTCACAGACTGGAGTGCTTTATTGGGGACGTTTTGTGATAGAAGATGAGAAATCACAACTTATCAAACTGGAATCTGATCGTCTAAATATTCTACAACATCGGGATGAAGTCTGGAGGCTGAAAAATTGTGCCACCTGGATCAAATCAAGAGATGAAAACTCCAAATTCTTCCATCAATTTTCGAGGGGCCAGAAGGCCATCAATACCATTTTGGAACTCGAAAATGAGGATGGCACCTCCGCTTGTACTTTCACACAACTTGCACAGAAAGGAATCACTCATTTCTGAGATATTTACAAGGCACCCCTGCAGCCCTCACTGGCTGAGATTATCAAGGTGGCCTCCTTATTTCCCAGATATGTGGATCCCCCAAGTGTTGAAGATCTCCTTGCAATTGTATCAATACGGAATTAGAATCAGTCCTTAAATGGTTCAAAAAGGATAAGAGTCCTGCACTTGATGGATGGTCTGTGGAATTTTATCTGACATTCTTTGAGATGTTGAGACAGGATTTACTAGAGGTTGTGGAAGAGACTCGGCAGTCTCGGCACATCTATGAGGCTTTTAATGCTACCTTTATCTCCCTAATCCCCAAATCAGATCATCTCTCTACTTTCAAAGACTTTCGTCCAATTTCATTATGCAATTGTATCTACAAGATTATGGCTAAGATTCTTTCTAATCAGCTTAAGCCTATTTTATCTAATTTCATCTCACTTGAACAATTTGCATTCCTTGAAAAATGGCAGATCCACGATGCTATTGTCATTGCACAATAAGGACTACATTCTATGCACACCAAGAAGATCAAAGGGATGATCCTAAAGATTGATCTGGAAAAAGCATTTTATCAAGTTAGTTGTCTCTACATTCATATGCTTCTCACACATTTGGGATTTCCTATACAGGTTATTAATTGGATCATGTGTTGCATCACCTCAGTTTCCTATAGCATTCTCATTAATGGGGCTGCAACAAATTTCTTTCATGCTGAACGGGAGCTTTGACAGGGCTACCCGCTATCCCCCTTCTCTTTCTCTTGATTATGGAGGTTCTTAGCAAGTGTATTATCGATGAAAGGGATAGAGGCAGATTGAAAGGAATTCGTATCTCGGCGAACTGTGTGCTCACACATCTACTATTTGTTGATGACATTATCCTATTCCTCAATGGAACACTTGGTGACTCTACAGTGGTGAGATCTACCATACTACTTTTTGTACTGCCACTGGTATGTAATGTAATAATGGAAAATCTACATTGTCATGGATACTCTCCACATGAGATCCATTTTTCATAGCAGAGATTCCCATTCACCCTTACCAGATTTGAAGATGGACTGAAATACTTGGGATTTTTTCTTAAACCTGTTTGCTATAAAACCGTAGACTGAAACTAGCTTATCACTAAGATTGAAAAAAGATTGAACAATTGGTGCCACCGCTGGCTATCCAGGGCTGGTCGGCTCATACTTATAAAATTTGTCTTAGAGGCCATTCTGGTCTATTAGATGTCATTGTCTTAGATACTAAAATGCATTATACACAGCATACAGATGATTTGTCGAAAATTTCTATGGCTCGGCGCTAAATAAGGACACACCTTCGCTTGGACGAAATGGACACGTATTTCTCTACCTAAGCATTGGGGCGGGTGGGGAATCAAAGATCTTCCGACCTTTGCATAGACACTTGCTACTAAGATCGGATGGCAGATTCTCACTGGAAATAACTTATGGACCAGGGTGGTCATACAAAAATACATACACCCCCTTAGCACACTTGAATGGCTTCGTCAACTACCTGTACACCACCCTAGTTTCTCTACGATTTGGTGTGTTGTACTGGGCTCTATTCATCACATCAGCTCTGGTTTGGCCTGGAAAATCGATAATGGCTCCATGGTACACATTGGTTGGGACCCTTGGTCGGGATGCAGAAATGCACATCTTCTCCCACCTGCACTTATTGGCTCCCTCAATTGTACTGGATATCATACTTTGAATCACATTACTGACAGAAATTTCTCCACATTATTCACACAAGGATGGTTAGACCATTTATATTTACAGCTCCAACAACAATGGGTGGTGCTTTGGACCGCCCACCTAGATGCATTAAGAGATTTGCGAGTCAGAATTACTGACCAGAAAGATGAAATCATATGGAATATCTCAAAACATGGTATATACACTCCTAAAGAGGGGTGTATTCATATTTAAAGCTCTCATAGGCCTGATTTCTTACTCCCATGGTGGCGCACTATCTGGAAATTAAAGGGACCTGCAAAAGCTATGCTCCTCATGTGGTGCATTCTCACTGATAAAATACCCACGAGGACCAACCTCCAGAAACAATCACATATTGGTCCCAATAGATGCCCACTATGTAATGTAGATTCCGAACACACATTACATCTCTTTCTCCACTTCTCAGCCATACATGAACTCTGGCACCTTATCAATTCATCTATTAATCATAATCTTCGTTGGGAGGGGCTATCTCTTTATATTGCATGGGAGACTTGGTGAATATCTGCTAATCCCCACAAGCTGTGTAATGTCTTCCTGTCTTTAAAAATTGTTAGAGTTGTCATTTTCGATGATATAAGATGGTATGAACTTTCGAGTGTGGTAAAAAATTGTCACATTGTACAATTATCTAACCCTATTAATTCAAGCTTTTATGGAACCTTGTGGTTATTAGATACCTGGGATGAATTGTTATCATAATATTGAATTATGTTGACATCGGCATTCCTTGGAACATAAGTCAGTTGTTATGCCCTGAGTGACATGGGTACACTGACTGATTGATGTACCTTATCTTGTGAATAAGAATGCAATAAGGTGTCTTCGTAGTGTTTCAATGATTTGCTTTCAAAGTTTTATTTTCTTGATACATTGATGTTCCATTATTAATTGATGAAATTTGTTAATAAGTATGCTTGAAATTTCTATCATATGTACTCTAACATCTGAATATGTTTTTATTTCAACTGGTTTGACATCTTCTTTAGTTCTGACATTGACTAGATTGATATTCATTCATTTTTCCTCAACTTGAATTTTCCCATCTAAAGATGTTGATGCTTCCCTCTTGATATGTTGTTATACTTTGGCTTCCTAAGACTTCTTATCCTTCTTAAGCTTCTTAATCTGCATAATTAATGTTTCATTGTGATCTTTAAACCAGGAAATTTCTTCATTTTTTGTCAACTTCCTTTTTCATATTTTACACTCACTTTTGACTTTCTTGAAGAATTATTTTAGAGATATATTATATATCTTCTAATGTTATTGAATCTGACTTCAATGTAATGTGTTGCAGTGTTATTTTTTTCTTCCTGTAGGAAATTTCAAAAACATCTTCTTTGTATTTAGGATAAAGGACCCAAGTGCTTCCATCAAGGGAACCTAGAATAATGCCATCTTGATCGCTCCATAGAGATCAAACAAAGAATTGTGATATAAATGTATAACTCCCAATGTTTAATTATAAATAGGTTATTTCATATTGTTTTGTGTTCTAGTGGTCTAATTTTTCAATCATATTTGCCTTGGGAATCATCAATTGCTTTGTGATTTCATGGTTTATATTAATTTTATTTTTGGCAAGAAATATGAAAATAGTAACATATTTTCCCACCAGAGTCCCCTTAATTCTAAATAGCACTAGAGCATAGCTATATGACGCTTTGGAAAATCTCCCTTTCTCCTCAATTATAAATTTCATTTACTTCTCCTTAGGGATTGATTCCATTTTGATTGTCAACAATTTTACGTCAAATAACACTGACATCAACGATAAGTGACACTTTTAATATTTTTTTGAACTTTTTTTTTATATTTCAAAACTCGTTTATCTCTTAAAAATCTTGTAATATACCTTTTAATTAAGATAATTCCTATTTTCCCTTAATTGGAATCAAATATTATCTTTAAAACTTTTAGTTATTCTTTTATAATCCCCTCTCTCCTTATCAAAGAACTTCAAATACTTTTTTCATTTACATAGCCCTATAGTGTAAAATGGGCACTTACCCTTTTAAACTCTCTTGGATTTTTATTTTTAAGCTTCCAATTGTACTCTATTTCAATTTACTTTTTAATTGTTTGGTATAAATTTAAGATAAGTCATAAATTTGTCGTCCCATCCTTTCAATGTTCACACACATAAGGATTTAAAACATCACAATCTTTAAGCTAGAGCCCTAATGCATCTTTGTTGTTTCAATATCATGGATGGTTCAACTATTTTACGTAATTATATTCCTCAACTGGTGTTTTATGTACCACCATCTTATTGTGATAATGATTTCCAGGACGATGGAAGATTTGTGGAAATGATGATTTCAAATTTTTTGTGTGGCAGAAAATTGGCGGTCGTATCGTGGTAGTGGAATCAATGAAGGCGAAACTAATGAATGGTCAACCACGATAGATGATTGTACAAACAAGATTATGTAACTTAAAATTCACAAGTTGAGTAGACTAGGCAGTATGATCGAAGGATGGCAGCACGGTTGGCAGAAGACTAGCAGTTTGGGGAAGTTCGATGGTAGATTGTTCAACATTTCAAATCTAATAATTTTCTTCAATAAATAATCAACTGGTGATTGACATTTGAAAGGCGACGGTGAATTTCGCCAATGGTAGCATGACAAATGGAAGCAATGATGACGGCTAGAAAACACAAAGGCAGTTGTGGATGTGGGCGACGACGATGACAGTTGTAGATGGGGGTGGTGGCAGGCAGCGACACAGAACCATAGCAGCAATAAGGGTGCGACGGGTGCTATGAACAATGGTGAGGTGACTTTAGCAGCCCATCGAGCAGCGACGGTTGTCTGGTGCAAATATTTTTATTTTGTTTCTCTTTTAATATATATTTTTATGTGTGTGTGTTTTAATATCGCGGATTTTCTTTTGTGTGGTGTATATCTTCTCGAAGGGATCATTTCCCACTTGCTCAACCATGGAGCTTGAATCCAATGGTGTCGAGAGAATTTCACCCATGACCTCTCCATAGCAAAGGTGTTTTAATGACGGGGACACAACCAATTGAGCTAACCCTCTCGGTTTTTTTTCTATTCTCTTTTAATATATATTTTTTTAATATTTCTTGATGGCCAAAGGCTTGTTTCTTTTATTTTTGGTTTGAACTTCAAAATTGGAGAAACTCCAAAAAATGAGTTTGTGGCTAAAAGCCTCTTTAAAAAAAAATATGGTAGCCGCATAAGATTGGCTCTTATACCAATGTAAAGAACAATCTTTGCACTTTGCAATAATATTTAGAATATCTGGAATATAAAAGTATCCATTGTATATATATATTTTTTTTATGTGTGTGTGAATGTGTGAATATAAATTATATGATATGGTGTGGTTACGAATGAGGGTGTAATGTTCACAAATTTTCATGAAGAAAATTGGAACATTAATTTTTGCTTATTTCATCTAGGAGGTGAATAAAATGGGTAAAAGGCCCATGAGTAGGAATAATATCCTTCATAATGTGAAAATGATCATTAGAGTAGCTTTATTTTGCACCTTCTAGTGTGAAAAGGGGCAAATGCATGAGGACAAGGTCAAGTTTTACCAAGTCAACAACGTTCCCTAAAGAGGTGTAGCTTGCATGAGAAGACAGTGCAGTTTTGGAGGGAGAAAGATTCCTTGTGGATGAAACCATAATGTGTGGGGTCCATGGCCAAGAAGCACTTGTATAAGAAGAGGAGGAGGCAGCCATAGAGGGATATCTTGGATCATTTGATTATTTTTCTATTCAGACAAATTGCACACTCCGGCTGTTCAGCAGAGTTGAAGTGCTGCTTAACACAAGGGATTCCTATTTAGGATTTCCTCTCCTTCTTCAGAGGCCTCTTTGAGGATTTCACTTCATATTCTCCACATCTTGGCTCAAGGCCAAAGCCATTCTTTAGATACTGCGTTATTTCTGCTCAAGTATAATGCAGTGTTGTTGGGGCATTGCAGTGGAGGGTTCCAAAACACTTCTCTTTGGCTTATCTTTCAGAGGAGCTAGTTTCTCTTGCTCTGGGAGGTCAGTGAAAGGGATTTCAGATCTATTTTTCACATCTTGGCACCAAGGCCAACATCTCCCATCATAGACAGCGCAGTCCAGTGCCTTGACTGCGTTATTCTAGAGTGCATCTACAGTGAGAGGTTGCACCGGCATTTTGGAGGGCAAGATTTCTAGTATTAGGATCAGCCTTGTACTTGGGAAATCTATTGGAGGAGGTTTGCTGCATATTGGACATCTTATTCAGCCATCTCCATATTGTATTAGTTTGAGTTGCAGTTGCTGCCCAGCAACTCTGCCATTTCTGCAGATTTTCCAATTTCATGTAGCCAGTCCTTCCAAGGATTGTGTATTTTGTTTTATTAGTGTTTTTAGGGGTTGAGAGCTTGCTACCACTCATTTCTTTGAGCTGATATTTTCATATCATTCCATCTCATTTTGTATTATGTAGTAACTCCTATAAATTGCATTATTTTAGCCAAGGCTCTCTTTCATGTAGCAGTGTTTTCCATTATCATGTATATGTCACATTGAGGCTTCCATTGCCTAGCTGGAGTGATTGATTCCTCCACACATTGTATACATTTGTTGCTATATAACATATATGTTGGCTATCTACTTCTTCATGTGTTCACAGCTACAAGAATAACGTTGTCTTTCCATTCTATGTGCTTATATTGTTGCAGTCCCTCACCGAGCTTTTTCTGAGGACATCTAAGTGTGGGAGAAATGTTTAACCACCTTAGAAGGATTTCTTTGGAGTCATCTCTTGGATTTCAGTCTTAGATGTATTTATCTAAGGGATCCAGGTCCTGGTTTTAAATCTTGTTGCCTCCATTTCTGGAAAATTCGTTTTCCATCCATGGATTGCTAGTTGTTCCGACTTGGGAACATTACAGTGGTATCGGAGCACCTTTCTTGGCTCAACCTGTGGCCTTCAAGCCCAAGAAA
The DNA here is from genome assembly GCA_034641835.2 of Pinus albicaulis. Taxonomy (NCBI): domain Eukaryota; kingdom Viridiplantae; phylum Streptophyta; class Pinopsida; order Pinales; family Pinaceae; genus Pinus; species Pinus albicaulis. The sequence goes on along the minus strand of CM076571.1, from coordinate 951,637,235 downwards.
GAAGAAGAAGATGATGATGAAGAAGATGAGTTTGATCTCATCTATTTTTAGAACAAAGAAGAACCTCCCCAAGGAGGATATGCAGAAAGAAGAGGAAGAACCTTGCACTTCCTATTCTCATCAAGGAGACAAAGAAATAAGTAGAAGAAAGACTCCATCTTTTGGAGAAGAAAAAAAAATGGGGATAAGTTTACCAAGATTCTTCCTAAATCTGTACATATGATCCATGAAGAGTTTGAGGAGATCCGGAGGAAGCATAGAGAATCTCCTAGAGGGTTTGATTCAAAAGCAAACTCTAGATTGGAGGAGTGTGAGCATGCAGCTACACACCATCTTGTACAGCACATTCACATGCCCAGGATTTCCAGAAGAGAGATGGAAAGAAGGGAACAGGTTTCTAGGAGGGGAACCCTTAGTGATTTCTTAGAGGAGTATGAGTCTCAAACTCAGAAATACCAAGATCATCTTAGTTTTTCAGAGTTTTGCGAGATGAAGGTGAATGGGAAAGAGCAGTAGGATAGATTTTATCTATTTACCTTTGAAGGTTCACCTGGATGTTTAGCCAAAGCTTGGGTTGAAAAGTTAGAGACCTTCTTGCAGCAACATCAAATACTGGAGGATGAAGCCATCAAAGTTGTAGCGCTGCATTTGAGAGGTAAGGCTTATGCCTGGTGGATCTTTGAACCTTTTCTTTGAAAAATGTAAACATTTCATCTTATGAAAATTTCACTAAAGCCTTAGTGAAAAGATTTGATAGAGGGATTCATGAGACACACATGGAGGAGATGAATCAGAAAACTCAAACAAAACCCTTGCATAAAAACACAATGCCATTTCATAAAAAAATATGGAAGGCTGAAAACTTGCACCATAATTTGCCGGAGGAGAAACTTTCTTCTCATACTTTTGAGAAAGAAGGCATGAGGGTCTCTTTTTCAAAGAGGGATCAAATCATTGGGAGGTTGCCCACTCATTTTTCATATATTGAGGGCAACAGCACTGTTAGATCTGGAGTTGATCTAGTGCCTCATGTAGAGGAAAGAGGAGCTCTTGCTCCAAATAGAGGGATGCTTTCATCTTTGCAAGAAGGTTCATAGGATCTCATGTGTGGAGATCAAGGCACAACTCATGTTTTACCTGTGCCATTGTTAAGGAGGTGTGGAACCATGGAGACACAAGAAGGAAGTAGGGAGAAGACCCAGCATCATGAGATGATGAGCACACATCCCTATTCATCTATGGAGGTTGATGCACTCGAGGAGGTGATTGGATTGCGCAGTGGAAGCATGGAGGGTTATCTCCTTTCATCTATTCAGTCATTTCTTGATGATGATGTCTCATTGCATGGAGACATTTTGTCAGGAAGACCACTGGATCAGCAGAGGAGGGTGGATGCTTCACATGTTGGGGCATCAATCATTGATTTTAGGAGATTGGAGACCTGGAGAGAGCTTGATACAGCGCTGGGAGTCTGGGGTAGACTCAAGGAGAGAGAGAGAGCATTCTCTCAACATCATCAGTACCCACTTCCATTTCAGATTTTGCATTGTGGTAGAAGCAAAAGAGGAAGGACAACAGCCTTCCAACTTGTATCTTTGGCATGGGAAATGTCAAAGCAGATGGTGACCATATGACAGGTGCTCTTCATGGGAGATCATCAGCGTTGTCACTATGGAGGATGGATCCATATTGGAGCACCCAGCTGTTAGTGGAGTATTCCAAGGATCTTTTTACTTGCATGATCTTGGATGGCCAGTTGCATGAGGAGGCATATTCAATCAGAGATGGGGTCATATTTTATTATGGTAGGATCTTCTTCCCTAGAGCTTCCAAACTCAAGGAGGAGTTGCTACAAGCAGCTTATGAGGATTTCCTTTTCAGCCCCACTTGTTTTATGAGAACATACCACACCATAATGGAAGGGTATTTTTGGATGGTCTTTGAGGAGGAGATACATCATCATATGAGTATATGCATGGACCTGATGGAGATGGAGAAGAGACATGACTCCTTGAGAGAGTTAGCACAGCCACCTGTTTCCACTTTGAGGATGAGAGGAGACTCATTTATGAGCCACTCCATTTGTATGAGCAGGAGATATGGTAAGGGTCTTCATTATGGTTTACATGATTATTTGTATAATGTGTGTATGCATCCCTTGACCATGCTTGTGCAGGATGATGCTCCAAGGAGGAGCATTCTTTTTTCTAGACCACATGGTTTAGATGGGGCCATGAGCATGATTGATGGCCATTCCCTAGGAGGACTTGGGGAAGACACATGTTATCGAGGATATCTTCATTGCATATATTAATTTTTCACTTCCTCCATCATTATGAGGAGATTGGAGCAGCTCGCAAGTGGTTGAGAAGCCACTTATTTTATCAGTCTCTATTGCAGTTGAGGGTCAAGCTGCGCTGGTTGCATCTGAGGGACCATTGTCCTTCTCATTTGTTGCATATGGCAGCAAGTATGATTTTTATTTTTGTTCCCTATGGTTCTATTATTTCTGTCTTTATGAGGAGCATGCTTGGGAGAGAGACACATTGGGTGAATGTGTCCTTTGAGGGAGGAATTCCTCATACTTTTTTCACTACATGTTCTAAGGGGAAAATGGGATATGATATGGTCACCTTGATAGCACATTTGTCTCTTTATGAGGTGAATCATATGATGGAGGAGATGCCATATGATGATGACTTCCAACTCATCATATATAGAGATGCTTGGGCCAGCTTGATTTGCAGCGTTGGGGGAGAGATATTTGGAGGTCTAGTCCTCATCTTGCCACTTGAGGGAAAACTTATTGTTGCCCATGGACATACAACACTCTACACTTATCATGAGTGGAGAGATGGACAGCGTGGGGTAGGCTACATTTCTTACAATGTGCAGATTTTCATCCCACCTACTTTGCCGGAGCCAAAGGTGGATGACAGCTTTCAAGGAGTTGCCTAGATGGAGGGTGACTCATTTTGCATGGCTCATAGCTTGGAGATGGAGGATCCATATGGGAAAGATAGTTCCCATTCTATTTCATATCCCATTCTTCAAGGGGACCTCTAGATATCACTTTGTTATCTTCTTGAGTATTTCACTTCCACATGATGATAGCTTGATAGCTAACTTACATGCTGAGGAGGAGCATTGTGGAGATTTGATTAATGAGATAGCATCACTTTCCTTGGAGGAGATCATCATATAGGGATGCTACAGGGAGAGGAGAATAAAATAACTCAGTCTATCCTTGCACTTGCTTGAGGACAAGAATATTTGAGAGGGGAGGACTGTATTGTTCCCAAATTTTCATGAAGAAAATTGGAACATTATTTTTTGCTTATTTCATCTAGGAGGTGAATAAAATGGGTAAAAGGCCATTAGTAGGAATAAGATCCTTCATAATGTGAAAAGGATCATTGGAGAAGCTTTATTTTGCACCTTCCAGTGTGAAAAGGGGCAAATGCATGAGGACAAGGTCAAGTTTTACCAAGTCAACAGCATTGCCTAAAGAGGTGTAGCTTGCATGAGAAGACAGCGCAATTTTGGATGAAGAAAGATTCCTTGTGGATGAAACCCTAATGTGTGGGGTCCATGGCCAAGAAGCATTCACTTGTATAAGAAGAGGAGGAGGTAGCCATAGAGGGATATCTTGGATCATTTGATTATTTTTCTATTCAGACAAATTGCACACTCCAGCTGTTCAGCAGAGTTGCAGTGTTGCTTGGCACAAGGGATTCCTGTTTAGGATTTCCTCTTCTTCTTGAGAGGCCTCTTGGAGGATTGCACTTCATATTATCCACATCTTGGCTCAATTCCAAAGACATTCTTCAGATACTGTGTTATTTTTGCTCAAGTATAACGCAGTGTTGCTGGGGCATTGCAGTGGAGGGTTCCACAACACTTCTATTTGGCTTATCTTTCAGAGGAGGGAGTTTCTCTTTCTCCGGGAGGTCAGTGAAAGGGATTTCAGAGCTATTTTTCACATCTTGGCACCAAGGCCAACATCTCCCATCATAGACAGTGCAATCCAGTGCCTTGACTGCGTTATTCTAGAGTGCATCTGCAGTGAGAGGTTGCACCGGCATTTTGGAGGGAAAGATTTCCAGTTTTAGGATCAGCCTTGTACTTGGAAAATATATTGGAGGAGGTTTGCTACATATTGGACATATTATTCATCCATCTACATATTGTATTAGTTTGATTTGCAGCTGCTGCCCAGCAACTCCGGCATTTCTGTAGATTTTCCAATTTCATGTAGCCAATCCTTCCAAGGATTGTGTATTTTGCTGTATTAGTGTTTTTAGGGGTTGAGAGCTTGCTCCCCCTCATTTCTTTGAGTTGATATTTTCATATCATTCCATTCTCATTTTTTATTATGTAGTAACTCCTATAAACTACGTTATTTTAGCCAAGGCTCTCTTTCATGTAGCAGTGTTTTCCATTATCATGTATATGTCACATTGAGGCTTCCATTACCTAGCTGGAGTGATTGATTCCTCCACACATTGTATAAATTTGCTGCCATATAACATATATTTTGGCTATCTACTTATTCATGTGTTCACAGCTACAAGAATAATGATGTCTTTCCATTCTATGTGCTTACATTGTTGCAGTCCCTCACCGGGCATTTTCTGAGGACATCTAAGTGTGGGAAAATTGTTTAACAACCTTAGAAGGATTTCTTTGGAGCCATCTCTTGGATTTCAGTCTTAGATGCATTGATCTAATGGATCCAGGTCCTGGTTTCAAATCCTGCTGCCTCCATTTCTGGAAAATGCGTTTTCCAACCATGGATTGCTAGTTGTTCTGACTTGCGAACATTACAGAGGGCCCTATTTATATACTAGGTAAGGTGCCCCTCCACGTATAGACATATCCTTTTAATAATTGCTCTTTTGTAATTAACTATACGTAATCATTATTTATTTTTATACATATTTATGTCCATAACACTCGCAGTCACAAACTATGGTCACTCCTTTTGCTATTATCTCGACCAATTTCCCCACTATAAGGACAACTATTAACTTCTATACTTTGTTGCTTCACCCCTCAGTTTATTTTTGGACAATGAATGTCAATCAATTATTTTTTCTATGATTTGGTTCCCTAAGTGGAAGGCCAAAGATAGAGAACTACTTGTGGCTATTGTGAAAAATTAATGGAAAATTTAACCTATGAAAAATAATAATAATAAGGTTGTAATAATATAGTATTAAGATAAAATAAGTAATAAACTAAATGCATATTAAATAAATATAATGGTAATACTAAAGAATCGTATTAATAAATTAATACTAAAATATAAAATAATACATTTTAGCACAGGTTCCTTCTCATACCACTAAGATCTTGACTCTTACCCCCTTGCATGTTTGCAAAACGGTAAATAAAATCGTTGACCTGTTGTAAAATTATGGATGTCAAGAGATTTCTTCTTCTACCTCAACCACCTGGAGTATGATTCGTTGATCTTAGCACAAAGAAGCATTATGCTCGTTAGCAATGAAGGATGGTTTAGACCTGAATGGGGGGACGTTTGAGACAAATGGGGGGGTAGATTGTCGTTTCCCCACTTGGATGAAGAGCATGGGGTTGTGGCAGTCTGTCCCCAATAGGAGTTAATTATTACAACATTACACAATGAAAATAATGATTATTTTTAATGTGAATGGGCATCAGGAGCATATCATAGGTGGTGGGATAGTGACACATCTCGATTTGAGTAGATGTGTGAATCTAATTGATTTTAAGATCTCCCCCATGATGCTTCACATGTACTCCATCTAAGCTAATTTTTTGTCTCAAGTTGATATATGTAACATAATAGAGTTGAGGAAGCTGGTGAATGGAGTTTTTATGTGTTGATGGACTTGGAATGGTCACGATTTGCATCTGGTTTATGTTGGCTTAGATCTCGGACAATGGAATTTATAGCCTGGAGAGTCGGTCTCCAATTTAGTCTACCTAGAAAAGAAATGATAGAGGGGTACATTTCTAATTCCTTTTGTCCTATTGTCTAATGTTTCTTGGTTTTATAAAGGGAAATAGATAGGAATGACTATATTAGAATAGAATTATTTGTATGGGTTTTGTTCAGAGTATTAAGTTACACCGGGTCGTCAATGGTTTGCTATGATGCAAACTTATTTTGGTTGAAAATTTATGACCACATTAATCCTTACAATCTCAATTTTAATTTGTATGTTTTTGGACTGAAACGTGGATTTTAAACCCTGATTTAGGAGGTAATCTACTCTTTGATAACAAATTCTCATTCCCATTTTCTTAGACAGACAACAAGGAAGTCCCCTCCTCTCCATCGCGAGAAAACAATATTTTTTGTTTCTAATTCTACTTTGGGCCTTGGATTTGTTGGTGTTTTTATTTTTATTAGACATTTAGAAGTCAGTTGGCATGTCCGTGGTATGGATAATACCTATTGGTCATTTGGTTTATCAATCTACGAGAAGGTTCAAGTATCTTGTTTTTTGTATTGACCCTAACGCTAACGTCTCTATATCCTGGGGTGATTACAATTATGAAATGCATCGCTTTTAATTGAATTTGGGGGGAGTTGGAGCTAGACCTTTTCATTTACCATCCCTCTATGTCAGATTTCCTAGTCATTAGCTAGACATTTTCCATGCATACAACATCTTATCCCTTATATGTGATAATCGCTACTATCAAATTCTATTCACTAATATTGTGGGAATTTCTTGTTCTTTAAGACATTCTTATTGGAAGGGTGAATTTTAAGGGTTGTTGTTCTAGTTAAATAAGGAGGTTCAAAGTTCAATCACCACTACTTCATCTACCAAGGTTTGGTTGGAAGCTCCTCTGTGGAACTCTCTCTCTGAAACAAGACATAATTTTTGCACATACGAGGGGGTGATGCATTATTGGAAGCTTGAACAATACAATGAACTATCCATGTGTTTAGTGTTTTGATTCCTCTGCATTAGTAAAAATGTCACTTCAACAAGAAAGGGTTCATAGTGGGGAAACTTAGTATCAACAAAGGGCCCAAAGGGGGCACTCTCATAGGCATTAACATTTGCAGTACTTTACAGGGTGTTATAGGGAGATTACTCCTTATCCTGTTCAAGAATAATTTTCAAGAGCTGATAGTGAGGCTCAATCATACATATCCTCCCTCTCTAAAACTGAAGTGATGATTGAATGGATGATTGGATCCCTAATACAAGGCACACCAGAGGGTGCTTCAATCAATATATGCAAACCTTAAATTTATATTGGCAAATGAAGTTTATATTGAGACGCACGTTAGTGAACAAACAAGAGCATGGGGATGATATCCTCCATTCTCTCAAGCGCCTCCATAGCCACTTGAGCACCATGGATCATACACTGGATCAGATAAAACATCACCTTTGCCTTCCTCTTATGGGAATCACTAGTCTAGAAAGGGGAAAAAACCCTATTCAAATTGTTATTTTTTATTCAAAACCCTCAAATTGATTCCTCGTGTCTTTGTTTTTGACATTTTATGTTGTAACTCTCTCTAGTCAGTACATCTCAGGGAAAAACATTGGTTACAATAAGTCTTTTATGTCCTCCTTTTGTTTTTTGGTAGCTCAATCCTCTCTTCAAAGGGTTCTTTTTTTGTTATGGTCAGGTCTCCCTAGCGAGAGACTAACAAGACTAGGCGATTAATGATGTAATCTCTGTATTTTTCAGTTAATATAATATTAACCTTACAAAAACAAATTAGTATAATATTGTTATACAGTAATTTGTCACCGTCCTAACCATTTTCCATCCCGCACAATGGAGGACCCATTCCGTGACTCGTAGACATTGTCATGCCTTTGAAATCACCATCAATGCATCCCTCTGAATGTGAGCTATATTTTCCCTTGAGACATCTCCTTGCAGAAATCATAAAAAACATCCCTTTTTGCATTGGCGCGGGCAGTCAGTTCAGGACTCGCGCCACTGAGGAAAATCCTACACAGAGGTCGTGCCACTTGGCTCTCTGTCATAGAGCAGCAATCGCGCCACCCATTTTAAGGACTGTTTTTTAAATATGGATGGCGGAAGTTGAGTTCAAACAAACTCACGAACCACTGCCTATCTTGAGTTGGGAGGTTTGGCTGCGGGAGTTCTATGGAAGGGAATTGGTTTTGCCACCTCCCATGGAACCTTCCTTGTTGATAGGGCCAATCCCATAATAATAGGGATCCCAACTCCCTCCTTCCCCATCTATATAAGCTTGCTCAAATCCATGGCAAGTTAGTCTTGAAGTGCTGAAGCTTTGCATCTCCCTATTCCCAAGTGCCTTTGTGTTGTAAAGAATCCCTTCTTTCCCTTAAGGCCCATTCAAGCGAGGAGACCATTGTTACGAGACTCTGGAGAGGTTTCCCTTTCCCTTGGCGAGATTTGCGAGACGTGGACGACCGGAGACCCGCTCGAAGGAGGCTGCAATGTCAGAACTTGGTTGTAACTTCTATTCGTTTATCATTTTAATAGATGACTATGATTATGGTTCCACTCCGTTTTCCATCGTGTTAATGCGAGTAATATCTTTTCTGACCGATGTTTAGTTACGCATGCTGGTTTCTATGCTTGTATCTGTTCGTTTCTTCTATGTGCAGGTGTTCATCCGCGGAGATCGTGGAAGGATTGTGATCTGCCAGGGCTGAAGGACGGGGACACTTCTTCTTCAGATTGTAGCGCTGGAATCCAGGTAGGTTCCTATCCCAAACCTTTCATTCGTAATTAGGAGCTTGCGTCATAGCATTGTTTGTTTGTTGCTAGACCCCTGCTGGCCTAGTAGGGATCGCCTCTGTCCGCAGAGGGGATTTACCTCCTCAACAAATTGGCGAATCCACTGGGGATCGTCCGGTTTTCCTTGTCTCATTTATGATTGTTTCGCTTTGATTGTTTCTCCTTGCTTGATGAACCTTCTGGGTCGGATTCTTTCATTATTTTAGCTTCTTGGTTTGCTTAGCTTGTATTGGTTTGCTTTCAGAATAGCTTGTTTTTTAATTTTTGTTGAAGAACTCGACTGGCGCGGTTTTTAACCCGACAGTCGCGCCACTTGGCGCTTGTTGCTTTTGTCTGTCTCGCGCCACTTGGCTTCTGGCGCCAGTTTCAAGCCCACAGTCGCGCCACCCCTGTGACTTTTTTGAGTTTCTTCATTTTTTAGCTTTCTGGACTTGACCAGTACTTTTCTTCTTGATTTCCCGACTGTCTGAGCCTGTTGGATTCTTGTTTGGCTGGAATTCACCTCTATCCTTTGGTTGTTTGCCTCTATCTACCGATTTCACGTTTTGAGCCCTAGGGCATCTAGTGGCTTAGTGTATCGAGCCCTCCTTGGGAGTTTTGGTGTCTTGATTGTCCTGTCAACTTGTTGATTGATTCTCCACGCTCTCTTGACAGTCTTTGATTGTTTTGTTGCGTTTTTTGGGTGATTGTCCATTCCTTCATTCAGAATTCGTTTGTCTTGCTTTGGACCTAGATCACACAGTCCATCGGAAGCTTTTGAGTCTTTCTTTGCTTTGAGAGACTTTGGGTCGATTTGGAGATTTGGTTGCTTGCTTTGTCGAGTGAATTTTGTTTGTTTCGCTCTCTTGGATATCATTTATCAAATTGTTCCTTTTGTTTTCAGTACGCATTAGCCATTAAACATTGAAAATCAAAAAAAAAAAATCTCTTTTGTTTTGATTAATTAGTGCAAATTGTGATCTTTTCCATATCGCTAGTGATTAGTGTTTGAATGAAAAGTGTGCAATTGCATTAGTTGCATTAGAGACATTCTTGTTTGTATTCCGTTCATTTCGTTTGCATAAAAGCTCTCAACTCTTATTTAACTAGTTTTCATCGAACGAAATGTTGCACTGTGGCATATAGCTTGCATTTAGGAGTCTTTCGAGACACTACATACGATAGGGCCCGGAAATTGAAACTTAATTGAAGATCAACTGTAAAATTTATTCAATTAACCTAAGGCAACATTGGAACTTAACGAAACACATTTAGAAGGTCTAGGCTAGAGACGTGTTCCGGCGTCGTTAAACCTAGCAGCTGTCGTTCGCCTGTTGGCTTTAGACAGCGCTAGTACGGACTTGCGCTCCCCGTACCGTCGTGTATATAAAGGGAGACCCCTCTAGGTTTTCAATCCTTTATCCATAGGAAGCCGAGTCCGCCGCCCTATACCCGTGATACACCGAACACAGCATTCGGGGAGACTACCTGCACGTACGGAAAGTCCTTGGTCGATTTCTGTTTCATTTTTGAAACCAAGGTGTATATTGCAGTTCACGGATATTTGGTACACCCTTTGTGCCTAGTTTTTCCTGAGCAGTCATTTGGTCTTTTCCGACTCCCTAAACTTGAAAAGACCGTCAAGCGCTTGTCCTTTCACGCTTGTATCAACTCTGAAAGAGATAGAGTCATCTTTTTATCGTTTCTCGACTCTTAAAATATGAAACGGTAGAATTTGTTTATTTTCCAATGTGGTAAAATCAATCTCCCACGATTACACACCCGTTTAGACGTTGCTTGTGACTGTTTGATCGTGTGTCTTAACTCATTTTCAGCCCGTGTGTGTGTTTGCTCTCTTCTTCTAGTCTTTTGCCACGGTGGCGGAACCCTCGGTTTCGTCTACTGGTAGTCCTTACACGGACGATTCTTCAAAGGCTTCTGAGCCTTCTGTTGAACCACAGCAGCCTGTTGTTTCCGAGTTCCCTGACGGGGGACCGGTCCTCGCCGAGCAACCCTTTGGAGAACCAGTTGAGTTCAACTGGCCCTTTTCGGACCCTGTGTCCGAATTGAGATTAGGAGCCATTTTCAGCCCGTGTGTGTGTTTTCTCTTTTCTTCTAGGCTTTTGCCACGGTGGCGGAACCATCGGTTTCGTCTACTGGTAGTCCTTACACGGACGATTCTTCAGAAGCTTCTGAGCCTTCTGTTGAACCACAACAGCCTGTTGTTTCCGAGTTTCCTGACGGGGGACCGGTTCTCGCCGAGCAACCCTTTGGAGGACCAGTTGAGTTCAATTGGCCCTTTTCGGACCCTGTGTCCGAATTGAGATTAGGAGCTGATTTCCTTTCTCTTACATCGGGTTCACCGTTTGTTGCTGCTGTTTTTCCTCCTAGTCCTCGCCGTCTTCTGCGTGATTTAATGGCAGGATCAACCATGAGTGATTCTGGTGAGGAAATTTCGGGGTCTGATGACTATCAGCGCATCCCTCGTAGATTGTTTGAGGGAGACGATACTGAGCTGGCTACCACATCGTCAGCTGGTCCTTCTTTACCGCAGGGATACAGATCTCTGGGTCAGATTATCTCAGCTGCTGCCTCTATGGGAATATCGTCTCCTGCTTCGAGGCCAGCTGCCACTACGCCCGGGGTGTCTCCTTCGACGCCCGTCACTTCTGTTCCCGTGCGGCCCACTGTTTGTGTAGCTGCCTCTTCTGCTGTTGTCTCAGCTACCAGGGCTGGGCCAACTCCTGAAGATGTCTATCTAGCTACGGCTATACCGGAGAATATCTCTCCAGAGGAGTATCGGTTGTTTTTGCAACAGCCGAACGCCGGGGCCGGACAAATTCCCCAAGATCCTTACCGATCTTTCTTTTCGCACTATGCACAGGACGGCACTCCCGTGTATGGTTTCCCGGGTCAGCTTGATGAGCATGGGGACATTTTGCGCCTTCCTGCTCCTGAGGCTTATCTTTATGTTCAAGGTTTACCGTACAACCAGGCTCAGAACTTGCAGGCATAGCCTTTCCAAGGCCAACCTGCAGGCCAACCTGGCTATCAGTACGACCCGCAGGGACAGCCCAATCAAGGCTACTCTGCGGGCCAGCAAGGGCCATTCTATAATCCGCAAGGACCATATTATAACCCTGCTGGTCAACCTGCTCAGCCTCAGCCGGGGTATCAACAGGGACTGGCCTATGGACCTGGGGGGCAAATCCAGCCTTCTTTACCGATGCAACCGCAATATCCTGTTGTCTCTAACGTTGCATATCAGCCAGGACCACTTTATGGTTCTGCTTCAGGTCAAACTGGTTTCCAGCAAGCACCTGGTCCTGTTCCACCACCAGGCCAACCGGGTCATCTGGTACAACCTGGTGTCCCGCCTCCAGGCCAACCGGCTTATTCGGTGCAACCTGGGGCTCATTTACAACCAGGTCAACCTGTGCAACCAGCGCCGCCTGTTTATCCGGGCCAACCTGTTCATTCAGGGCCGCCCCCTCATTCGGGTCAACCTGTTCATTCAGGCCAGCCCTCTCATTCCGTTCACTCTGCTCAATAGCCTGTTCATTCAATGTCGCAGCCAAATCAACAGCTGCGCCCTACGTACCAGGCTCCGCAGGGTTCCACTTATCAGCAGTCTACTCATCCTCAGAGTGGGTATTATCCTCATGGTCAGTCTCAACCGAACTATAACCACTCTGGAGGCTCTCAGTATCCTCCTCCTCCACCCGGTTCTACCTACGCTCAGCAGCCAAATCCAAACGCTGCTTATACAGGGCAGACGCCTAATCAGGGCCCGAACCCTGGTTATCAAGCCCCACACAATGGTTACCAGCAACCAAATCAGTCTGGTTATACGAATTATGCCCCTCACGGTCAGAATCCTACGGGACAGAACCCATGGGGGCAGGGATATTCACAACCATCGTGGAGCATGGGTACCGGACCTTATTCTGGGACTGGCATGGGAATCAACCCTCCCTTGCCGTTCCTGGCTACCTTGGATCTGCCGGACGTTTCAAAGTTGACCAATGATCCGATTTCTCATAATCCATATTGGCCTCCGGTTCCGACCAAGATACCAGGAGATTGTCCCAAGTTTGAGGGCAAATCTGGCGAAGACCCCCAGGCGCATGTGATGACGTATCACCTCTGGTGCTCGTCTAACTCTTGGACTGACGATTCGGTTCGTCTGCGTCTTTTCCAGCGTACTTTAACAGGAGCTGCTGCTAAGTGGTACATAGAATTGTCCCGTGGTATTTTTCAGGATTTCAACTCGTTAGCTATGGCTTTCCTCACGCATTTCCAATTACCGGTCCGGTATGAGACCGGGACGCACCTCCTGTCTTCCCTGAAGCAGGACTCCGCCACTCACATCTCAGATCACATCCATGAGTGGCGGCGCCGTCGTCGACTGATCAAGTTTCACATACCTGATCAGATTTTGACTCACTGGTTCACCACCTCCTTTGTCAATAAAATCGCTCAGGATATCACGATGGGAGCGTGTGTGACGGAGGAACAAGCTATCGCGCGTGCCCAGTACCTGGATCTTGTTTATTCACAATCTGGCACGCTTTATGACATCCTGCCTGATGCTCCACGGCCTGGAGCCAAAAAGGCCCCGCCTACCCCTTCGGTGGATGGTGTCATTGGTTCCGTCTCTCAAAATTCGAAGAAGTCTTCGAATGGGAAGCAGAAGGCTAATTCTTCCAACAATACCTCTGCTAATCCCGCTCCGTCTGATTCTGGTAAAACCGCGGAGGTGAACGCCGTTCAGGCCAATCCTGCGGACAAATCCTCCAAGGGAAAGAAGAAGGGCAAAGGCAAATCAAAATCTGATGCCCCAAAACCAGAATCTAAAACTCGAACTGAGGATGGCTCCCAACGTAAGCCGAAGTTCCCTTGCCTCATCTGTGAAGGTGACCATTATACTAAGGCTTGTCCACGACGGTCCGAAATTAGTCAACTTCTTAAAGGCTCAAAAGGGACGCCAGCTGTTTTAAAAGAGCCTTTTCCATCTCAGCAGACCCAAATGGTCGAACAAGGTTCATCATCTGCACCGTTTGGGTCTCAGGTTTTCATGATGAAAACTAATGCACCTATCACTATTGCTACTAGATCGAAGGATTACAATAGTCAGCAGCAGGCACCTGGGAAGGCAGTTGCGGATGGACCGCCTCTCCCACATGTTTCTGGTCCATTGGAGATCGAGAAGCCGACTCTCGAACCCGTTGTGAAGCCACCTCCCAAGGGTGTTCTTCGGAGATCCTCTTATAATCCAAATGCTCGTGCCGCTCAACACTACAGTATCGTTGAGGATTTGGCACAAGCGCCATCTGCCATGTCGGCACTTGAGGTTCTTCAAAGTTGTCCTTCACAACGGAAGGCTTTATTGTCTGCCATCGGTGGCATCGATCCCGCCGATTCGAGCCTTCTCACCTTTGATCTGGAGAATTTTACTCCCTGACTTCCGCATCAAATCGCTTTGGTCATACAAGTCGGGATTAACGGTCTGAACGTTCACAGGGCCGTCGTAGATGAGGGTGCATCTACTTGTGTTATGTCCTCCGCGTGTTGGAAGGCCATCGGCTCTCCAACCTTATCGTCATCTCCTAATGCCCTTGAGGCATTCGATGGTCGAGAGTCTAAACCCCTGGGAGTTCTTGAGAGTCTTGCGATCACACTACAGGGAAAGACTGTCAACGTGGAAGTAGAAGTGGTTGACGCGAAACTCAACTACAACATACTTCTTGGCCGCAGCTGGACCCATGCCATGCTCTGCGTGCCGTCTACTGTCTTTCGGTTCATTAAGTTTCCCCATGAGGGCAAGATTGTCACAGTAGATCAGTTGTCGTTTTTTACCTCGAGCTCTGAGAACAACGTGCCGTATGTGGATCAAATTCCGAATCCCCCAGACAGCATAGGACCTGGTCTTTTCAAAGACCCTGTTCTCATGGGTATATTCCCCGCACCGCCACCGAATACCGCTCAAGTCAACATGTTGTCCAGGACTGATGACCCCTGGCTCATTCCTACACCTGAGCAGGTATATGAGTTTGGAGAATCCATGCCTTTAACGCCAGTAGAGATCAGCTACTGTGAGATTGTTGCCGCATCGGATCCTCCACCTCCTCGGCATGCTCCGATGAGCATGGCTCTTGACGTCTACTCACAATCCCCCTGGCTTGGTCAGGCTGATTCGCCTGATCCTCTTAGAGAGACTTTTCCTTCAGATGAGGCTATCATCGAAACTATGTCTCTTGAAGAGCTACCCTGGGGCGATGGGCATCATCGTTCCTCGTTTATGCCTAGCTTGGGGGCAATGACTGACTGTCTCGAGCGCTATGCTACTCAGGTTCCTTCCCCTCCTCTTCAAACACCGATCTTGACACACGAGGTCTTTTCGGAGGGTAATCTGAGTAACATTACTCAAACTGTTCCAATCAACATCTCCGTTAAACCGGGGATTGTTGAGAACATTCATGTGGGTGTGACTTGTTCTCCCGAAGAGATTCAAGTCTATACTGAGCTTTTCAAAGAATTCAGAGATGTTTTCGCATGGTCCTACGAGGAAATGCCGGGAATTGATCCTAGTATTGTCGTGCACGAGATTCCAACCTATCCAGGTGCGAAACCCGTGCGCCAACGCTTGCGTCCCATGCATCCTCGAAAAGCCGCCGCTATCAAGGCAGAGGTTGAAAAACTTCTGAACGCGGGGTTTATTTATCCTATCCCCCTTACAGAATGGGTGTCCAATATCGTCCCTGTCGATAAAAAGCAGGGTACCATTCGAGTCTGTGTAGATTATCGCGATATCAATCGCGCCTGTCCCAAGGACAATTATCCCACTCCGTTTATCGACCAGATTATCGACGATTGTGCTGGGAGTGAGATCTATTCCTTAATGGACGGTTTCTCAGGTTACAACCAGATCAATATCGCACCTGAAGATCAACATAAGACCACATTCATCTGTCCATGGGGCACATTTGCATATAAAAAACTCCCGTTCGGCTTAAAGAACGCTGGTGCCACTTTCCAACGCGCAATGTCATACGCTTTTCATGATATTCGCCATATTGTCCAGCCTTATCTGGACGACTTGCCTGCCCATTCGGGTAAGCGAGAGGACCACCCTGAGCATCTTCGCCAGATATTTCTTCGTTGCAGACGCTACAACATCAGGCTCAACCCTCATAAGTGCGTCTTCTGCGTCGACTCTGGCCGTCTCTTAGGCTTTATAGTCTCGAAAGACGGAATTCGCCTTGACCCTCTAAAGGTTGAGGCTATTGTAAATCTCCCGTCACCCTCCTCCTTATATCAGTTGCAGAGTCTACAAGGGAAAGCGAATTTTCTCAGGCGCTTTATCCCGAATTATGCCGAGGTGGCCAAAGGATTCACTCGTTTGTTAAAGCAGAATGTTCCCTTTCATTGGGACGAAATTGCTCAAGAATCCTTTGAGAAGCTGAAGACATTGCTCGTCAATGCTCCGTTGCTTCGTCCTCCGGACTACCACCGCGACTTTACTTTGTATCTAGCCGCCGCATTAAGCACCATCGCCATGGTCTTGGTGCAGGATGACGAGAATGGTGATGAACATGTTGTTTATTACCTATCTCGGAACCTTCCCGACCCGGAAAAGCGTTATGCACATGTTGAGAAGTTGGCCTTAGAAGCTGTACACGCCGTACAGCGCTTTCGCCATTACATCCTGTTGCGCACGATAACAGTGGTTTCAGACTGCAACCCCATGACATATATTCTTTCTAGACAATTGCTGGGGGGCAAGTACTCCAAATGGATCGTCATCCTGCAGGAGTTTGACTTGGAGTTCACCACCGCCAAGTCAACTAAATCACTGGTCTTCGCGGATTTGATATG
Organism: Pinus albicaulis; assembly: GCA_034641835.2. NCBI lineage: Eukaryota > Viridiplantae > Streptophyta > Pinopsida > Pinales > Pinaceae > Pinus > Pinus albicaulis. The sequence continues at coordinate 951,620,621 of CM076571.1, read as the reverse complement.
TTCTCTCCCTACATACTCTCTTCCTGAACACTCTGAAGATCATATACCGGACGAAACACTGTTTCTTATCGATACTCGTGATCCTTGGTACGGTGACATCATAGTGTATCTTCAGACCGCGACATTTCGGTCTGAGTTGGATAAAGCTGCCCGCCGTCGGATTCGGCACCAGTCCCAACCCTACCGCATAGTAGGAGATACCCTATATCGTATTGGAGTAGATTCGGTGCTCCGACGATGCCTTACCTTGGACGAGGCTGAGAAAGTCTTGAATGACTGCCACAGTGGCGCCTGTGGTGGTCACATGTCCGGATATGCCACTGCCCAAAAGATTCTGAGGGCAGGTTACTTCTGGCCTTCTATATTCAAGGATTGTATCACTGCAATCCGAAAATGCCATCCGTGCCAGATTTTTCAGCGCAAGATGCGCGCGCCGCCGTTGCCTTTGCATCCCGTTATTACCGTCGGCCCTTTCGCGAAATGGGGCGTAGATTTTATGACGTGTAACCCTCACTCGGCCGGGGGGCATGCGTATATCATTGTCGCCGTCGACTACTTCACTAAGTGGGCCGAGGCGATGCCTACACTAGCTGCTGTCGGAAGAACGGCTGCTTCATTTTTATTCAACCATGTTATCGCACGATTCGGGGTTCCTCAAGCTATCGTCACTGATCACGGTACTCATTTCCGTGATTACATGATACAAGTGAGGCCGATACTGCAACCGGCGAGCGCCTAACGCCTGCCACCTCGTTACAAAGTTAGGTTAGCTGAACAATGTTTTGGTCACTGTTTCCACAAACAAGCTGATCCATAATCCAGCTAAGTATCTCCAACCTTTTCCGCCTTAGGTACCTAACATCTGGAGTGCAACTGATTCACACCATTCCAATCGTACAGGTCCGAAGCCACTTTACCTGCTGAATGTGAAATTCTCTTCGCCTCAAATTAGTTTGAGCTCTTACCGGATACTTCTCCCCGAGGAAGAGCGCTTCCGTATCTCGACCTGCTGATGAGATGTACGTCTCAGTCGCTTTGATCATCGAAGCACAAAAGAAGAGGGTCAAGTCTCATTTTGATCAATCTGTTTCTCCCCGTTCTTTCATCGAAGGAGACCTAGTCCTCTTGTACGATCAGGCACATGACAAAATTGGTGCCGGGAAGCTCCAGCCGATGTGGCACGGGCCTTATATAGTTAAACGTGTTTTGAAAAATGGGGCCTACGAGCTTATAGACTACGAAGGAGTTCCATTGGCGCAGCCCAGGAATGGGCTGTACCTTAAGAAATACTATGCCTGAATTGATTTCTTGGTGTGGTGTGTGTACATAGGTGTGTGATTGTCATTTGTGTGCATGGTGTGTGGTGTATTAGAGAACATCTTTCGCTCGATCTGTCTTCCTGGCTTCGTGCGATGTCTATTCATTTGTTGGTTTCATGATGGTGCCTCAGTATCAGAACTGCCTCTCCGTGTGCTCGGTGCACTCCACGATCCCGGGTCAGAGCACTGACCTGTGTGTGTTTAGGACGTACCACTTAACAATGCTGGACGATAGTTTTCCCATTGGAATTATTAACCAGGCAGAACCTTAAAATCGTGAATTGCTCGGTGGCACTGATCACAACTAGTGCAGTTGTGTCTGACCACACTGTCTGTCAGGTAAGAAACCCGTCTGATTTAATACTGTATTCACAATATTCGACATCGAAAGGGCCTTTGATTACATTACATATCATCATATACCCAGACATTTGAATACATTAACAGATGCAGTAGCAAATTTGGTGTTAGATAGGCATTTGCGCAATTTATAAATCATCATCACATGTAAAGAAGACTCATCCAGAAATAGATATGCATATATATATATATATATATATATATATATATATATCGAAATGTTTACATAAGAGTGTGTCACATAAAACTCAAAAAATATACATAATTGTCTTAATACATCCGGAGACACTGTGTCTCTCAAAAATAGGAGTAGCAAAAATCCTAGAGACTAGTCTGCATGGTGCTCATGATAGCACGCCACTGCACGTACTAGCCGCCTCAGGATTCGGTGGAGTCGGTTTGGAACTCCCACCGTATGGCGCTGGTAATCCATCGGTACATCTGACAGCCGGGCATAGTCTGGGATCCCATGGGCAATCTCGAGGTTTCGGGACCAAGAAGCTTCTCCCCTCCGTAGCCTTCCTCCGAACTTGCACAGAAACAGTCCTCCGGAAGATAGGAGACATCCCGGCTGGTCTCTCAGGTCCTACATCTGCATGCATATATAATTGTGTTAAGACAAGTGTGTATTAACAAAAAAAAAAAACATATAAACATAAAATCAAAAATATGAGGTCTTACCCAGCTCTTCGTCCCAGTGGTCTCCTTCTGGTAGCGGGAGATCCGGGTCCCCTGTAAAGTCAGTTCCCGCATAGGGCCAATATTCCACAACGCACGTCGCGCTCGTAGCCACCTAAAGAATCGTTTCCAGACATCCCAGCCGGTTGTCGCGATCCGGGGCATCTGTCGCCGCCGAGTCATTCTCGCTCTTCGTGGTACCGACCGCCACATGGGCCTTCTTTGCTCCAAGGTATGCCCAAGAATGAACGGATATCACATGAAACTGCGCTTTAATTTCTCAGCCTCCCCTGCTTACACTTTGGTGAGCTGCGTTCTCTATGTTGATCGGATTACCGCTGGCGAGCGCAGAGCGAGAATGCGAGATGGGAGTTTAAGATGAGTTTTTTGTAGCTCTGCGCTGTGCCCGTAAATCCAGCAAATTTCGCGTAATGGTGTGCAGTACAACTCTCAGTGCTAGATCAGGGATGGTGGAAATATAGACCTTTTTACTTCCTGATCCTGTCTGTGCCCCTCGGCACACCCGCGCCATTACCTCTTCCATCTTTTCCCCTGATGGTCTGCTCCCAGTCAGTACAGGGATTGGACCTCTACGGGACAATCCAGTAATGAAATAAATGTCAGTGACCTCCAATTCCAGCACCTGGTCTCGTATTCTGAATACTTGGTCATTTTCATCCCAGATGTTGATCAGATATTGGAGGAGCTCAGGCTGAGCTCGTAAGCATGGCGTGAGGAAGAACTTTTTTAAGCCACAGTCTCTCAGAGCATTCATACATGCTTGGCTTTGCATGGCCTCTTCGTCCTCATCTCCGTGTTCCCGTTCCTTCCATTCAATTGCCATTCTGACTGTTTATCTGCATTCACATGGTTCAAAGCCCTTGATTAGATCTTCTGTAAGCTTAAAAATTCAAGAATTTGGCATATAATAGAGGTTTTTTTTTTAGGCGGAAATTTGGGTTGCGCCGCTGGCGCGACTGTTTTGCTGACAGTCGCGCCACGTGGCGCGGGCCCTTTGATAAAAAGAGCTCAGTGGCGCGGGTCCGTGCCCGATACCCGCGCCACTTGGGCCGGCCCTAAAAATTCAAGAGTGCCCTTACAGAGCTGATTTCTAAGGGAAATTCATTAAAAAATGCATGGAAAGAAAGAGAAAAGGAGCGCCTCTTACCTGTCACAGACGAGACGCTGAATGGTTGCCTGGATTGGTCGCAATCACCGTCAGAAGATTCTGCTCCAAATGGACCACTGTTGCTCTCCACAAGGTAAATAGTAAAAAGTAATTTCATTTTTTACCATTGGACATATTTATAACTTTTCGTCGTTAAATGAGCTTTAAAAAGTTATTTCTTATCAAATATTTGCATGTATTATGTCGAAAATGGATTTTACGCTTGTTGGGTATGTGCAGTGGCAGGTATTTGCGACTTAAAAGATGGAAACGAGTTGTATTTTATACTTTTTCGGACTCGGTAAATACACGAAAAAGGCACTCCGGAGTCATCTTTCAGCTCTTTTCTGACTCTCTAAATGTGAAAAGATTGCCGAGGCCCTTGTCGTTTCGATCTCGTTAAATGTACACGAATCGACATCCACCCAATATAAGTTTAACCCTTTTTCGGGCTAGGATGGATTGATTACGAAAAAGGAATACCCTAGCCTATCGCAACTAGGAGGTTTTCCCGGATATTGTTTTCTACCTTTTCGGATCTGGGAACTATTTACGAAAAGGGACCTGTGGAGTTTTCTTTTCTGCTGTCTTTTCAAACTCTCTAAACATGAAAAGACGCCGAGTTCTTCCTTTGTCAGACTCGTTAAACCCTGATGACATTGGATTTCGTCGAAATGACGTTCTCCGAGTTTCTCCTTCCTAGGACTCGTTAAATGCACTAGGATGGATTCGCCCGAAGGGCGGACTTATATCACAAGCATATGCTATCCCCTTCAAGCTTGTTATCAAAAATAATTGGGGTACTCGCCAGAAATGGTGGGGGAGAAATGGAACCATCGTCGTTGTCGTCGGCAGTATGTCGCTCTTGAACATGGCACTTGTCTGCATTCGTGTCGGGTTGGGGACATCTCATCTCGTTGCTTCACTTTGCTTCCATGGGTTTGGGTAATCTCTTTTGACCTCTCATCTGTTCACTGCCTCGTCGCCATGACCTCTGATCCGCTGATGTCAAATACTGCCAAGTCCATTGTCGTGCCGTTCATGTGTTCAAGAGAAGTTGGCCTCTGCAAATATCAACCTTCCTCTGTTTCTCATATGGTCCTGATTCACAACAAACATTATGTTCCTCTGTCTCGTGTCGATGATGTGGGAATCATTATGGCCCACCTTCGATCAAGGTCACTTCCTGTCGACTTCAACTCATTATCCAGGAAGTTGGTCTAGAGACTCCTGATGGTACCTTGGAGCCTGTATGCCTCAATGGCAGGTTCGTCGCATTCGACGTGAAGTTTACATCATTGACTTCCGATCGAATGATTCTGCGGGTGTTCGACGTCAGCTCATTTATTCACACACCGTAGATTGTACCTGTAGTACCTTGAGGACCATTGTCATTATTGGTGGTTTCTCTCGCGTCTGTTAACGGCTTTCATCATTGGCTGGTAATCAGACGATGTTCTTGCATGTTTGACATCAGCTCACATATTCACATGCTCGAACTTGTACTTGTTTGGGTCGAGATGGAGCGCAAGACCCTGGATTGTGTCTGTTGTAATCCAGGCTGCGATTGTGGATTATTATCATTGTGTACATGACTCACTGATTGGATGGCTGCGACCATACCTGAGTCTATTTATTTGATCTTAGTTGGATGGCTGCGCCCATACCCTGGATCCGGATTATAGCATACTCCGTTCGGATGGTCGCACCATACCACATATATATACATCATGTACTTGAGATATCGCTGTATATTTTTCTGCGCAGGTTTTCCCACGGCGGGCCTTCAGTTGAACATGTTCTCGTAAAGCATTTCACCCCTCTCTCTCTCGGGCCTCATGCTTTAGGGGGCATCTGTTACACAGTAATTTGTCACCGTCCCTACCATTCCCCATCCCGCATAATGGAGGACCCATTATGTGACCTGTGAACACTGTCATGCCTTGAAAACATCATCAATGCATCCCTCTGAGTATGAGCTTCATTTCCCCTTGAGACATCTCCTTGCAAAATCCATGAAAAACAGCTCTTTTTGCATTGGCGCGGGTAGACAGTTCAGTACTCGCGCCACTCAGGGAAATCCTGTAAAGAGGTCGCGCCACTTGGCGCTCCGTCATAGAGCAGCAATCGCGCCACCCATTTTAGGGACTGTTTTTTATATATGGATGGCGGAATTTGAGTTCAAACAAACTCACAACCACTGCCTATCTTGAGTTGGGAGGTTTGGCTACGGGAGTTCTATGGAAGGGAAGTAGTTTTGCCACCTTCTATGGAACCTTCCTTGTCGATAGGGCCAATCCCATAATAATAGGGATCCCAACTCCCTCCTTCCCCATCTATAAAAGCTTGCTCAGATCCATGGCAAGCTAGTCTTGAAGTGCTGAAGCTTTGCATCTCCCTATTCTCAAGTGCCTTTGTGCTGTAAAGAATCCCTTCTTTCCCTTAAGGCCCATTCAAGCGAGGAGACCATTGTTACGAGACTCTGGAGAGGTTTCCCTTTCCTTGGCGAGCTTTGCGAGACGTGGACGACCGGAGACCCGTTCGAAGGAAGCTGCGACGTCAGAACTTGGTTGTAACTTCTATTCGTTTATTATTTAATAGATGACTATGATTATGGTTCCACTCCGTTTTCCATCATGTTAATGCGAGTAATATCTTTTCTGACCGATGTTTAGTTACGTATGTTGGTTCCTATGCTTGTATCTGTTCGTTTCTTCTATGTGCAGGTGTTCATCCGCGGAGATCGTGGAAGGATTGTGATCTGCCAGGGCTGAAGGACGGGGACACTTCTTCTTCAGATTGTAGCGCTGGAATCCAGGTAGGTTCCTATCCCAAACCTTTCATTCGTAATTAGGAGCTTGCGTCATAGCATTGTTTGTTTGTTGCTAGACCCCTGTTGGGCTAGTAGGGATCGCCTCTGTCCGCAGAGGGGATTTACCTCCTCAACAAATATTAATAGTAAAAGAGAAATTAAGAAAAAAATAATAAATAAAAGAACCAAAAAAAAGAGGAATAAAGGAATGAAATCCTTCTTAGTTTCGATGTGGTGTATATTTTTGTCATCATCCCTATCAATGAAGTAGTTAAAGGCATTAAGTGTGTAATAGATACTTAGACAAATTAGTTAGTGGAGATTTCTCTTAGATTCACTTTCTTCACTTTTTTAAGTGTTTTGTATGAGAATACCTATGAGGTAGTTTTGGGGTTGTATATACTAGTCTAAAAAATTACCAAAATAATATGTTTTTGATATTTATTTTCGTATAAATATTAATTGATTTTTTAATTGTACTTTTCATTTTTCAAGAATAATTCAAAGGGATGAATGAGGTGACACCTAAAACACGTTGGTATGGATGTCAAAATAAATATACAAGGAGATGGTTAAAGAAATTATCATAATTGCAAGACTTTTCTTAACAAAAATGTGCATTGTTCAAAAATGCAGCAAGAAAGTCTCAATTTGATTATGCCCTGGTCAAATTGAGAAAATTAAATTTCCACATCAGCAGACAACTAGGATGCAAGTAACTTGTGTGACATGGCTCTTGTCACTCACTTAGCTCTGTAAATTCAAGTCAGAGGAGTTAGAGTTCATTTAATCATGTGTGATTGCTAATTTGTAGCAATCAAGGTCAGTTATCTCGGGTTGTTTTTAGTTAAACTAATCCTAACTATTGGAGGAACTAGTGGAAAGTGATTTAAGCAGTGGGACGTTAGTCAAACTCGGTGATCATCCATATAATTGTTTAATCAACCCAAAATATCTAGTGCATGCAGATAATTCGAGTTCCCCAGTTGTGGTGGAGATTCCAAGGCAATGTAGCATCAGTTGTAGACTATTCTTGAGTGTACAAGTGTTGCACGTAGTCAGATGATAAACCTTGGTAATTGCACAATAAATTTCAGGAATTTCCTAATCAATATGGGCCTAATTTCTAAAGGAATTATGCAAGGAAATAGGGGCTCAAGAAGAGGCATAAATTGACTAATTTTGGGCAAAACTTCTCAATGAGCAGAGAGATAGGTTATTCACTTGCAGGTTGAGCTCAGAATGAGCTAACAATTGTAATACATCTCTATTCATCATATTAATGCAAGCAGGGTTTTTTAGCATTTTCTTTTGTAATACATCTCTATTCATCATATTAATGCAAGCAGGGGTTTTTAGCAGTTGCTTTCCCCTAGAAAAATATTTTGTGTGTGTGTGTGTGTGTGTTATTTCTCACTGCATGTTTGTGATTGATGTTCTAAATTGTGAATTGAATTTCGCAGATCAGTAGAGTAGGATTATGTCTTGTTATTTAGATTAAAATTTCATGAGCATATACAATTCTACACCATAATTCTGTACATGGTATCAAAGCATGATTCAAATTAGAACAAAAATTTCGAAGTTGTTTATTAGGAGGTTCGAATTTTCAATTCAATGTAGCAGGATCTCTTGAGAGTTGGGAAGATGACCTTGAACAGGATAAGGCCATAGAATGCCTTGGAAGGCACCTCTAATTTCACTGCATGGGGGTGGTATTGGATGACAATAGACTTCTAAAATATGTCGAGACAAACATTGAAAAACCACAAGCATATGATGCCCAGAACCTTGCTCAGTGGAAGAAATATGTATCCAAGGCAAGGAAAATAATCTTAGAGGGAGTGCCAGACCACATTGTCTCAAATATATATGGGAAATAAACTCCTTTCGCAATGTGAAAATCACTAAAAGAATTGTTCGAGAATAGTAGTGACCAAAGGAAGTTGGCGCTCAAGGATAAACTTTGAAATATCAAGATGCAGAAGAATGAAACTATTCCACAGTATCTGAGTAGGTTCACACAAGTTCGTTATGAACAAGGCAGGGTTGGTGTTAATGTTGCAAAAGGTGACTTGGTAAGCCTATCCCTTCTAGGCCTTCCCAAGAGTTGGCATAGCTACTAAGATTCGATGAACAAGAGGGAGGAATTACCGAATTGGGAACACTTGTGGTCTGATTTGGTACATGGGGAAATAAGGTGGAATACCAGAGATAGGACTTCACCCAAGGGCGAGGATGAAGGAAAAATTGCATTGGTTGGAAAGGAAAAGAAGGGAAAAGGGAAGAAATCTCAAACCAAACTAAAATCTAGCCAAGGTGGGAAAGAAGAAATATTTGTCCAAAATTAAATGCTTCAATTGTCATGAATTTGGGCACTATGCCACGAAGTGTCCGCACGTAAAGGTAAGCAAGAAGACTTGGGAGGAGCATCAAGTGAAGCCTTGCCTTCACATTTCGAGCTTGACTTTACCGTTATTGTATGCATGGCAAGAAAACTGATGGGGAGCTTGTGGTACTTAGACACAGGTGCATATTTCCACATGAAAGGATGTAGATAATTTTTCAGTGACTTGTAGGAGAAATATCTCTAGATGCACATCAATATGGGGGATGACAAAAGGTACAACGTGAATAGGATTGGCATAGTCACCTTTCAGAGGGATTTGGGATCCCCTTTGAATCTCAAGGATGCCATGATATTTATGGGCCTAAAGAAAAATCTTATCTTTGTTGCAGTTTTGGAAGACTGTGGTTATGATGTGATCTTCAGCAAAGGAAAAGCATTCCTAAGACACATAGCCATTGGACAGGTGAAGCGGATTGGGGCTCGATTCAAGAACTTGTATTCACTTGAGGTATAAGATGCATGTACAACCTTGAGGAGCAAGGCAGAGATTAGATATATGGTGGATGAGAGGGAGAAGGATAGATGTCTCAAAACGGGGCTTCAGGAAAAACCTCAAGAAGTTGTGGAGAAGCCACAAATGGAGAGGCAGACAGGAGGAAGAGTGGATACATTCACTTAAGAAGAGACCTACAGTAGGGAGAGAATTCGAGCCAACTGGGAAGAGGGATCAATTGCATATATACCTCCATGAGTGAGGTGGAGTTATGTAGATCCCTAGCCCCACAATTGCAGAGATTTGGGCAGGGTCCACTAAGGTGTTCTCCTCATGGATAATTACCTTATTACAGGGGCCCATAGTATTCAATAGCAGGATGATCAATGTCATTCAGATACTAAGGAGTGTAGAGGATTGTTGACACTAGAATAGGATGATCAATAACAGAGTCAGCAGCAGAATAGTTTTCCTAATAGACAGTTGCAGACATAATTGATTCAATGTTTTTTTTGGATGCTTCTCAGTTGCATATGTTGAACTAGTAGCAACAACAATGAGAGTTGTTTCTACAATACATTCCACAAATGGAGGATAGGGGTGGTTGATAATCCCTTTCTTGTTGAGAGGGAGTGTTGAAAAATGCAGCAAGAAAGCCTTCAATTTGATTTTACCTTGGTCAAATTAAGAAAATTTGAAATTGCACATCAATAGACAACTTGGAATGCAGTTAACTTGTGTGCCATGGCCCTTGTCACTTAGTTAGCTCAGTAAATTCAAGATAGAGGACTTAGAGTTTAGTTAATCACGTGTGATTTCTAATTTTTAGTAATCAAGTTCAGTTATCTCGTGTTGTTTTTAGTTAAACTAGTTCTAACTATTGAAGGAACTAGTGGAAGGTCAGTTAAGCAGTGGACTTCAGCCAAACTCAATGATCATCCAGTTTACTAATCAATTAGCCCAAAATAGCTAGTGCATGCAGATAATTTGAGTTCCCCAACTGTGGTGGAGATTCCAAGGCAATGTAACCTCATTCTCAGACTAGTCTTAAGTGTAGAGGTGTTGCATGCAATCAGATGATCAACCTTGGGAATTACGCAATCAATTTGAGGAATTTCCTAAATAATAGGGGCCTAATTTCTCAAGTAAATATGGGCTCAAGTAGAGGCATAAATTGACTAAGTTTGGGTCATATATTCTCAGTGAGCAAATAGATAGGTTATTCACTTGCAGGTTGAGCTCAGATTGAGCTAGAAATTCTAGTACATCTCTATTCATCAGATTAATTCAAGTAGTCATAAGGGGTTTTTATCAGTTTCTTTCCCCAGAAAAATATTTCGTGTGTGTGTGTTATTTCTCATTGCATGTTTGCGATTGATGTTCTAAATTTTGAATTGAATTCTGCAGAGTTGTAGAGTAGGATTGTGTCTTGTGATTTAGATTAAAATTTCATGAGCAGTTATAATTCTACACCATAATTTCTACATGCATCGAACATAGATATTCATTGGTTTGTTTTTGTTTTTTTATATTTTTAATGTACAAGGAGTTTAATTATCATACAAAATACTAGCTCTCAATTGTTTTATTGTTACATAAACAAAAGCAAAATGGAACCCATTCAACACATTATACTGGACATCAGGGCATAAAATTGTTGATAACAAAGCTTGTGAGTACTTGGCTTTCCTTAAGGTTTCATATTTGTTGTGATGTATACATTTTAATAAATTTATAATTTGTCCATATATGTTTTATAATAGGTGTTAGTATATAAAGAAGAACCATTTGAATATTTTATTAACAATAGTTATGTTGTTTCTTTGTTTTTGTTAAGCTAAAAGCATCTTATCTTTTATTGTATAGGAAAAATAATAGTTGCCACCATTATGTTGTTGGCTGACTACCACAAGGGAATCCAATCACCCTCCACCTTAATGTTATCAGTAACTTCATCCTTAGCTCATGCTAGCTTTGTAGAAGTTCAAAAGGGTGATAGAAGAAGCATACAAACTATAGCTTTTGGCAAATGACATTTATAGATGTGACTTGGGAAAAAGAAAAATTGAGATCACACTTAATCACTAAGCAACAAATGAGGGAATTTATCTATTTCCTTCTTTTTCACAACAAACTTGGCAAGTTCAACTTGTGTTGGTTTTGAGACTAGGGTAGGCTCCATCTCACCAGGATGACGAGATTGGAGGGGAACCACCTATCTCCTCCTATAATGAATAATTTTTTTCCCCCTATGTTGTTGGTGCCATTATAAACTTGATACCATATACCCTTCTACATATAAAATCAAATTTTACTTTGAATACATTGAGTGTGTGGAGAGTATCCTCATGGATTGTCTACAGTTTCTCTAGGGCTATTACCACCATTGTTTTCATAACCTAGAAGGTCTTAGTAGTCATGTAATATTTTGTGTCCCTAGTATAAGAGTAGATGGGTTTTGAGGCCCATCCATTCATATCTTCCATTATTTGGTCCCTTGATGAATATCTATTTTTCTTAGGCGCATATTACTTTAGATATTTCATCTATCATTATGCCTTGATGGATCATTGACTATGTTAGTGTCAGAATATGCATTCTGCCATCAGTGATCAAAATTACTCTTTTTATATTCATTTTAGATGTCCCACTCAGAAATTATTTTTATCATTCCATTAGGTCAGGCAAAAAATTGATTCACTGATGGTAGCCCAAGTCATAACACCTCACTCTCCCTCAAAATTTCACATTTTTTGGCCCACCTTCATGTCTTGTTGAGCATAAAAAAAACTTTTGAAAATCTCATTTTACTATGTCTTATGTTAGTCAAAGTCAACCATGGAGTCAGCTCATTCAAGGTCCCATTAGGTCATTAGGCATCATTGTTCAAAGTCTAAAATTCACCATTTCATCTCAATAAGGTCAAAAAAAGGTATGAGAGTGGCTAAATAAACATTTTATTATCATTTGCAGAGGATTATCAGCATGTAAATATCATTTTTAAAGTTGTGATTTTGGTTTAAAATATGATTTTCACACTCAAATGTAATTTTCTTCAAAAACAGAGTTTTTGAATTATTTCATTTTTATGTAATTTTATGCTTTCTATATGTAATAAGTTATGTCCCTAGCTGCCAACTCAAATCACACATGCAAAACTGAAAGTGAAAAGTGTCAAACTTCAACAACATCATCTTGCAAAGAAGAAAAATTAAATGAAAGGGTAATCAGCAAAAACTTTCAAAAACGTGAAATGAGACATTAGAAAAGTGGGTTTTTTATTTAAATCAAAATTCACTCAAGTATTAAAGACTCTTATACATCAAATTGAAATTCATTTGCCTCTTATTCCATCGAGCAAACACTTGAAGAGAGCGATTTTTCTATTTTCTGGGAAAAATTTGGAAAAAATTGAGGAGAAGGCGCATAGGCTAAAGGCGTTGTGCATATCCTTAAGGCCTTGCGCATATCCTGAAGGTGTTGTGCATGGCCTTAAGGCGCTGCGCATATGTCCATCAAGCCAGAAAATCATCCAAATTGTGCCAAATCGCCTCCAGAACTTCTGCAACAATTGGTTGAACCTCTAACAAGTGAGTAAAGGTGTCTTCAATCATCGTTTACTTCCTTCAAGTTTATTTGTTTGGTGTTGTGTAATTTTCTTGATAATTTGGTGTTTTGACCATTTAAAACCCTATAATTTTCCCCTAACGCTCACAACTCCCAAAATTTACTCCCTTACCCTTTGCATCATTCCCACACTTATAAAAACCCATTCCCAAACCCCTCATTTGCAAAATTCCCTTTTTCTATAAATTTCTCCCAAAACCCTAAGCCCCAGGTGTTACATATACCTAGGCTCCCAATCCCTAAATCCCTATACTAAATCTATCATATTACTACTTCCTATCCCCTCCCCATTTCACACATCCTCAGTAAATATCTCCCCCATTTCCCTTTCCTAATCCCTAGGGTTTTGACAAAAACACCATGGCAACACAAGAAGAGAATAATAGACCATACAATGAGGAAGAGGAAACAGAAGCTACAAGGCCACATAAAGGAGGTAGGATAATCAGACTTGAACCTACCAACACCAGGGAACTTTTGGCTTCTCCAATGACAGTAACATGTTTCAAATATGTTGGTTCTTATGATTTTGTGAAAATATTCAGAGGGTTCAGCACCATCCCATGTTTACTAGGCTCTTCATATCCAACCTACATAACAATCAAGTCACTTTAGCTGGAGTCACTTTTACTATCTCAACTGCCATCATTTCAGCTGCCACAGGGATCCTGAATGTTGCGGAGAAGTGGTTCAAAAAGAGTGATTTGGAGGAAAACTACTTTGAACCCTTCCTGAAACCAAGGTATAAGAATGAGAGAAATAGTTTATTTCCTTTTCCCCACCTCTGGGATAGATATGCACCGATGATGAAGATAATCATGAAATACTTTTCATGTGAAGGCAGATTTTCAAGGCTCTATTCCTATCACTTTCGGCTCTTAATGCATTTCACTAGGGTAAAGATGTTGAACATACCCTACTACCTTTTCCTAAGTATAGATAAGAAGGCATTAATTGTACAGAAAATGGCATATGAACATCAAATGAAAACTCTATTCCATCATTCCCTCATTAAGATTATAGTCCTTCGCCATCTTAATCAATTAAACATTGCATGGAGCACCTTCATAGCCCATGATATATTCAGAGACCCTCCTACTCAGCATGCACAAATTTTCCTTCATCATCCCATCCATCCACTTCCATCCATCTATCTCAACCCATAGCACACTCATCATCATCAGATCAGTCCCCTTCACCTCCTTCATCTCCATCTCATCATTACAGTGGATCACCCAGCAGGATTGAGGTCAATGAGCCTAAGTGGGCTAGTTTGGTTGACGTTGAACCATTGCCAAAAACCTACCAGAGAGGCTTCATGCATGCATTTTCTACACATGGAGTGGAAGGGGCCATGCCTTTTACAACAACACAGTAGGTGGATAAAGGCAGAGAGAAGGTCATTGAGCCAGTCATTCATGATGAGGAGGACACTAATGAAACAGAGCAGGAATTTCAGCTTGTTGACCTAGATGAGGATGAAGATGACAAAATCAAAAATTCAGCCATCAAGGGTAAGGATGCCAAGATTAGTGAGCTCAAAACTAATCTTGACATGGCTATATATGTCATAAAATTTCTTGAGCAAGAGAATGAACAATTGAAAACTAAACAGGTCATTGATGAGGTTAAGTATTGCACTGCTCAAAGGGAGGCAAAAAAATCCAAATCCATGCTAGATGAAACATTGGAGAAGTATGGCTTAGTTGATGATGAAGAGGAACAAGTACCAAGATAGATACCTAGAACTAGAGAGCTAAAAAGAGCTCTAGCTCTAGAGGCAAAGGGAAGTTGAGTTGGCTGATTAGTTAACCCTAAATGAGCAGCTTGCTATATTGATCAATGAATACAAGGAGCCATGGCTTGATAGACCCAATCAACATTTGGAGAATCTTCTAGAAAAGGAAAACAAGGATAATGACCTATTGAGGAATAAATTCAAACATCATGCATTAAATGAGAAAATTGCATTGGCCACGCTCAAAAGTGCCAATGCAAAAATTGAAGAGTTGACCATGGAGAAGAAGAATAAATTTGACATTCTTGCTGAAGCTTCCCTCCAAGCTTAGACACATCATCATCAAACTAATCTACCAGTTTTGAGTCAAGTTGAAACTTTTTTGCAAATTCTAGGTATGACTTTTTTTTTTTTTGAATAAGCAAATATCAGAAAATTTGTCATATGGGCAATGCCCTAGGCGCTTTGCAAATGATAGGGACACTTTTTGGGCAAAAGGTCACCACCATTGGGTTCAAAATGATGAAGACATGAATCTTGTACATTTTCTAAGGTTTTTGAGGCAAACTGGTCAATCAAAAGGGTAAAAAAATACCAAAAAATTCATGTTTCTGCCCATATTTTTGCCTAGGCGTTGCGCACAGAGCAATCTTGGGAGATTGCAAATTTGAAGGGTCAAATCAGCTTCATTTTCAGAACTTGAGGCATATTCAAAAATAATACAAGCAGAGCTTTCCAACAATACATCGTGGGACTGATTTGGACATCTGTAGGTCAGTCAAAATCTGCCTTGAACATGGAGGGTGTACAGCCTTTAGGCGCTACGCATATGACAGGAAAATGGTGCATATGACAGTTTGCTGATCTTTTTGGTTTTACACTAAAAATTTTGATTTTATCTTTGAAAATAATCTTTCTATTCATGTAATTCATCATGGTAAATGTAATTATGTCGATGATAAGCTACCTAGGTGTATATTCATTAGGTAAAGTTATCCTTTAGTCAAGATGAATCAGTTTGAGTGTAATGAGGAGTGAGTCACTTGAACCATCCTACACTTCAGCTTTCAGTTCAGAGATAAGTGGATCTTTTCCTCACCTCATGGATTTGACCCCTGAGGATGAGTGAAGCTTGTTTGATGTCTATTTAGCCCCTTTCTTCACATTAAGCAAGGGTTGGAATCAGTTGGTATGTTTGCTTATTGATCAAGGAACTATTGTACTCAGTTTGGCCAGCTAATAAAGAGGATTTGCAGCTATTTTATGGGATACTTGTGGTATTGATGTTTATCATTGTCTTTTCTTCAGTTTCATATGTTAGAATGTATTGTATTCATGTTCACTTCATCTCTATGGTGTGAGCTCTTTCAATTTTGATAATCAGAATACATGCTTGCTCATGCTCTGTTTTGGCGAATTGATCATAGTTTGTCCCATTCCTCTATCTAAGAAGAATACATCTCCCATGCTCTTCGTAGCTTCTTTTCAGCCTCAAACCCATTCCATCACTATCGTATTTAATTGGTAACCCTTATGCCTACCTTGCCCCATTTAATCCCTGCAACCCTATCTCATTTGCCCTGACCTAGCTCCCTTGACCTAATTTCTTCATCCAGTGAAACCCAACCAAATCAATTCAAACAAACCCCTGCACTCAATATCTAGCCTAAAAACCCTAATTCCTCTAGCCCTCTTGGTTGTGACTTTTTGGAGAGAGCCCTCTCTGACTTGATAGGGCTAGCTATCAAGTCAAAATCTTGGTCTATGGTTACCTCTGTTGGGATTCCTTCTTCAGCCTTGGGAATCTGGCGGAGTGATAACAGACTATAAAAAGAATTCTCTGCCACTCAAGCATTGTTTTCCATAGGAGAGTGTTGAATGGGACTTAATGATAAGGTATTCCCATCCTTCAATATCCCCTTCACTTCATGCCACCTTGGCATTGCTTCTCTCCTCACACCATCATCAATTGATAATCAAAGTACCACACTTCAAACTCTCCCTATCACAACCTTGTCTGTCCCTCCACAAGTTAAATATTTCTATATCTCTAAAAAGGCAATGGGTTTTCTCTAATTTTGGTGTTCTAGCTGCAGGGCTTAGGTACTTATAACTTCTGAAGGTTGTTGGTGACACATTGCAACTATGTAAAACAAGGTAAAATTATAAACCATAATGAGAAGTAAATAAGAGTTTAGATCTTTTATACCTTCAGGTTGCAATTGCCTCAACTAGAAGTTGATTGTTGTACTCATCCAATATTTCAATTCCTCCATCATACCTCTGTAATGTCTCATTTTACCATCATTCCCATTACACTGGCTGAGAATACTTTCATTGATTCCAGTGTAACTATCCATCATTAAGACTTGGTCCTTGCAAACTGGACTTCTAGAGGCTTTCCACATTCACAACTGAGAAACAATAGTTGAATAGAAGCTTCCTCTCCTCCCCATAATTATGTTACATGATTGTGCCATACATCATGACCACCTCCCTTGTGACTGCAAGTGTCCTATGATAGCATGTAGGTAGGAAAACATGCGTTAGTGTCCACATCCTCTCTTGTATTTACCCCATCCAAGTGCATAATTAGTTATGTTGTTTTATTTTCCTTATTTTATAATTAATGGAACAACAAGAAACTTTTAATTATATATATGCTTTGTGGTGGCATATAAAAATCACAGGAAACAAAGTATCTAATGTGGCCAACATAAAATATTTTGAGAGGTATCATGAGGCATTTCTTCGAAAGAATGTTTATTGTTTTTAAATCACGTTGCTATGGTATAGTTTTCAAAGTTACGCAATCATATATATTGTAGTATAAATTGTATATATACTCATTACACATTATTTATGTTTCTATATGTAACATGAAGAGGAAGAATGTCAAATTCAATCCTATTAAAACATTTCAAATAACCTATGTGCAATATCTTTTGTAATGAGAAAGAAATTAGACATGCAAGCACCTCAAACAACAACAGTACTTCTAGTAATGAATGATGCTCAATGGAATTAAATGTTACAAGCTTTATATTTTAAATTTTTTGTTTATCAAAATCATACATCTTGTTTTTAAATGTGGTTAGACCAGTTGATCTTAAATCGATTGTGCATTTAGAGACTAGGGTTTTGCATAATCATGGCGGCAACATTGCGCCCTCTGTGGACATGGCAAGCTATTGTGCCTTTGTGTGCTTGTTATACAGCATGTTGTGTTCTACATGCGTCTTAGACTATTGACTCTGAACACATTTGATGGATTTTTTTATCCGCTTATCGATGGGTTTTCATTGGCCACCCCTGCATTAATCGCACCGCCGGCCCCGACGCCCGTTTACTGCCATTGCCGTCGGACATCATTCACTGCCCTGTTCGGAACTCTCGACCCAACTGGTTTATTTTTTCCTATCACTGACATTGTTCTAACCGGGTACTCAGCCACTGGCGATAGTTGGGGTTCATTTGGACCTTTTCAATGGTTTTTGTCTTGAAGTTTTCTATGGAAGGGGCCCAAGATGAGCAGTTGTTGGATTATTCAGAGGACCCATACGAGGGCATTGACATTTGGACCCTCTCGAATCATTTTTCCTCGGGTATGCAAGTCTCTATCTTAGCATATCCTCATTTTATTCATGCTCCTATGGACTCTCTTCCCTCGGTGCCCTCCCCCATCTCTTTCCATGACCTAGACTCCTTTATGGTCTCGGATCTCTCCACATATTCACTAGCTATCCTCTCGGCTGCTGATCTGGACCTCATCAGTTCACTAAATCTCTGGCCTCCATCTCCTGCATCCCTCGCTTTTCTCGCTCATTCCTTCACCTACCTACCACTGTCCCCCTCATTTACCATGGCTCCCCATCTTCCTCCGCACTCCTCACCCCCGCGGACCTCACTCCCCGCAAGCTCCATTCCCCTCCCCTCTTCCATCATTCCCCCTTTGTCTACTTATCCTCCTGCTACTCGTCAAACCTCTGGCTTTTTCACTATCCCTTCACTCATCTTCGCTCCCCTTCCAACCATCTTGGCACCCTCCCCCCCCCAAATTCTGTTGTTGCCCTCCTCCCTCCTAGCAATGCCCCCCGTGCCCCTCGTCGCACAAAGTGTGTCAAAGGTTGGGGTTCAGATGGCCGATGTCATGGGAACTGTTGACAGGGTACTTGTTAGTCGGGTTTGTGGCCGGAACTATGGGGTTAAGCACTTGAATCTATGGGCTCAAGAGATTTGGGGTGATCTCATATAGGAGATGCCCATCATTCACAAATTAGCCAAGGGTTGGTTTGCACTATGTTTCTCCTCCAGAGAACCTACTGATATTATTCTATCACAATTCTGGCACATTGAGATGGCTCCGGTTCTGCTCAAAATATGGAACCCCCTATTTGATCCTAATCGAGAACCTCTGGGAGCTGGCCCCATCTAGGTTCGCCTACCAACTCTTTCTTATCACTTACGGAATGAACATATTTTCAAAGACATTGGAGATCTTCTGGGTACCTACTTGGACCATGATCGTTATTTCATCAACTCTGGAAAAATGGCTTTTGCTCGCATTCTGGTTCATCTGGATACTAGGGAAGGTTTGGAGGAAGCAACTCGACCAAGGAGCAGATCTTGGACTATGATGGGGTACCATTCCGTTGTCATTGTTGCCACAAAGTTGGTCACATCTTCAAGGACTGTCCAATTTCGGGGTTGACACAGGCTTCTAACACTAGCAATGGCAGACATCCTATTGCTCCGGTCTCGGTCTCACTTCAGAGACGGTCATCGCACTCTGGTCATACTCTCTCATCTGATACATACTCGATGGCGGAACTCTCTAATGCTACGGATGCTCCCTCTAGGGTTACTCAATCCATGTTTGCTGCCACCACTAATGGACTCCCTCCAATTGTGGGTACTTCCTCCTCCTCTCCTTTTACTTTCCTATCATTTCTTTCTTCGGCATCTGTTTTGTGTACAGAGTCTCCACTGGCAGGTTTTGTCTCTCCCTCTATCTGTCACCCACCTTCCTCATCTCCCTTATACTTTCCCCCCACCCCCCCTAATTACCCAAACTACTTGCTGCATCCTGACCGATCACCTCCCCCTCCCACACCGTACCCCTCCCTTCTTCCCCACTCCCCACATCCTCAGTACCATGTACCCCTATTATATTTGATCCCTCTGAATCCTCCTCTTCTTATACCTATAACCTTCATTCCCGCTCCCACCCACTGAAGGGATTGGGTGCACTTACTGGTCCTCCTACTCCTTCGCACAAACTCTCCCAGGGACGTCACCTGCATATATCCAAAGCTATACACCTAGCCGGAATTGAAGTAGCCTCTGGCACACAACTCTCTATCGATGGGATTCATAGAGCAAGACAATCCCCCATTCTAGTTACCCAATCATTTTTCTTTCATTCAACTATCGTGGGCTGGCTAGCCCTGCGAAGAGACTTGCACTTTGCCTACTCTTTACTTCTTCTCCTGCCGATATAATTTTTCTACAAGAAACTCATGGCACAACGGATTTGGTTACCCATGCTCTCACCCCTATACTACCTGGTTGGACAATCCATGTTTTTGATGCCACTGGGCACTCAGGGGGTTTGGCCCATTGTATCAACCCCCGCCACATCAACCTCATTAATATTTTGAGAAGGGAAAATTCCCTTGGTATGGATGTATTATTGGAGACCCTTGGCTTGCATTTCTCCATTATTAATGTCTATGGCCCCTGCTCTAATAGACAACATTTTTGGGACTCCCTCATGAATGCAGTTGTTATGCGTCCAGAGAACATTATATTGGCTGGGGACCTAAATTTCTCTCTGAGGATCTCTGAATCTTGGGGACCTAATGCACATGCGGACACACTATCAGATTACTTCAGACACCTACTCTCTTCACATCATCTGGTGGATCCCCTAATCACCTCCCCGTCTCCAACTTGGCGCAATAGGCGTACCGAGGATGATAGGGTGGCTCGAAGACTTGATCGCTTTCTCATCAAAGAAGGGTTACTACAAAACTTTGGCTCCTTCATACAATGGATTGGCTCTGGGGGCATCTCTGATCATTCTTCAATCTATCTGGAAATAACTGGAGCATTTAAAAAGTCCGCATCCCCATTCAAATTCTGCTCTGTTTGGTTACAAGATCCTGACTATATCAATATGGTGAATAACCTTTGGAGACTCCCTCCGCCTCCACATTTAATCTCACCATCCTCCATTTTTGCTCACAGACTTCTTAATATCAAGAAGGAATCTATCAGTTGGCCTAAGCACAAAAAAATAATAGAGGATAGTGAATTAACTGCTATTGAACAGCAAATCCATGGATTGGAATCCTCAATTGGAGGAGGGTTTGGTACTGAAGAAGATACGTCACTGCTCACTTCACTGGAAACTACTCGATTAAAGATCCTACAAGCTAGGAATGAGGAGTAGAGACTCAAAATTTGTGCCACCTGGATCAAAGTTGGGGACGAAAATTCTAAATTTTTTCATCATTATACCAATGGTAGAAAGGCTATTAACACCATATGGGAACTTGATAATGAGGATGGAACAAAAGCCTCTACATTTTCTCATCTTGCACAAAAAGGCATCAACCATTTCAGGGAGATCTACAAAGCACCTCCCCAACCATCCTTGGCAGAAATCATCAAGGTGGCATCTTTATTTCCCAAGTTTGTTGATGAAGCAGCAGAGCATGATCTACATCAACCTTTTTCTAGCCTTGAACTTGAATCTGTTCTCAAGTGGTTCAAAAAGGACAAGAGCCCAGGGCCTGATGGGTGGGTGGTGGAATTTTATCTTGCATTCTATGATCTTTTGGGTCATGATCTCCTAGAAGTAGTGGAAGAAACTCAACAATCTGGATGCATATATGATGCTTTCAATGCTACATTTATTGCCCTCATTCCCAAAGAAGATCACCCCTCATCTTTCAAATATTATCGTCCCATTTCCTTATGTAACTGCATATATAAGATCATCGCCAAGATTATTCCTAATAGATTGAAACCTATCTTATCTACTTATATATCTCCTGAACAATTTGCATTTCTTGAAAATAGACAAATCCATGATGCTATTGGCATTGCTCAAGGAGGTCTACACTCTATGCATACTAAGCACATCAAAGGCTTGATTCTTAAGATAGACTTGGAAAAAGCCTTTGACTAAGTAAGCTAGCTCTACATCCGCATGATACTCAATTGTCTGGGGTTTCCCTTACAAACTATCAAATGGATCATGTGCAGTATTACTACTGTTTCATACAACATACTTATCAATGGGGCAGCAACCAATTTCTTTCATGCGAAGCAGGGATTTCGTCAAGGATGCCCCCTATACCCCCTAATGTTCCTATTGGTTATGGAGGGGCTAAGCAGATGCATTATTGACGAAACTTCTAGAGGCAGATTGAAAGGCATCAAACTATCAGAAAACTGTGTACTCGCACATCTCTTATTTTTTGATGATATTATTCTCTTTCTTAATGGGACCCTTAGTGACTCCACAGTGATCAAAGCGATATTGCTTCTTTTTTGTACTGCCATAGGTATGCAATGCAATAACCATAAATCCACATTGACCTGTCATGGTTGCAATCCACATGAAATATATTATGCACAACAGAGATTCCCCTTCAATCTCATCAGATTTGAGGATGGCTTGAAGTATTTGGGATTCTTTCTCAAACCTGTGAATTATAAAATTGCTGATTGGAATTGGCTTATTACTAAAATTGAAAAAAGGTTGAATTGGTGCCATCGCTGGTTGTCTAGAGCTGGTCGACTAACACTGATCAAATTAGCACTTGAGGCCACTCCTGTATATTGGATGTCACTGGCCTGGATTCCCAAAGTTATACTGCACAAAATTCAGAAAATTTGCAAGCGTTTTCTTTGGTTGGGTGCAAAAGAGGGACATATATTTTCCTGGACTAATTGGTCCTGTATCGCTTTACCTAAGAGATGGGGTGGTTGGGGTATCAAAGACCTGCCAACCTTCGCACTTACATCAGCAGCTAATCTTGGTTGGACTTTACTGACGGGAAAAAATCTATGGACTAGGGTGACAACACAAAAATACATTCATCCGCTCTCTCCCACAGATTGGATTCGATCACCACTGGTGTACCACTCAAATTCCTCAACTATCTAGCGTGCGATCACTAAAACAATCAATCATATTAAGGATGACCTAACCTGGAAAATAGGCAATGGTCACAAGATCCATATCAGACATGGTTCTCGGGTTGGATGCGCGAATGCTCATCTACTCCCACAGGCACTTATCGTGTTCCTCAACCATGCCGGTTACAGAACACTTAATCAAATTGCATTGGAGGAGCGAACAACACTCTTCCCACAGGGGTGGATGGATCATCGGGAATTAAGAATACACCCACAGTGGACATAAAACTGGAATGCACCTATAAGCTCTACATGATACCCGTGTCCGACTGAAGGCATGTGAAGACGAAATCATTTGGACCATATCAAAATGGGGACGGTATACACCAAAAGAAGGTTACTCCCATATCTATCGGGTTAACAGACCTGATCCACTCATCCCTTGGTGGCACTACCTTTGGAAACTCAAAGGCCCAACCAAAGCATGACTACTCATGTGGTTCATACTCACCGACAAAATTCCCACTGGGGCTAATTTACAGAAAAGAACCTTCTTTGGACCACATAGTGTACACTTTGCAAGAATGAGGCAGAAGATACACAACATCTATTCCTAAATTGCATTGTTGCACTTGAACTATGGACTATTATACTCTCATCTATCCATACCAATCAGCGCTATACTAGTCTGTCACTTACAGATGCTTGGGAACATTGGTGGCATGCTGTTAATCCCCACAAACTTCGAAACCTACCCATTCTTATCTGTTGGAACGTATGGATAGCCCGCAATTGGACCATATTCCATGACATCCCACACCACTAGCCCTCATCCGCTACTCATATACTTTCCATCTATCATTTCATCCCTGATGACCCACCTTCTCCCTGCCCCCGCATTATCCTCCCCGAGATCATTGACCACTCACTCCCATGGGCATATTTTGATGGGTCTGCATAATCTCATGGTTGTGGTGGTGGGTTTATCCTTCATCTTTCTGTCCATCATTTTATAAAGTAAAAATTGGACTTGGCCACGGCACCAATAACTTTGCAGAACCATCTTGTCTCTTGTACCTGCTTCAGTTCGCCATCACTAAAGATATACATGCACTACAAATATTTGGGGACTCCAAGATTGTCATTGACTGGTTTTCTGATCTATCGACATGTCACACACATACACTTCAGAATATATTGGCTGAAACTCATCTGCTCAAAGCCCATTTTTATCATATTTCATGTCGGCACATTTTCTAGGAGAGGAACACAATTTCCAACCTCCTTTCCAAGGAGGTGACGCACCTATTGACTGCACATATTGAGGTACAGGAACAGAACGATCATGCATACTATCAGTACTTTCACAGACCTTTTGTCCCTACACCTGGGTGGGGGGATGGCCCTCGATAGAATAGGTAGTAGAACATTATACACATTTTTTATTATAGTTTATTTTGTATATATATCGATCTGACTCCATATGGAGAAGTCTTTTGTATTACAACATGATACATAAGAAACATATAGCGGATGTATTTATTTTTGAATGCTTACAACACTATCTATTTGGAAACTATGAGTTGATCTGCATATGCTCATGCATCTACAACATGTAACTCTTATTTACTTTAATAAAAGTTACGATTTTTCCTTGGGAAAAAAAATGTGGTTATGTTGTCCTAATCGAATGATGACATGTTACCAATAATTGTAATAATTATTTATTAACGATTTAAGTGTTGATTGTTATGTTGTCCCATTTTGTATGACAAAAAGTCTCATATATATAATAAAAAATATTTATTATTCTATTGCACCATCCAATAGTGTAAAATGTTGCATTGGTGACTAAACTTATAGAATATTTAAATTGTTTGTTTATTTTATTTCACGAAATACATCCTATAAGAAAACCCATTGGGAACTTCCTATCATTGTGAGTATGCTTCCTAGGGTAAATCAAAATCCATAGAAGATAAATGATTTGTCAACACAGAGCTCAAAACCATTACAACAATATATTCATTAAAATTTCAACATGTCACTTGTAAGAACTAAACTTAGATAGGGTGGGTAATGTTCCTTCACACAACCACCTAAATTAAACCCAATTGACAAATAATTTGCATTGTTACAAGGAACAAGAGTGTAATTAGATAGTATATTTGTTTAAACAATACAACACATTAATGTGATGATTATATCCTAAAACGATAACTAAATCATAAAATCTATTTTATTTTATTATTATTGAGGATTAATTAAATTTTTGTTTAGCAAACAAACGAGCTTGTATTTGCATACCCACGATATGGAAAAATTCAACACTAAAACATATTGGTGCATTCTACTCATTTGCACACGCTAGTTTATGTAATTGAGTATAAATATGTCATTACGTATACTTGTCATAAAAACACTATCGCTCTTAATGATACAAATTAATGATTCCCTTCAATAATACCATTACTATTATTGCAATTAGTACAAGACATTATGGTGCACAAGATAATATATGTAATGATGTTGTCATTATATAAAATATGCAATGAGGCTTCAAAAATATATAATACACACCATGTTTTTTTTTTCTTTCTAAGTGTCGGTACACATCAAATATTGGTGCACTAATGCATATTATTATTAGTAGCTCACTTGTGTTTTCAATATACAAATATGCTTTGGGACTTTAAAATTAAATAAAATGCATTAGTGCATGTTATATATCGATGCCTTGCCTTATGCATATAAATTATTAACACATCAATGCATATTTTATAGATTTTCTTGCACTAATGTGCATTATCTATAGAAGGATAACAATAAAAATTACTCCATCAGAACCTCTAACTGTCTATAATTTGTAGTTATGGTGAGAATTGGTTAAAATTTGCATTTATAGTTATGGTGAGAATTTGTTAAAATTTTCATCAAACTTTCACTCCCAATACTGCAAATAGTAGAGGCGGATAGTAGAGGCGGTTTTGATATTTTTGCTAAATCTTGTAACAGTAAAAATCTTTGCTAGATAAATTTTTCCTTGTAGTAAACTTACGGCAAGGGTGAGTTAAAGAAGACCAATTACCCAACAAAAAGAACCAATTTCCAATTGGATAAAACTCCTTTTCCTGTGAAAGAAAAATAACTAGAATTGAAAGGGAACTGAATATCCAACAAGCGAAATGGGAAAGGGGCTTGATATCTAACATCAAGAAGCCTACTTGAACCATGATTACCTTTGGACCTTTTATCCACCATGATGATTTGTTGCTTTTTTTAAACTATGATTCCCTTTAAGCTTACCATGGTGCTCTTGTATTGGCTTAACAATTGATTCGTAGAGAGGGTTAAGGCCATGAAAACTCAATGTATCAAAGATATGAAACAACATGCTTCCATTATCACCTTGGGAAGCTACATGATATGAATTTCATAGTTAATCAATGCCTAATCATGCCATTGCCCTTTGTTTTATTAAAATAACCCATCCAATGCCTCATACATGAATAATTGATTTCAAAATTCTCAAGGCATTTTTCACATAGGATTGAAAGCTACACACTACATTCTCTTTGCATGGACTTTCTTTATTGCAATAGAATTTCATAATCAATGATTGAGTCCCTTATAGATTTTTAATCGTTACTATGGTTATTTGGGTACTAGTACCTTATATACAAGTACATATCAAAAGCACGCTAACTTTCATTGATTGTCTCAATGAGCCCCGTCCTTATGAAGTGATTAAGGAACCCTTTTCCAATATAAATTACGCACAATACATTATCAAGTGAGAATCATTTTTAGGATTTGTGTTTTTTACATTGAATTTTATTTTTAAAGATTGAGAGAAAATTTTATTTATTTATTTTAAGGTAATACAATTTATAAATTTATGGTAAGGATAATTATTAGTAATAGTTATACGTGAATGTGGGTTAATTCATCATTGTTATTTCAAGAGAAATATATTGTATATTTTAGACTTTTGCGATCAGTACTTTGTGTTGTAGTGTTTTCCGGGTATGTCGCATCCATGTTTTTTATTTCCGAGTTGTCCCTTACTTGCTATTAGTTTATAAGAGGTTAGATTTTTCTCTTGCGGGATGTTTTTTGGTTTTGATTTATTTTTCTATTTCCTTATGTCTCAGAAAGATGAGTTTTTAGCAAATCAAAATAATTATTAGGTCTTACTCAAAGACCAAAATGTTCTGGATTCGATCACTTTATGTTTTTTCATCCATCTCAATGCTTTCATAATAGAAAATTTTAATGAATCAACTTACAAGAGCAATTTTAGTCGGGGGGCCTAGTTTGAATAATTTGGGTAAGAAACCTTCCAAGGTAAATTTGAGGTCTTAAATGAATTTTTTTAAGAGTAGAACTATGTTTCTTAAGCATGCATCCCATTGTGTTATTCTACACAAATTCCTTTCCATCTATGCAAGAATAATGTTACTTGGAGTTTGGCTACAAAATTTATGCTTCTCAAAATTTGACCTATCATGTTTAACCACAACAATTCAAGAGGATGTTGCGTCAGCTCCTATTACCCATGGAAAAGGGGCTAGTCATGTGGGGAGTATGAATAAGACTACTGTAGGCCATTTTTTCGCATCTGGTCAATATGCCTTCAAATGAGATCATTCACATCCTTTGAACACTTTGCCATGCTCCCTGCACAAATCACTAAGCGTGACTCTCTCAAATCCCTAAGTTTTTTCCTAAAACTGCTTCATTTCAGTCATTTTTAGGTCCAACACACCCGAGCCCTTCATTGGCCAGTTTTCACCAGCAAGTTCACCCTCTCTGGACCTGCATTGATCACCATCGGGTTGTCCCTTACTAGGGGTGCATTGATTCTACAAATTCATGAAAAAATAAAAGAATCATGAAGTTTCCTCTTCCAAATTCTTCGAGGAGTTGTTATAAATATTTACCTTGGATGAAAATCTCGATTCCTAACCTATACTACCTTGTATATTTCACCCCTTATCCCTTGAGCTCATCCTCCCATAAAGAGTGGACCTCAAGCCTACATAGGTAAATGGATAAGAACTTTCAACTTACCATCCTCTTCTATATATTTGTGGCCATCCACAAGCTAGAGGTTGGATTTTGGAGATAGATTATACCCTCATTTTGTTGTTGTGAGAGCCATTGTTCCATGCATTAGGGTGGTATAGAGGTACACTTTATGGCAAGGAAGGAACAAGTCAACTTGGAGGAGCTCTTCTACAATATCAACTCCTATATTTGGTTGTAACTCACTCCATTTCTATTAATGAAAAGAGTTCATTATTTTCTTAAATGTGATGTTATGATTTCATGTATTTTAGTTCCATTTTGATCCATTGAATAAGGTAACTAGACGATGCTACATAGATGTCATATATCATTGGCTTGTGTCGTTTGATTGTGCAGGTTCTGATTATAACAATCAGAGCTAGTATTGGAGCGTACAAGCCAAGAGAGGAGTGAAGCATACGACGGATTCCAAGTAGGATTAATCCCATTATTTATTTAATTTAAAGGAAACATTAGCTCTTTTGTCCTTCTGTTGTTCTATAATATGCCATCAAATTTAGGGAAGATACTTCTGTTTGCAATCATAGATTTCCTGTAACAAATTGGCGACTCCACTAGGGAACGGTGTATTTCCTTGGTGGTTTCCTTATCCTTAGTGTTTTTTTACCTCTTCTTCAAGAATTTGTTGTCTTACTTGGTGAAGAACGGACCTAGGAAGATCTGTCATTTAGTTTCAATTGCAATTTTTGTCTCTAAACCTTGCATCCCTTGACCAACGCTCCCTCTGGTCCAGAGAAAAATTGTTGCACTACACCTGAGCCTTCTTTATGTTTAGATTCAACAAGAAAGATCCTAGTGAAAATTAAGCACCTACACTAGGATGGAGCCTTGGGCTATTTTTAGGTGGATGTCTATTTATAGATGCATGAGAAAATTCTTTTTATAGATGAGGTCTATTTATATATGTATGTGCAAGTTCTATTTATAGATTGCATGTCTATTTATAGATGCATTTCGACTATTGTTATCCTTTAATAATAGTTGGACAATAAACAATAATCTATTCTCAATGAGAACTTGTAAATAGTTAACTAAAGTGGAAAATAAGTTATCTATAAGAGTTTCAAGTTAAGAGGTTGGTTGGTGGGACATGCAAGTGGACTTAGTTGTAACTGAGTGATTTGAAGTTGTAACAGAGTTGGAAGTGCAGTTATGAAAGTTGTAAAGTAGTTTAACTCAATTGAGTTAAACTCAGTTGTGCTAGTTGTAACTGAACATACACTAGTGAGAGATCAAGTGAATTAATTATTAATTAATTCACAATCAGTGGCCTCACATGCCACTGAATATTTACTACTATTAACTGCATGCATGTCAGATCCAGTGGAGACCCAGTTGAGATGTAGGTGAAAGGGACAGTTGACTATCGGTTGTGACATTAGTGGTTGCACATATGCGACCACACACACATTGGATGTTCCCATGAGGATTCTGTAGTCAAGGCAAGCAAGATTCCATTCTTTCAGGGATTGCTATTATTTGGGATTGCGCAGTAGAGGTAGGTTGTCTGGAGGCAGTAAATTTGCTAAGGAACTTGTCAATTTTTGTATGACAGTGTGAGACAGTTAGCTATTGTACTGAGAGCTCTTGGATTGGAGCTTTGTATGTAATTGTTTCACGATCCATGATATATACATAATATAAGATAGTGGTGTTTTTAGCTTTATGCTTTCCCAGTAAAATTATATGTGTTATGTGTGATTGATCTTTCTTCATGATATTGTGATTTGAAATTCAAATTCTGCAAAGATTTTGTAGAAGCGATTTTGTATTTAACAATAGCATATTATTGTTATATCAGGAGAATCCAGGCAATACATATTTTGTATTAAATTTCTACATGGTATCAGAGCACAAAAAAATTCACTTTTGAAGCAGGAGATGAGTTTGTTGGTGGAAAGAATTCAAATTTGTAGAAAGACTTTCTGGGCGCTACACCTGATTTAACATCGAAATGGCTTTCAATGGCTCGCGGTTAGAGTATGCACTTGAGAGAAGCTCGAAATACATTTCTTGGAAGGACAGGATGGAGGCAGTACTCGAAGACAATGGCTTGAAGGAATTCATTGACACTAATGTTCCTAAGCCTGCTTCGACAGATGCTGCATTACTTGATGCATGGCAAAAGAAAGTGGTAAAGGCGAGGAGGATTTTATTGGAAGGAGAACGAGACCACATTGTCTCAAGCCTTCATGGGAAAGCCACACCATATGCTATGTGGAAGGCTTTGATGGATATTTTCCAAAGCAGCAGCGACCATAGGAAATTGGCACTCAAAGATAAAATTAGAAAGATCAAGATGGAAAAAGGGGACACCATTACAAAGTATCTCACAAAGTTTTTCCCATGTTGGGATGAACTAGGGTGTGTGGGAATAAATGTTTCTGATGATGATTTGGTAAGCTTGGCTCTCTTGGGACTTCCTAAGATTTGGCACAGTTATGAAGACTCTGTCAACGGACGAGAAAAATTGTCGGATTGGGAAGGACTGTGGTCGGATCTGGTGCAGGAGGAGTTCAAGCGGAACACTGGAGATGTCTCTTCATCAAAGTGTTATCAAAAAATTGCACTTGACTAGCTGCTAATCAGAAAACTTCATGTATCTGTTTCAAACCAACTTGTACCTGAAGCTTAGCCTCTTCAGTCTGAGAGGGCTCTCTCAAAAGAGTTAATGATATTTGATAATGATGAAACTAGATGGCTAACTCTATTTCGAAAATAACTTGATTGTGATGTGTGTAGGTTGAAAAGAGTACAGGTTTGCAACCATTGGGCTTATGGAGTCAAAAAATCAGTAGTTCAGTGGTAAGGTCTCTTAACATGGAGCTGAGGAAGCTAAGAGTTTTTAACAAATGAAAATCACACATAGAACATAGGGCAACACAGTCATTTCATCAATATAAGAAATCAGAGGATAAACATATGAATTCTGAGTAATAAGGATGAAATATACTGCAAGTGGTACACATAAAAATATAGATCATAAAAGCATTAAAAACTCCATCAGAATCTCAGGTCTGTCAAGAAAAATTCCTTTGTATTACTGATATCAGTCAATTTACGTAAAGTTGCAGTATTGCAAAAAATCTCTAACCCTTTACAATTTCAAATATTTGCCCTTTAATAGACCTTGTTACATAATAGATGATCTGCCTCTTGGCTAGATTCATCGAACTCTTCCTATGACACCTTGCATAACAGGAAAACATGTACTTTAATGAGAAAATGACAGCTACACTATAAAACAGTCCTTTTCCTAGTAGGACTCAAACTGCTACTTATTACATCAACTGCCTTATCTTTTAAAATAGTTATACATCTAAAAAATAATACTTCACATGTTCGAATAGGCTTTAATAGGACTCACACTACTTGACATCTTAATTACCCTCCTCAACATATGGAAACAAACCCTATTTTTTAGGAAAACAAAGGTCTATCTTCAACGAAGTTTTCAACTGATAATTTGTCTCCCTTTCATGGTCTTCAAGTCATTGATGATTGCTAGCAGGGTCCCTTGACCTATTGAATATGTCCACCTGTCCAAAAATTCTCATAAACCTGCTCAAAAACCTTCAAAATAGCTCGCTACGAAAGTATGGCAGTTTCGTAGCATGCTTTCGTAGCGTACAAAAAATGACCTTTGCAATCAAAATTTCTGATTCTTTGCTTTTGCATTGTGTTCATCGTGACCTAAAACATCCTCACTATCATTTCCTCTCCTTGAAAGCTACCAAAAGTGGTTTTAGAAGAAAAAATACAGCTAAAGGTTTTTTTCGTAGCACTTTCCTGGCTTCAAGCCTAGGAAATGCTATGAAACTGTGGAACACTGTGTAAATTCCATATTTTTGCCTTGTTTCAAAAAGGTACCTTCCAGCTGTGCAAATTTTATTTTCAACGTGCCATTGACCTCTCAAAACATAAACCAACTCAACGTAAGAGCCTTAAGGTGTTTCTTCTTCATTGATGATGAGTTGAGCTATGGGTTCCTCAAATACAGTCATCTTTAGACCTTTCTTCTTCAGCTCCACATGGATCAATTCTAACTATTTTTGGAGGTCTTTAACTTGGTTTTTCAGCTTGCTGTTATTATATTTCAAGTGCAGGTTCACTCTTCGGAC
Organism: Pinus albicaulis; assembly: GCA_034641835.2. Taxonomy (NCBI): domain Eukaryota; kingdom Viridiplantae; phylum Streptophyta; class Pinopsida; order Pinales; family Pinaceae; genus Pinus; species Pinus albicaulis. The sequence continues at coordinate 951,588,713 of CM076571.1, read as the reverse complement.
ATGCTTCACCTCTTTCCTCAATGGCATAGTCCATTTGATTAATTGTTGTGTGTTATCTAAGGTCTTTGATACACTGTCAACCTACTCTTCCCAAACCTCTTTCATCTTCTCAAACTGCACCTTTTGGACATTATGCTTCCTTGCCTCCTTCTTCAAGACTGCTATTTCATTATTAGCTAACCTCAACTGTTCTTCAAGGACTTCAAACTTTGTTTTTTCAATGACTTTCTCCTTTCCTTTCTTTTGCTTGCTGGCTGGATCTTCTTCTGCAGGAGATGAAAGGTCAATAATTCTTTGTGGTGGTTGGACAGTGTCAGTAGCTGGATGAACTTCTTTATTGCTTTCCAAGAGTTTTCTAGCATGTCTTGTCATGGGCTTCCTAGCCTGAAACATAAAACCTGCATCCTCACCTTCAAACTCTAACTTCTTTGCTGATTTGGATTTCTTGATCTTCTTTCCACCCTCATCTATATTCTCAGCCTGGACTATAAGAGTCCCTTCAATATCAATAGCATGTAGTATGTCTTCTAAGTTTCCCTTAGTCACTGTTTGGCTCCTTGTAATCCTTTTTCTGCCTTATTTACCCATATTTGGCTCTTGTTTTGCAGGTTTGTTCATTGTTTACTTTTGTTTTAAAGGTGAAACAGTAGGTGTATCAAGTCTCAGCAACTGCTTTGTTTCCATCATTACCGGTTCACTTTGCTTTGCCCCTATTGGTTCACTTTGTTCTGCCACTAAAGGTGATGGTATACCTCTAGTTTTAGGAGTTCTTTTAGGGGTAATGGTATCCATTTCAAAACCACTAACAAACAAAAAAGAAGACCAGTCTCTGCCTAGTCTTTGTAACTCATCTAAAACCAGCAATTTTATTAAACCATGATGAAAAAGTGAGGTTTCGCGTCCTTCAGATTTAGATTGAAATTTATCTGCCATTTTTTCTAAGCTTCTTTGTAAATAAAAAGGTAGATCAAGAGATATCTTACCAACAAAATGTAGAAGAAGCTTGAAGTGGTAAGAATAAATTTTTTGATATCTCCCTTCACAAGTGAAATATTTCTGAATGCTAAGCAATAGCTTTGAGAAAGTATCCTTCATGCAGCTCCTTGGAATGGAATTTGTAAGGTCAAATTCATTATTTTTTGGCTTAATAACTTCTTTACATTCCTCCATTTCGAATTTGAAACCTTTGAACCATTTTTCTTGTCCTCTTGGAATCCCCGTTTCTGTTGTAATGGCCTCTGGTGTTATAGTGAGATTCAGCATTCCCACTTTTGCAGTCGTTCCATTGAAGTTTAGGGAAAATTATTTAGAAACCTGTACATGGAATCCTTGCAATATTTGACAAAACCGAAAACACCTTGTTCTTTTGAAAACTTCTACAACTATTGGGTCTTCATTTATCAGGTTCATGTCTGATGGCTCATATCTGAGACAGTGGCCACCTTTGTTGGTCTTTCTCTTTGCAACCATGGTGCTTTAATGTCTTCTCTACCTCGCTTGGTCAATGATACCTGCAAACCTTTGAAAATACCAGCCATAGCTTGGGCTTAGTGAAATAATGCTCCAGAGCTAAATAACACGCAAAGAGGGAATGGAAAATGACAAATGACTCAATTTGGAAATATTTTGAAATTTGATGACAACTCATAGCATAATTATGACTCATACATGCTTAAAATGGTGATGATGAATTCAACCATGACCATTGTACCTTGATCTTAACCCTAACTGACTCGAATGGCATCTACCCTATCCCTTTCAATCATTTACTGACACCTAGCAGCTGTTTTGACAAGACAGATAGGAATCCTTACTTTCTTAGCATACCTAGTGTATTTCTGGGCATTTTTGCTATGAAAGTATTAGCAGTTTCGTAGCGAAAAGTGCATTTTCTCTGTGTATTTCGCTACGAAAGTAGGGTTTCTTGGCTAAAATGACTCTTTCGGTGCTATAAACTTGGGAAATGAAAAATGTTAGAAAATCATGACTGATCTGACATAAAAGGATTTCAATGAGGGTGGGTTTAGACCTTAGGATAGGCTAAATAAGAAAAATTAAAAAATTTCCTTGACCAAGTAATGAAAATGAATTCTATGACTCTACCTTTGACACATGAACCTCTAGGACTTTGTCAAATGATGCTTCATTTTTTCTGAGTGATAACACAAAGCATGATGATGAAGAGGATTGTGCTTATGTTGCCAAGGCAAAGAAAGGGAATGGGAAGAAATTCCATTCTAAATTTGAGTCTAAAAGCAAGAAGCTGGATATGTCCAAGGTGAAGTGTTTTCACTATCACAAACATGGGAATCTTGCTATTAATTGTCCGAAAAAGAAGAAAAACAAGAAGGTTGTTGGAGCTGCAGTTGGTGAGGCCCTTGCTTCGCAATTTGAACTTGACTTCTCTTTAATCGCAGGCATGGTGTTAAGTGCATTGGGATCGATGTGATATTTGGATTGTGGCACTTCCTTCCGCATGACGGGAGATAAGAAGCTTTTGAGTGACTTGGAGGAGAAAGATCTCCAAATGCATATAGATATGGGCGACGATGGACGATACATTGCGACCAGCATTGGTACCATTACCTTTCAGAGGGAGTCAGGTAAACCATTTCAATTGAAATATGTCATGCATGTTCCAGATCTAAAGAAAAACTTGGTCTCAGTCGCAATGTTGGAGGATAGATTCTATGACGTTGTTTTTAGCGATGGAAAATCTTTCCCGCGACATAAAAAAATGGGTCAAGCCAAGAGGATAGGGATTAAAGTTAAGAATATTTACAAGCTAGAGGTAGATGGTTGCGCTACCATGATGGGCAAGGAAAAAAAGTGGTGAGTCGAGATGAGGGTGAATTATGGCACAGTCGATTGGGCCATCTTCATCATGGAGCCTTGAAAGTCATGCAAAAAATATCTACTAGACTTCCAATGGAAACGCTTGCTCAATTAGATCAGTGAAAGGGTTGCACCATGGGGAAGTACGTAAAGTCCACCTTTCATGGGAAGGAGAACCGTGCTTCGGGGATCCTTGAGAGAGTTCACACAGACGCGTGTGGACCATTCTCGGTTGCTTCAACAGCGAAACATAAGTACTCTGTTATTTTTGTTGATGAATTTTCTCGTTGATGTTGGATATTCTTCGTGCATAAGAAAGATCAAACATTCTCAAAGTTATGTGAGTTTAAGGCATTGGTGGAGAAAGAGTCGAGGAAGCAAGTGAAAGCTCTTAGGAGTGATAATGGTGGAGAATACATCTCTAACTAATTCAATAACTTCTGCAGCAAATAAGGAATTCAAAGAGAACTCATAGCACCTCATAACCCACAGCAAAATGGGGTCATGGAGAGGAAGAACAGAACGATCGTGGGTGCAGCACGATCGATCTTGCATGATCAGGGCCTACCATTATATTTGTGGGCGGAAGCATGCAACACTGCAGTTTATGTGAAAAATCGTTGTCCTCATAGAGTACTTGGCATGAGTACACCTAAAGAAGATTTCACTGGTAAGAAACCATATGCTTCACACTTTAAGATTTTTTGGCTCATCTGTTTATGTGCATGTGACCAAGGACGCTAGGAAGAAGCTGGAGCTGACTGCTGAAGTTGGGATTTTTGTGGGGTACACAGAAACACCCCATAATTATCGTGTGTATTTTCCAAATAGTCAAATGACTGTGGTGCGATGGGATATAAAATTCGATGAAGGGAAAGCCATGCAGTTGTCGCTTGAGAGGGAGCTAGACATGCATGCGGAGGAGGAAATGTTGGTTCCCAAAGATGAGTCTCAAGATGTGGATTAGCCACATGAGGAGGTTAATGGAGTGGAGGATTCCATTCACGTAGAGCCAATCATTAGAACTGGTAGAAGGCATGCCACAGAAGCTGATAGGCTGAGACTTGATGCTACACAGAATGTAGAAGCCCCTACTTCACAGCGCAAACAAACACAGTATCCTAACCGATTTACTGGATACATGGCCCTCATAAGAAAATGTATTGTGACTGAACCATATTCCTTTTAGGAAGCAGTGCAGGAGCCCACATGGGTAGATGCAATGGTGGAGGAGTATGAATCCATTGAAAAATAGTGCTTGGGAAATTGTTCCAAGGCCAGTTGATAAATCAACTGTAGGTTCGAGATGGATCTACAAGGTAAGGCAAGTTGTTGATGAGAATGTTGAGAAATACAAGGCCATATTTGTGGCCTGGGGCTTCTCACAGATCGAGGAAATAGATTATGAAGAAACCTTTGCACCTGTCACAAGGTATTTTTCCATAAGGACCATCCTTGTTCTCTCAGCGCGGATGTGTTGACGCATTCATCATATGGATGTGAAAACTGAATTTCTCAATGAGATCATTGAGGAATATGTGTCCATAGAGCAGCCTGAAGGATTTGAGATCTTCAACAACGAGTCACATGTGTGCCGACTAAAAGGAGCGTTGTACGGGCTAAAGCAAGCACCACATGCTTGTTATACTCGGATTGACAGTTATTTCACCAGACTAGGCTTCACCAAAAGTGAAGCAGATGCAAACCTATACCAAATTGTGGTGGAGGGTAAGATTTTAATCATTTTTCTATATGTTGATGATTTAATATTGACTAGTGATGAGCAACTGATACACTCATACAAGAAGGACCTTGCAAGGGAATTCGAGATGAAGGATATGGTCCTCCTTCATTATTTCCTTGGATTAAAAATATGGAAATGAGATGGTGAACTTTTCGTGTCTCATGGCAAGTATGCAAGGGAGATACTGGGTAAGTTTCACATGGAGGGCTGCGAACCCGTGGATACTCCTCTTCCAAGAAATTGGAGGAAATAGGATGCTACTTCTGGAGAGGTAGTGGATGCTACTGTCTATCGACGGTTAGTGGGTTCGTTAATGTATCTAGTGAACACGATACCATACATTTGCTATGAGGTTAACCAGCTGAGTCAAGCTATGGTTAAGCCTACCAAGCTCTTTTGGAAGGCGGGCAAGCATGTCTTGAGATACCTGAGGGGCACATCAGAGTATTCCTTATGGTATAAACAGACAGATGAGGTGAAGTTGCATGGCTTCACAGATGCAGATTGGGCGGGCAGCTCAACAGACAGAAAGAGCACATCAAGGGGGGTCTTTAGCATTGGATCTAAAGTTATTTCTTGGTACAGCAGGAAGCAGAGATCAGTGGCACTCAGTTCAGCGGAAGCAGAATACATGGCAGCAATTCAAGCTGCATGTGAGGCTATCTGGATGAGAAAGATCTTGGTTGGTTTGTTTGGTTCTCATTTAGATCCGACAGTGATTCATTGTGATAATCAGAGTTGCATTAAAGTCTCGATTAATCTTGTGTTTCATGATAGATATAAGCATATAGATAGACAGTACCATCATCTCATAGATTATGTGCAGAGGAGAATCATGTTTCTTCAGTACGTTCCTACGAAATATTAGGATGTAGACATTCTGACGAAGGCACTCACTAGGAGAAAATTCGAATACCATAGAGACAGGATCGGGGTGAAGGATAATCTCTTTCTTGTTGAGAGGGAGTGTTGAGATTCAACAAGAAATATCCTAGTGAAAATTAAGCACCTACACTAGGATGGAGCCTTGGGCTATTTTTAGGTGGATGCCTATTTATAGATGCATGAGAAAATTCTATTTATAGATGAGGTCTATTTATAGATGTATGTGTAAGTTATATTTATAGATTGCATGTCTATTTATAGATTCATGTCAACTATTATTATCCCTTAATAATAGTTAGACAATAAACAATAATCTATTCTCAATGAGCAATTGAAAATAGTTAACTGAAATGGAAAATCAGCTAGCTATAGGAATTTCGAGTTAAGAGGTTGGTTGGTGGGACATGCAAGTGGACTTAGTTGTAACTGAGTGATTTGAAGTTGTAACAGAGTTGGAAGTGTAGTTATGAAAGTTGTAAAGTAGTTTAACTTAGTAAAGTGAGTTAAAATCAATTGTGCTAGTTGTAACTGAAGATACACTAATGAGATATCAAGTGGATTAATTATTAATTAATTCAAAATCAGTGGCCTCACATGCAACTGAAAATTTACTAATATTAACTGCATGCATGTCAGATCCAGGGGAGACCCAGTTGAGATGTAGGTGAAAGGGACAGTTGACTATCATTTGTGACATTAGTGGTTGCACACATGAAACCACACACACATTGAATGTTCCCATGAGGATTGCACAGTCAAGGAAAGCATGATTCCATTCTTTCAGGAATTGTTATCAACTCGGATTGTGCAGTAGAGGCAGGTTGTCTGGAGGCAGTAAATTGGCTAAGGAACTTGCCAATTTTTGTATGACAGTGTGAGACAGTTAGCTATTGTATTGAGAGCTCTTTGATTGGAGCTTTGTATGCAATTGTTTTATGATCCATGATATATACATAATAGAAGATAGTTGGTTTTTTAGCTTTATGCTTTCCGGGTAAAATTATCTATGTTATGTGTGATTGATCTTTCTTCATGATATTCTGATTGGGGATTGTCGTTCAAATTCCGCAAAGATTTTGTAGAAGAGATTTTGTATTTAACAGTAGCATATTACTGTTAGACTAGGAGAATCTAGGCAATACATATTTTGTATTAAATTTCTACAATTTGTGCCTACGGTCCATAACACTGGTGCCCCTTCAGCACCTGCGTTGGCCCATGTTCATGCAAAAAAATTATTTTGTATTGATTCTCTCTATGTCCAACTTTGTTCGAGCTACTCTTCCTTGAGTCTTTGAGTGTCTTATGATCTCTCTGAAGCCTCCATTGGTTTTCTTTTGGTTTTTGAGTGCCTTTGGTAAGGATTTGTTTTTATCATTAGGCCATCAGCAAACTAATTTTACTTTATCATTAAGTGTTTTAATGAATTTGTATTTTAGTCATCATTCTCAAAATTTTGATTTAATCAGTGATTAGACATGCATCTTAGATTTTATCATATTTGAAAATTAAGTGAAATTGAAAAGAAATATCTTTGCATTGGCATATATGGTTTTGTGTGTGCATCAAGATTGGAAAATTTTCATTAAAATGGATTTGCACTTAGCATATTGTTTGCTACATTTTGTATGTTGCATATTCTTTGTCTCTTCCCTTTTTTAGATATATTTTCATTAAAAGTGAAAGATTGCATTTCTCCATGCCAACTTTCATTTTAATGAATTTAGGTGAAACTCATGGTGACCCCTAAAATTGAAACTTAATTGAAGATAAACATTAAAATTTAGTGAATCAATCTAAGGAGCATTTGTAACATTAATGCAAACATTTATAGGTCCAGGCTAGAGACGTGTTATGGCGTTGTTAAACGTAGGAGTTATCATTGTTTGCCAACGTTGTATCCCAGGGTTGATATCTTATTCCACATACATAAGTGTATCAAATCGTTCTTTGTGTACCTTTGGGTATATTGGATGGCGCTCCATGCATGATAAGTATATGGGAACGCTCTTATCGAATGGTTATGCATTAGACACACTATTAAGGACTACACTTCCACATATCGATTAGTATATTTTGGAAGTCCACCATAGGTAGCTATCCTCGCCATAGGTAACCAAGTTGACGGCCTTGTATACTGTGAGACACAGAGCACATCATTTGGGGATACTTCTTGCACATACGTTAAGTCCTTGGTTCACCAAGGTGTATATTGAAATTTGTGATTGCTTGGTAAATCTTTATGCCTATTTTTACCTATTTTTTATTTATCTATTGTGTTAATTGTTAAAATTTATTAATCCAACGTGGAGGAACAAACACCTACCCTCTGTCGTTCACCTAGAATGCAAAATAAGCCTCCTCTTCCACCAGAGGAAACTCCTAGTCATCGTCAGAAGCATAAGAAAACACAAACTACTAAATCAGGAACTTTGAGAACTACTTCTGGTCCTCCTCCTGAAATTGATCCACCAGAATCATCCTTCCCTTTGAGTATTGAGCTGAAGATTACATCTCCTCTTGTTGGTGAATCTGACACAATCGAAACAGGGGCACCTAAATCTTTATTTCCTAAGGTTATTAAACCTAAATTCAGTAAAATAGATGCCTTATTACCTGAATTTATACAATGTGAGGTGCCTTAGCCATCTTTACCTGTTACTTCAGGGCCTTCTTCTTCTCTTCCTATGTCTCAGACAGAACCGCAAACTATATATCTTGTACCCGACTATGAACCCCTTCCATTCGGTCTTGTGAGTATTGAAGGGATCCCACAACAAGAACCTCGTCCCTCTTCTCTTGTTAATTTGTGAGGGCTTCATCTTTATCATGGTCATGCTTTTCCTCCTCTTGAAACTCCACCTCAAGTTCCTTTATATGATTCTCTTCCTTTAATTTCACCCGTTAGATTCTCACGAAAATCATCTTTGGGATTCTCAGCCATGACTGAATCTGTTATGGCTTATCAACCTGCATCTTCTATTGTGGTTGATACATCAAATTTTTGTTCCTCATATATGTTCGCAACATCACTAGAGACACATCTATATGGTGGCTAGTCTGTCCCACCTAATTATCAATTGTTATCTAGTACCTTATCTTGTGTGGCATCCAATCCGTAGACCTCTCCCATGACATATATTCCTGTAATTCCATTATGCACTTCTCTAATGAGAATTGTATTATCTGCTCCTTCTCCTCCACCTACACCTATAGTTTAACAACAAGTTAGTCCTTATACTAGTGGACACCTTCAACATCCCAACTCTCCTTATGTTGGGTACCCCTCATCTGGTGGGCAGTTGCCTCCATCATCCCCTCCTCCTTTGGCAGGGGGTAAACTTGTTGTCGGTATACCACAAGTTAGTGCTCATCCTTTTTTGAATCCTCCTTATCCTGGTTTGGATGATAATTTTTTGAAACCTACTTTTCTCGTCCAACCTGGTTCGATGATGAGTACATTTGTATATTCTCAACCTATACCATATGCATCCCAAATTTCTACTTATCAATCTATACCCCAAAAAGCTCAAATCAATGTAAGCTAACCTTTACAAAATTCTACTATGCCTCAATCCATTCATATGGTATTCGGTACATCCCAAGTCCCACTTACTCAGCCTTTATAAGGTACCTTACAGGCTCAACAACTTGGACAAGGTATTCCTCAAATTCTAGTAAGACAAATTGCATATGGTATGGCACAACCCCCACTGAATCCACCTTATGTTGGAATTATGCAAAATTCCATGGGGAAATAGTATCAACCTCTTCAAGGTATCCCTCAAGTGCCTTACCAAGGCCAGCAAGTCCAAACACATCCATTCCAACATTTGCAAGTTTATCCTAGATCTAGGCAAGACGGTCATGCGTATGATGGTTATCAAAATCCTCCTTAACCTGGTACCCAGGTTCCTCTTTATCAGAACCCTCCTTATTATGGAACACAGATTTATATTTCTCAGGCTATCCCATCCTATCCAATTTATCCTCCTCCGATTTTACAGACAGTTTTTGTTTATGGCTACTCTTGAACTGCAAGATTTGACTCGGCTCACGAATGACCCCATTTCTCATTCTCCTTGGTGGTCGATAATTCCCACGAAATTGCCTTCTGATATCCCAAAATTCAATGGGAATCTTATAGAAGACCCTTCATCTGTGGTGTTCCTCGAACTCCCTGAACAATGATTCCATTTGATTGTGTCTTTTCCAACATACACTTACAGGTACCGTAGCTAAATGGCATATTGTATTACCTAGAGCTTTGTTTCACAATTTCATTTCCTTAGCCACTACATTCCTCACACTTTTCCATTTACCCATACAATATGAAATTGGAATGGAACTTTTGGCCAATTTCAAACAATCTGATTCCACTCATATCTCAAATCGTATTCATGAGTGGCTACGTCGTTGTTGGTTGGTTAAAACATATGTTCCCACCCAATTTTAAGTGGAATGGTTTAAGTCTCTGTTGTCACCTATAACAAAAGATGTGGCTAAAGGTGGAGTTGTGACCAAAGAGAAAGTGATTACTCGTGTGCGGTATTTGGACCTCATTTATACCCAATCATGCACGCTTTATGGTAACATACCAAACGCTCCAAGACCTCAAAAAATTGTTTCTCAACCTCCTGGTAAAGAATCTCATGTTTTTTATGGCATGATTGATTCTTCCAGTTCGCAATCGGTAAGTAAACCATTTCATGGTACTCTTAACACATCTGCCCAAAACCCTCCATCCAATCCTCCTGTGACTTCTACTTCTGAGGTAAAATTCGTTTAGTCTAATAAAGGAAAATCTCAATAGCAACCATGAAGTAAGAAGAAAGGTAAAGGAAAGAAGAAAAAATATTATGATTTTCCTCTGTAGGGTAAAAAAAATAGTCAGTCCTCTTATGAGAGACAGAAGCCTTGTTATCCATCGTTGATCTATAATGAGGAGAACTTCACTCATGACTGTCCTCACCAGAAGGAAGTGAACCAATTCCTGAAATATTCTACTCCACCTGTTGTCTTGACCGACCCATTTCCTAATCAAGAGACTCATATGGTTGCTCGAGACCCTGCTTCCTCTAACTCAGTTTTAATGCTTTCATTCCTAAAGCCTAAATAAGATGTTATGGTGGAAATTCATAGAAAATAATATGGTAATGTCCGGCTACAAATCAAACTACCAATTTGAAATCATCTCCAATGGATCCCACTCCGCCTATGATTCCTATGGAATTAACTATTAAGCCTCTAAAGGTCGTCGCTCATAAATTTTCTTTCAACCCTCATGCAAGAGCTACTCAAAATTATAATGTAGTTGAAGACTTGGCTCAGTCTCCATTAGCTATGTCTACTCTCAAGGTGTTTCAAAACTGCCCCTCTCAGAAGAAGGCTTTGCTTTCTTCTATCGGATGTGTTGATCCTTCGAATTCCAACCCAATCATTTTTAATCCTGAGAACTATTCCCCTCAACTTCTAGCTCAATTGGATTTTATGATCCAGGTTTTAGTCTGTAGTAAGAAAATCCATCGTTATATTATGGATGAAGGAGCCCAACCCTGCATTATGTCTTTGTCTTGCTAGAAAGTGATTGGTTCTCCTCAATTGAGTTAGTCACCGACCACCTTGAAATATTTTAATGGACGAACGTATGAACCTTGTAGTATTTTTAACTCCTTACAAGTAGAATTAGGAGGTAAATATGTATCCATAGAAGTCAAAGTTATTGACATACCTCTTGATTATAATATTCTGTTAGGTTGCACGTGGGTTTATGGCATGGTTGTTATCATTTCGACTTTTTTTTGTATGATCACATTTCCCCATAAAGGCAGGATCGTAGCCATCAATCAAATCACCTTTTTTTCCTCCAGTTCTCAAGTTACAAGAAGTGTCCCTCTTTTAGGGAAAATCTACACTCTTATCAACATGTCGGGGTTGGACTGCTTAAGGATTCCTCTCTCATGGGAACCATTTCGCTCCCTCCTCCTTCACTTCCTGACAGCTCCCATTCGGTTGCTTATATCAATATGATATCATCTTCTACTATTCCAACTAATCCTTGGGTTGTACCATATGAAACTAACATCAATAGTTTTGGTGATTGAATGTCACTTAGCCCCATTGAGCTTTATTACAAATCCATCTATTTGACTTGTGCGTCTTGTTCCGATCATTCCTTTTCGATTAATTCGGTCGATCATTCATTGGATTATGGCACATCTTATGATATATTCTCTCGCATGTTTCCTACCAATGGGAGCATCATGGAGATCATGATGCCAGAGGATGCGTCGTGGGACAATCATCGCCATCATTCCTTCTTACCAGATTCCGTTGAGGATAATCTCAGTGGACTATATCTACCCAATATTGTCGAGTCTTCTACGAGTTCAATTTCTATTCATGAAGTCAATTTTAAAAAGAACCTTTCGAATATCGAAGAGACGATACCTCTTGATATCTCAATTAAATCAGGTACTTTCGAAAATCTACACATCGGTACGTCTTGTTCTTTGGATGATATTAAGACCTATAAAGCCCTATTCTAGGAGTTTTGAGATGTATTTTTGTGGTCTTATGAGGAAATTCCAGGCATCAACCCAAATATAGTGGTGCATGAGATTAAAACGTATCCTAATTCTAAACCAGTCTGGCGGTGCCTCCAGCCAGTGCATCCCAAGAAGGTTGTCACGATTAAAACTAAAGTTGAAAAAATTCTATGATATGGTTTCATCTACCCTGTTCCTTTGACCAATTCGGTATCAAATTTCATTCTTTTCGTGAAGAAACAAGGAACAATCTGTGTATGTGTTGGTTATCGGGACATAAGTCGAGCTTGTCAAAAGGAAAATTACCCGACCCCATTCATCGGTCATATTTTTTATGACTGTGCCGGCTGTGAGATATATTCATTTATGGATGGTTTCTCCGACTATAATAAAATAAACATTCTCCAAGTCGATCAACCTAAAACTGCACTTATTTTTCCCTAGGGTGCCTTTTCTTACTGGAATATCCCTTTTGGCTTAAAGAATGTTGGGGCTTCATTTCATATGGAAATGGATTATTACTTACATGACATCAAACATATTGTATAGCCCTATTTGGAAAATCTCTCTGCTCACTCTAAACATCATAATGATCACCAAATTCATCTTAGGGCCATCTTCTTACGGTGTATACATTATAATATTCGACTTAATCCTCACAAGTGTGTGTTCTGCATTAGTTATGGTCGACTTCTTGGTTTTTTCATTTCAAAACATGGAATTCATATAGATCCTCTGAAAGTTCAGGAAATCATCGATTTTCCTGCAACTTATTCTCTCGTTCATCTTCAACGACTCCAAGGGAAGGTTAACTTTCTACGGAGGTTTGTCCCTAATTAAACTAAGTTGACCAAAGGAATCGCTCACCTGCTTAAGAAATGGGTTCCATTCCATTGGGACAACATTTCTCAACAAGTGTTCGATGCTTTGAAAGATGTACTAATTCAAGCATCTCTATTATATCCCCATGATTACCAGTGCAACTATTTCTTGTATCTCGTTGTTTCCATTTCTACTATAGCAATGGAAGATGACTTGGGTATTGAACATCCCATATATTATTTGAGTTGGAATCTCAATGATACCGAAATCAAGTATACCCACGTAGAAAAGTTATCTTTGGTGGCCATTCAAGCTATCCAAATATTTCACCATTATATATTGCTCCATAAAACTATAGTTGTTTCATAGTGCAACCCTATGACATGCATTTTTAATGTCAAATGTTGGGGGGGAATACTCCAAATGGATCATTATCCTGTAGGATTTTGATTTTGAGTTCATCAAGTCCAAATCAAATAAATCCTTTGTTTTTTTTAAGCTAATATGCAACGTTCCCACTACCGATTCGAAATCAACGTCTGAAGATTCCATCCCAGACGATTCGTTATTTCTGATCTTTTCATTTGATCCGTGGTACGGAGACATTCTTATATATCTCCAGACCCAAAATGTTCGGTCCAATACTTCTCACTCCAAGCAACGATGTATTTGATACTAGGATAAGGATTACATCATCATTGGTGATACCCTTTATCATCACAGTATCAATATGGTTTTCAGAAGGTTCCTCACACATGAGGAGGTCGAGAAAGTCCTTAATGAATGCCACTCGAGGGCATGTGGCAGTAATTTGTCTGGTTATTCTACCGCATATAATATCCTACGTGTTGGTTAATTTTGGACCACCATATTTCGTGATTATATTCTCGCTATCCAAAAGTGTCACACATGCCAAATTTATAATCGTAGGACTCATGCTCTGCCCGCTCCTTTGCATCATGTTATCACCATAGGTATTTTTGCAAAATAGGGTATATATTTCATGACATGTAACCCTCACTTGGATGGGGGGCATGGCTATATTAGCGTAGTGGTATATTATTTTACTAAATGGGTCGAGGAAATGCCTACATATAACAATACTGGCAAAACAACTTCATTTTCTTTCTTCAATCATGTCATCACGCGGTTTGGTGTTCCGCAAGCCATATTTATGGACCATGGGAGACACTTTCGCAATCACATAATGTCTGAACTAACTACCAAGTTGGGACTCTCCCATGAAAGTTCCACTCCCTACTACCCTTAGGTTAATGGGCAGGTTGAGGCTATTAACAAAGTTCTTAAAACTATGCTTAAACATATGATAGAGGTCCATAAATTGGACTGGAATTTTCTTCTTTATGTTGCCTTGTGTGTTTACCAAACCTCCATTATGATTTCTACTGGATTTACTCCTTTACAATTGGTTTATGGTTTGGAAGAAATCCTCTGAATCAAATGTGATATTTCATCACCGAAACTAGTTGTTGAACTTCTTCCTGCCACTTCCGTAGAAGAGGAACATCTCTTACATCTGACATTCTTAGATGAAACTCGGTGAGATGCCTCTATGGATAATGAAGCCCATAAGAAATGTGTCAAGGCACAATAAGACAAAAGTGTCAAGCCTCGTATCTTATCAGAAGGAAACTTTGTTCTTCTATATGATTAAGAGTCTAACAAATTAGGATCAGAAAATTTCCAACCTATGTGGATAGGTCCATATATTGTCAAGCATGTTCTTTCTAAAGGGGCATGTGAGCTAGTTTATTTTGATGGAGTTCCACTGGAACAACCTATAAATGGGATGTACCTTAAAAAATAAGATGCTTTATTTTTGCGTAGTACATTGTATGCATACTGTATATAGGTATGTTGAGTGTGTTTGCAGTGTGTCTCTTTAGAGTTTCCTATATTTTCTATTGATCTCATTTACATTTGGTTTTCAAATGTCAACATCCCTTGAACCAGATGTTGAATATGTTGATAGTGTTAGTCGTATTACTCAGAACTTATCCTCCGCAGCTTGGGCTATCTTTGCTCCAAATGGATATTTAGTGAGTCTATGAGGAATTTGTATCGATCGCTCTACCAACATCGTTGAATATAGTGCAGTGGTCATGCTATTTTATGATGCTATCTCACATGCTATCCATCGTTTAGTCATCAGACCCAAGTCAAAGTTTGTAGTGTTGTGATTGACCAATGTCTATTCGTTTAGAATTCCTACCATCCTTCGCATGTTCTAAGGGGTTCGCTTTCTAGAAAGACATTTTTATTTCATCCAGTATTAAAAAATTTCTAGAAATCTAAATATATTGACAGATGCACTGGCTAATTATGTTTTAGATAGATATTGGCAACATATTTAAATAAATTTCAATACACATCATATCCAGTGAAAACAATAAGAGAAACATAGGAACATCGAACATAGTTTTTTATATAAATTTTGGTTTTACAAAATTTGTGCCTGACACACATAAATACATGAAAATATGGCTATAAACCTCCTACTAGACTAATCATAGTGCTCATGATAACATGCCACTGCGCGAACTATCTTGTGTAGTAATCGACCAATACAACTAAGCACTCCAATAGTGTGTTGTTGAAGTCGCATGGGAATCTGGTTGATCATGATCTCATGTATCCCGTGTGGCAACCTCTCCATGTGGGGCTTCACCTCTACTAGGGTCTCGGCTACATGAGATCTCGTAGTGCATATCATCCTACCAGAGCAACCTGTATTGGAACTACGACCTATTATGGATCTCCCACACAATGGAGATATGAATGGGCCCAATATTTGCATGACAAAACAATATTTTAGTCTCGAAAACATCAAAAACACAAAAAATATATATATAAAACTCAAAATCAAAATGGTCGAAATGTCTTACCTGTAGCACCCCATTGCTCACCCTCGGGAAGTACGATCTGAGTGTCACCATGAAATTCCATCTTTGCATATGGATAATCATCTATCATAATGAATTACATGCGCATCCATGTGAAGAAGGTTGGTGATAAACTAATCTTTGATGGAATTCCATGTCAGAACATAAGATTTATCCTAGTCCTTCTCATCCGTGGAGCTCTCCGATCAATGGGCTCAAGCATGATATGTTGAGGTTGTAGTAATGGAATCTGCTCTAAGGAAAAAGAGACAAAAATTGCACCATAGCCAAAATTCTTCAATTTTCCCTCTCTTTCTTTACTCAATTATTCTTTCAGGTAAACCAACGCTCCATCATTGTAGTTGAAAATTGTTAGCTCCATACACTCTAGGTCATACTGCATGTGTGACCGGCTAGTTGCATGAAGTGTGTAGTTTCCAGCTAATCTGGCAATGATGAATAGGATATTTCTTAAAGGAAATTGAATCATATATTTTATGTTGATTTTTATATCCCTGGTCGGTTGGTCTCGATGTCTACAATGAGTGGCAATGTAGTCTTTGATTGTTTCTCCACCCCTTCTCCCACCTAGAAGAGAGATGCGGGCACCTCTCAAAGATAAACCAATCAGAAAGTATATGTCCTCTACCTTTATCTCGAGAATATGTTCTCCTAACCTGAATTATTGTGCTTTAACATCCCATGAATAAACAAGATACTCCAGCAATTCCATTTGTTGCCTCATGTCAAGAAGCCAGAATAATTTCAATAACCCACATTTTTTTAGTGTATGAATGGTAGCAGGATCATTTATTTTGTTCATGTCGGGAAATATGTTTTCAACGTGTTCATATGATCTACGTTGTTATGTTTTCAAAGTATTTCAAGTGTGTCATCACAATCAAGTCATATCATTATTTCAATCTCTTTGGTCTCACACTTAGCCAATTTTCAGATGTTCCCCAGCAACCTAGCCTCATTCAGCCTTACTCAACTGCATGTTGTGTAGTTCCAACCCTCAAGCTACATCCTTGTCCCTTGACACTGCACAATGCACAATTCCATATTTCCAGTACTGCGTACTAACGAATTTCAGTGCTCAAGCCAGACCTTGCCTCCCAGAATTGCGAAATTCATCTTCCCATCCTGGCTTCAACTGCACACTACATAATATCTAGCCTCAAGCTCATCCCTTGAGCTCCTGAGTTGCACAAATGTGCAATGTCCTAGCCTCCTCTGCCTCCCAGAACTGCGCATTTTTCCCAAGCATTGCAAAACCCCACAACTGATCTTACTGAGTCCATAAATTGCGCAGTTTGTCTACCCAGTCTTGTTTGAATTGTGCACTGCACAGTCTCAAGGGTTAAGCCTCACCCCTGAGCTCTTGAACTGCACAATTACGCAATCACATGGGCTCATCTTCCTCTAGAACTGCGCAAATAGCTGAAGAAGTGCAAAATCCCTCAACAAGTCACCCTGAGTTCTAAAACTGTGCAATCTTCTTCCTCAGTCCAACCTGAACTACACATTGTGCAGTCTCAAATACCAAGCTCCACCCCTGACTGCCTGAGCTGCACAACTACGCAGTCACTGAGCCTCTCCCTTGGTCTATCCCCCAATTTCGGCTCAGTTAGTGGATCATCATGCACTATCTTAGACTAGGTGTTTATTGAATTGATGTCGTCTTGTCATGATTGAATTGCATACGCAGGAACTTCATAATGTCATGGCAAGATGATGAAGGAGATGGAGATGGACAACATTCTAGAAAACACACCTGGAGCTGAAGAGATAACATGATCAGCAAACAAGAAGACGAAGGAATACCAGATTATAACAGAAGATCAAGATCACACGGAAGACTCACCATCTTCAAGTCATAAGGA
Organism: Pinus albicaulis; assembly: GCA_034641835.2. Lineage (NCBI taxonomy): Eukaryota > Viridiplantae > Streptophyta > Pinopsida > Pinales > Pinaceae > Pinus > Pinus albicaulis. Next base: position 951,571,090 of record CM076571.1, on the reverse strand, counting down.
GGAGGAAGAAGAGTACATGTATCATGTGTTCAAGAAGACACAAATAAAGAAGCAGCAAGAAGGACAGCTTGGCACTGTCACATCATCATGGAGTCCATGTCATTGTTGTCATGTCATGTCTTGTCACAATTCATCGTATGCCACATCATTATTGTTGATCATGTAAATTGTATTCAAAATGTATTGTAAAGTGGAAGTCCAAAGTACACACATGGAATATGAAGAGTTGTGTAAGTTACAAATTCATAGGAATTCAAAGAGTCGCGAGGGTAGTCAAATAGTCAGAAGGAGGGTGAAGCATCACCCCTTGGTTATATATACACCCTCACTGTATGAGAAATGGACTTTTCACCTTGGCTTCTCCCGCAAATAATTAGAGATACAAGCTAATTATTTTGTGGATAAACGAGTGGCTCCAACACTCCACTATTGGAGCTAGTGATGTTCATTGTATAAATGTGTCTTGGAAGTTTTACTTAATAACATGAGCCTTCAAGGCCAACATGTTCTTCACGCATGGATTATAAATGTGTGAAATACTATTCTACGGATGTTTGTATTTCATGTTTGCTTTCACATGTGCTAAGGTAGTTGAACTATTTCGGTTATTTTAGTACCTATATTATTGAGAATGTCTTGTAATGGTTGTTATTGTTGTTGCTTCCTTGTGGACTATTCTGCAAGATATTAGATAAACCTTTCTCATTTTTTGGTTGTAATGACCATCGCATCCCTTGTGGACTATTCCGCTAGATGTTAGACATATCCTTATGGTTCATGTGTGTCTCTTCTTCGATGGTACTATTACCTCTCTCTTAGAGGCTCACTTTTCTCCCTATCTCTGCAGTAGAATAATTTACACATTTACATCTAAACTCTCACTAGCCACACCTTCTTGCTTTTCGAATGCACCATGTTTTCCTCTCTCTCTTAATGACAGTTAGAGTCAAGGAAAACCTATAAGAGTACATGGAAGCCGAGCCGACATTCTGGATGGGGCTCTTACTCCAAACGGTGTGAGGTCTATTTGGGACTTCACATTAGGGAGACCCCTTGGTTGACAAATTTGCAGCACCATTAACACATTTCTGGCATATCCATGGTGTAGTGGGTTCCCCATTTGGTTTTTTGGTTGTTTCTATAGTTTACTATGGTTGTGGGTTGGAGAAAATTCTCTGGAGCCCTGAACAACTTGGGTTCCTTATAGGTTTTGCGTTGAGTTACTTGTCCCTAGATCCTTTGGGTTGGGACAATGCTTCGGAGCCCTGAAACAACTTGGGCTCCCTAGAGGTTATGGATTGAGTTACTAGTTCAAGGAGCCCTGGATAGCTTGGGTATAGACCAATCTAGTTGATGATAGTGATTTCTGGACTGTATAGGTGAGATCATTGTGCTTGAGGGTTGAAGTGGTTGGGCCTCTTGAAGCCTTGGTTGGTTCTATGTTGGTTTAACCCTTATGATCCCACATTCATGTTCAGAATATGGCGTGAGGGTGATTTGTTGAAATAGATATTTAGTTCATCCAAATCTATGGTCGGGTGGTACATGGAAGTCCCTGACTTGGTTGGAATTTTCATATGTTAATATGATTTATTTCCCTATTGTAGTCTATGAACTCTTGTATTAGTTATTATGGTGATCTTATGGCTAATTAGTCGTAGATTATACTCTGGTTATATGCATGGTTTTAGGATGTTCTCTAGCTATGGATCCCTCTCATGATTTGATAATTTATTGAATGTTTGATGAATGCATTGCTAAAAATTAGTTTTGCAGCTACCTAGAGAGGGCATAAAGCCTTCTTGGTGATTGTCAGATGAACTTTATGATTATATATGCATTCATGGCATGTACCTTCTATGTTTACCATATGTGTAACGAAATGTCTATAGTGTATTAAGCATGTATTAGTTAATATCATGTTCAAGTTTTGATGGTTTAGAATTTTTATAATCATTGTTATGATTCTAAAAAATTACAGGCAGTTTTGGGCAGTGGTTTGGAGGCTAGCCTGAAAAGGTGGCATAGATATCACAACTACACGCACTGAACTGAGGAAATTGAGTCATAATTGCATGCAAGGAGGCTTGTGGGTGTGGTTGGAACCTCATAACTACATGCACGGAGTACCAAGGGTGCAGTTGGGGAGTAAACCTAGTGAAAATGAGTTCGAAGTCAAGGATTGACCACTTGGGGTTGTTATCAAGATTCTGAGTGGTATGTAGTCTCTGAAGGATATTAATATTTGTTTTCATTTGTAGGCTCCACTTACATAACTGGAACTTTGAGTTCGGGTCATATCGTAGTGACACTCAACTCATGTTTACCCTGGAGTGCTTGTAAAAGTGGGTAAATGCGGGAGGAGGAATTAAAGGGTGGTATCAAAGCGAGTTTCATTCTCTCTGGGTGATAAATGATATCATAGGGTGGTATCATAGTGGGTTTTGTTCTCTCTGGGTGATAAATGATACCATAAGATGGTATCAGAGAGAGGTTTCAACATTGGACCTCGAGGTAGATGTGATTTTTATGCATGCATTATGATGGTTATGGTTATCATGCATGTGGTCATTATTGCAGTTTTGTGTTGTCATACATGATGTTGACATATATATATATATATATATATATATATATATATTGCTAAACTGGATTGATTCTGCAGACGAGATAGCCTCCCCTAAAATACATTGAGGTATGATATTGATTATGTCTCTATTTGGTTTATCTAAAATGGCATGTTTGTAGGAAATAGAAGATCATAGATGAAGAGTAGAATGGTGGACTATAGTTCACATTACTCCCCTTACAAGCCTAACGTGAATTCTATGGAATCAGAAAGGTAAATCGGGCAGCAAGGAGAAGAGTACTCTCCTGATTTAGCAGATACGCTGAGAATTTTGAAGACATAGATCATAAGTTGCAAGGCATATAATAACAGGTTGATTAAGGCACAAGAAAAAAATTCCAGAGCTCACAAAAAGTAAGTAAAGGCTAATGTGTTCATCCTTCATAACCTTTCATACTTGCATAGACATGGACAAATTGGGATCATTCATGGACAGGAAGAAAAGACCAATGGGGCATATGGTAACAGTTCTTATAGAGGACATGGATTGGGCAGGGATGATACAATTTGAGACAATAGATCTTTGGATACACCTGGCAGTCGAGCTATCACTCATCAATTTTATTCCAACTATGATTCTGAGAGACATCATCATCATTCCTGCCAACATCCTTATAAGAGAAGTGAGAAGATATATTTTACAGAAGATTTAATGAAATACAAGTGTCCTAATTTTAATGGATGAAAGTGACAAGGAGAATGTGGGGCCCCGTGAGAATTTTAGTGCAGATGAGAGAGGACATGGGTCTCATTCATAGAGCAGAAAAATGAAGGAAATGGAAGAAAACCATTATGGTGTTGAACCTATGGTAGAGATCATCATAGGAAGGATTTCCCTTTATATCAGAGTGGTGCAATGGATGCATGGCAAACCTCATATCTACAATGCAAAGTTGGGGATGTAGGTCAGAGCATTCCCTATATCTATGCAAAATTGGATAATGGGTAGGTAAATCATCAGGCATCTATCATTGAGGTGGAAGTGGAACCATGGGGAGAGTTCAAGGCAGAACCTCAATGCATCTTGCAGCAGAGTAAGATCATGCTTTAGGACCGAGCAATAGACCAAGTTAAAGTGCAATGGAGGAAATTTTTGTTAAGGAAGCTACATGGAAGATGATTGATCAGATGCATGCATGAAAACTGGTTTCCAATTATAGTTGGATCCATCAAGGGAATTAGAATCCATTGAGATATGTATGTGCATGTGTTCGGTTGCAAAGTAGTGTGCTTGGTACAACAAGGTAAGGCAATTGGTATATTGTTATATCTATTTATGCACTGACATTGATGTGTTTACGACAGTATGATGCAGGGAATTGCATGGCAAAAGAGACTGCCATAGAACTTGAAGAAATATTGAGTTGATATTTCACTCATGAATTCTTGGAAGCATTGGGAACCATTGGGGTTGAGTTATATTATCTATTTAAAGTTTTGTGCTTTCAATGTTTTGTGATTTTTTTGTGTTTGATTTGCGGTTTTGATTATGTTTGATTTGCGGTTTTGATTATGTTTGATTTGCGGTTTTGATTGTGTTTGGTGCATGGCCATGCCACTTTGTTTTTGGTGTTGTATTATTGTTTGGTTTTCCTTGTTTTCTTTATCTTTCATTTTGTTCTTTCCTTTTATGTTTTGAGGGTCTTGGGAATTGGTTGGGAACGATGAGAACTAATGGAGCTCAAGGAAAGTCGAGTGGAACCCAATAGGTAATGTAAGAACCGGATGAAGCTCGATGCGTGAGTGAAGGGCAACTGAATGAAATAATATGACAGGCAGTTGGGTTGGTTGAGTCCATTGGAGTAAATGGACAGTAGCAGGGCAATCATGAGAAAGGTAAAATAATATATTTCAGGCATTAGATGCCTTGGCTATATTGGGAATTGTTGTTCTTAATGTTCTGCATGTTATATGCAGATAAAGGGATTTATCTTAACTTTGACCTTATGAACACTGGTAATTGTGTTATGATCGTGGCTATATATATATATATATATATATATATATATATATATATATATGCATACCATTATCGGACAAGGTCATCATGAATCATTCTTGTGGGAGAACGATTACTTTATGCAAGTGATTGACATGAAAAGGTTCCTGGTTTGTGAGGATTCAAGTGGGAAGAGTAGCCCCGGAAGATCTATGAGGTTAGTATCATGTGGATATGATTTTAATATTATTTGCTTATAACTATGCCTATGTTTATGTTATGGACAGGAAATGTTGAAGGATACATCAGCAAAATGAAAGAAGTTTGATCTGTGGCATGTTGGGACAAGTATGGACAGTGGAAAGAGCCATAGACCCGGGATTTGGGTTGTGGTTTCATGTAGTGACGTGTGGAAAATGCATATTGTTGTTGTGTACATTTCGTACATGTTGTACATGTTGTGATGTGTACATGTCATACATGTGGTGTTGTGTACATGTCATACATGTGGTGTTGTGTACATGTGGTACTATGTCATGTGTATTGCGTAGTCATTGTGTTGCGATATGCATATTTGTTGTGTTGTACTATACCTATGTATATGTGTTGTGCGGTACATTGTGTGTAGGTGTATGTATTATGTTTTGTTATACACTGTATGTGGGTGTATCTATTATGATGTACACTATGTGTATGTGTATGTGTTTGGGATAGGTTCTTTAGATCCTTGCAGTTTGTGGGCTAGAGCCATGTAACAATTTGGGTTCCCTGGAAGCTGTGGGTTTGAGCCTTGTAACAGCTTGGGTGCCCTAGAGAGTTGGATTGAGATGTTAGTTCTCCAAAGCACTGTAACAACTTGGGTCCCCTGGAGTCTGTGGGTAATGCCCTGGACAACTTGGGATGAGACCAATATTGAGTTGTTGATATTAAGAGTTGAGATGGTATAGTCTCTAGATTCATGTAACACCATCCTCCCACATTTACGCAAGTTATCAGCCTACCAGGGTAAACTATGACGAAGAGTTACTATGATATGATTCAAATATCACCTTAAGGAAGTGGAATCGACAATACAAAAACTTTAATGACTTCCCTCAAGTGCTACAGGACCCCCAAGGGATAAACCACCCTTCCAGGTGCCCAAGCCCTAAGATAAAGCTTTGTTTCAGTGCCCTGATTTCCCAAATGCTGGAAAAGCACCAATGTAATTTGACTGTAACCCTCCAGTCGCATGCTTGATGCCTACAAGGGAGTGACTGCAATATTTTTCACCTATTTTTGTGCCTGCGACCATGAGATTTAAGCCACTTTTTTAGGCTAGGATCCGTACCTCTGCCCAAAACTTGATGAAACTCTCATAAATGATAAATGAAACAAAGACAAAGCCTCCCACTCAAAATTAGACTGGAACATGACCTAACTAGGCCTAACCATGACAATAATTCTGTCAAACACATCATGAACATGTAATCTACCAGTCATAACAATAGATCTGAACACAGGGATCTTATACGTATCTTAGAATCGTCAAGAAGATATGATGCCTTCTCACAATAGTTGCAATATCATCTATTAGTTCATACATTCATTATTCATTCATTTAGTAATCAAAACATGATGAGATACATAACTCATGTCTGTCATAAGACCGTGTTTATAACCAACATAACAACAATGATAGAACAACCATTAAAAGCACATGAGAACAAGCACATTTACTCATCAAATACAAGAGTAAAAGGGATGAGCGTACCACCCGACCATAGATTATGCTGAACCAAATCTTTCTTTCATCTAATCACCCTCATGCCATATTCCAAGCATGAATGTGGGACTCACAAAAAAACCAACCAATGCTTCCTCAAGCTTTACCATGTATCCTGCCATTACTGGTCAAGGGATTCTTGGGCACAAAACCCTCATTTGTACATCCTGGATTTATCGTGTATCATGCCATTACCGGTCAAGGGATTCCTAGGAGAAACAATAAACATACATAATAGGCTTTATCACAATCCCGCCATAAACCGACCAAGGGATCACTAGGCCCTAAACAAGCATGGATGCCTCCATATTTCTCCACCTAAAATGTGAGGAATTTTTCCATCTCCACCCTCAATATTTACCGTATATCTCACCATTTACTGGTCAAGGGATTCCTAGGCCTTTGAGAATTTTCCTGAGACCACCCCACTTCGTTTTGAAACCATTCGACAATCCAGCTCAACCAAGTAAAAGAACCCCATCACACCATGGATATCCGGAAATTGCAAGGAAATGCTAAAAACCATTGTCACACCTGGAAAAAACCCATGCCAATGACAACAAGAGAACCAAATACACCCATGCATATACCATGCATGCCAAAACTAACAAGGAAATCATACATGTAACTCAATACCTACAAGTAATTTTTTTGTAGTCGCTTGATCCAACTCTTCCTTGCTTGATATTTTCCTCCATTTGTTTCCTTGTCCTTCCTTTTTCTTCATTTTTCCAATGCTAGAGTGCTCCAAGAATGCTCTAAACAGTAAGAGAGAGTAGAGAGAATAGAGAGAGAGCTCAAAAACTGAACTGTCAAAAGCTGTGAATTGATCCTCATAAGCCTTTTTATCCTCAAGGCCTCTACTTTCTTCAATTTTCCATTATTTTCCTTCATTTTCCTCCTCACATGCACCCTGTGACATTTCACCTTCCTTTTCTCCTAATTTCCTTTATTTTCATAAATAAAATGCCAATTAATGCCTCTTTTCCTTTTCAAAGCCTTTATTATTTCCTTTTCCAATTTCCCTTAGCCATAATAAACCAAATGAACACCCACTAGGATGTTTTTTCCCAACATTCAACTTGGAATACGTGTCCCATGACCTTGGTCTTATTTTCCTTTATTAACTTTATTACATGAAATTTTAACCTGGGGATATTATATACCCTTACCCCTTAGGGGAACACTGTCCTCGGTGTTCAATGACACCTATGAACAATAAAAACGTTGAAAAACCAAAACATACTTCTTATGGAGCTTTATAACTTAGCTCGATGCAGTATTTACAATGAGCAACCAATTGAGAAGGAAACCAACATGAAAAAAGTGACAACATAACAACCATACCGCTTATTGGTGTTGGCATTATGACTGATATGTTGTCCTTGATGGAAACCTACTTGTTAAAGATGTCAACACGATGATATAAAAATGATTCTACATGCCAGTACAGATGTGACAGAGAAATTGGACAAAGGAATCCAAGTCCATAGATAGAGGAATGATAAAGGTAAAGTTTGATAAACTATGCATGGGTTCGATGAAGCAAAGATGCGTACATAGGTAGGGATGGTGAAAGCAAGTCGCGTACAGTTTTTGCACCATGGTATTCTAAATACCAGGGGTATTTACCATGGTAATGGCCCATAGTGGTGAGCGCGACAATGAATATTTGATCCTGTCAAAGAATACCATCGACATTACTATGGGTTTGACCTGAGGTGTTTGTTAAGGCTTAAGCTATATAAGGAGATGGAGATAAAAAGTGTTTTGTGTGAAAGTATTGGCTTATTAAACATTGGTTTGATTTTAAATAGGTGTGAACCAAGGAGTATGATGAAGGATCAAATCTATTAGATTTGAAATGACTACATAATCTGCTTATGGTTTGATATGTGATGATAATGTTATGACATGTGTTTGTTACTATGTATGCTGAGATTTGTGTTTGACTGAAGTTCTATTGTGCAACTAAGGTAGACTCAGCAATCACAAATCTATACACAGGTTTTCTTCAGAAAGATAACGTACATACGCAGATTCACTTTTGGGTATTCACGTATATATTTTGCAATATGGACAAATATGTACGGAGGTGTTAAGTATGAAAGGCACATACACACGCGGAAGTTATTTATAAGGGTCGCATACATATGCTAGGGTTTTGTAGTATGATCTGATGATAATGGTTGATTTGTTCTATTATGTTTGATGTTGTGTGTCAATGATGTATCTTTTATAATAATCTGTGTGTGACAGATTTGGTTGAGTGGGATGGTTTATGGAATGATATGTTGACTAAAGATGATGTTTTTATGTGATGATCTATATGTGGTTCATAGATATTTGATGGGTTCAGTATGTGTTTCAGTGATTGTTTTAGTAGTGCAGTGATTTAGATTCAGAGTTCAGTATTTTGAGATTTGTACGCAAGTTTTCTTAAGGGAAAGTGCGTATATACACAAATATTCTTCAGAACAGTAAAGCATAAATTTTGACATGTGTTTGAACAGAGTTTGTAGTGACAAAATATTGTTTTTGTGATGAACAATATGTGGTCTAGTATTATAATGAATGGGTTTTCAGTGATATAATTTGGTATGGTTATTTGAATATATTATTTCTATGTTTAACATGGTGATGAATTTGGTTCAATAATGAAGTGACTTAATGCAGTATTAGTTTCAATATTGTTATATGATATTTGGAATGTATCCAGTTTGAAACATTTTGAAAAGTGATCCACATAGAACAAAGTTTAAGGGGGTTGTAGCTTCCTTCAAGTAGAAGTTGGAGAATGAGAGAAGGTTGTAGCTTTCTGCAAGTGGGTGCCTACGTACTAGTATGAGTCTGTGCCAGTACAAGTTTGTAAGAAATTTTTCTTTATAATAAAAGAAGAAGAAGAAGGTGACAACAACGATGTTTTCTCCCACATTGGGTTTCCACCTAAAAATCATTGTGTTCATGTGTTGCTTGTGTGTGATGGCTTATTCTGTTCTTATTGCACATGGTTACTATTTAATTAATGTTTAATGGAGTACTAATACACTGGTTAAAGTTAAACAAATTATGAATTAATTGAAAAAGTTAGTGAACTAGATAGACGCTACTTGTCTTCATCACAGTCACGTACATTAGTAGATTTACTTCATAACAGTCGCATACATAAATCTGAATAAGAAAATAAAAGTTTAAGTAGTTTAAAAACATTGATTCACCCCCATTCTTAGTATTTTTCCTACCAATTGGTATCAGAGAAAGTCCTTCAGAAGTAGATTGAACGCTTGAAGGAAGATTCATCAAGATGAGAAACCAAGAGGGACCAACATCTATCAGGCCACCATTATTCAATGGATCCAATATGGTTTTCTGGAAAGTTAGAGCAAGAGCTTACTTACAATCACTTGGAGCATATGTTTGGGGAATTGTTGAAGGAGGCTATCATTATCCATCCTTCATTCCCACATATGAAGCATAAAACAAAAAATATGAGACTAATGCAAAGACAGTCAATGCTCTGTTAGGAAGCTTGGCATAATCAAAATTTGTCAAAGTCATGCAGCTGAATACCGCAAAGGCTATATGGGACAAGATAATCCAAATTTATGAAGGTGACATCAAGTTAAAAAGTGCCAAACTTAAAACTCTTATAACTCAATATGAAACTCTCATAATGCATAATGATGAAATTATTGCAAGTTTCTTTCTTAGGGTAGATGAGATTGTGAATTCTATGAGAAATATTGGTGATGAAATAAAATAATCATCATTGTTTGAGAAAATCTTAAGATATCTAACCCCAAAATTCGATCGAAAGTCTCTACGAATGAAGAAATAGAGGATTTGAAGAACCTTAGTATTGAATAACTTCATTGGATTTTAACAACCTATTAAATGAGAAAAGAGGGTCCCTCAAATATCATAGAATTTGCCTTCAAATATACTTCTAAAGGAAAGGAAAAGGAGGAGCTCAAGGAATCAAGTTATGTATCAGATGAAGAAGAGGCAAACTTCATAAAGAAACTCCAAGTAGGTACTGGAATATTTAGAGGTAAGCTTCCTTTCAAATGTTTTGCTCTTGGAAGAGTTGGTCATTATGCTGCTAAATGCCTTAATAAATAAAACCATGAGAAATGAAAACATGCTACAAAAATGAATGTTAGAATAAGGTTTGAAAACAAGAAAAGTTTCTACACACATGAAGATACTGATGATCTTTCAAATTGTGAAGAAGGTGAGTTTGATCAAGAACATCAATTACTTATGGAATTTACAGATAACTGTATTGATGATTCTGGTGATGTCTTTTTGGATACCCTAGAATAAAAGGATAATCTCATTGAAGAAATAAATCATCTTAAAATTCATCTAGAAGAAGGTAAATTAGCAGAAGAAGCTCTAAGGAAACAAATTCTAGAAATGGAGAGACATATTGAAAAGTTAGAATTAGAAATAGTAAGTGTAAGAAAGGAACTTGAGAAAACAAAAGGTTTAAATCTTAGATTTTCTAAAGGTTTTGAGACCCTAGAAGAAATCATCAAAGTACAACGCTCTCCTCTAATAAAAATAGGTCTAATAAAATTAGGTCTCGGATATAATGGAGAATCATCAAAATCTTTTGAAACAAGTACAAGAAGCTATCTCAGTGCAATAAAGGGAAGCAATCAACAAAGTTCCAACTCTCAGCAAAGGAATAAGGCATCAAATGTCTCTTGGGTAAATCCTTCGTACCACAATCAAAATAGAAACTACACAAAAAGGTATTATACTCCCAGAAATTTATACTTCAATAGCCAATGTTTCACTTGTCACAATTTTTTTCATAAGGTTGCTCAATGTGTTGCTTATAGAACTATCATGACTAGAGAAGAAATAAAACAAAATAATGAGATTGGATCAAATAAATTATCCTACAACACCTTATCACCTCTCCAAGATGAAAAAAAAAAAATGTTCCTTTTGCAATAACTTTGGACATAGAGAGATTGAATCCAGAAGCAAAATGAGACCAACTCTTCAGAATGAACAAAAGGAAACAACATCCAGAAAAAGAAAACCAAATAATATGAAATTGTGGTTTGGATTTGTATGTAGGAGATCAAGAAAATTTGTGGTCCATTGACAATGGATGCTCAAAGCATATGGCAGGTGATAAAGATAAGTTTATTTCATTTAATGAAATAAAGAAATAAAAGAGTGTAACATTTGGAAATAATTCACCTGCTGCTATCTAAGGAAAAGGAATTGTTTTGCTAAAATAAAAGGTTAAAGATGAAAATGTTTTTTTTTTTTAGGGATTAAAATGTAACTTGTTGAGCGTTAGTCAGATGTGTGACCAAGGGCATGAGTTTGTTTTCAGACCAAATAATTGTGTAGTACGAAATCTCCATACATGAAAGAACGTAGTAAAGGGAACAAGAAATCTAGGTAACGTATATGTCTTGGAATGTGGTCTAGAACATTGTTACTTGAGAAAAACATAACAAAGTTGGCTCTGGCACAAAATATTAGGACACCTAAGCTTCATTCAATTACATACGTCAAGCAGAATAGGAGCAGTTTGCGACTTGCCTAAAATCTCTCTACCATAAAGTATCATATGCAAATCGTGTCAATTCGGAAGAAAACCAGGGTGCAGTTTAATGCCAAAGAACGTACTTCAAGTGAGCCACTTGAAATTATTCATTTTGATTTGTGTGATCCTATGAGAAAGAGGTCTCCTCGGGGTGAAAAATACTTCATATTATTCATTGTTGATTTTACTCATATGTGGTTGATTGGCTTATTAAAACATAAAGATGAATCATTTGATAAATTGGAAGTCTTAAAATCTTTAGTAGAGAATGGGTTGGATTTGAAAATGAAATGCCTTAGATATTATAGAGGAGGATAATTTGTATCAGATGATTTTTTTTTACTTTGGTGAACAACATGGCATCAATTAGTGATTTTCTATAGCTAAAACTCCTCAAAAAAATGGATTGGCAGAAATAATGAACATAACAATTCAACAAATGGCATGTGTCATGCTTGATGGTCTGGAACACCTCATACCTTATGGGGGGGAGAAGCACATATAGCTGTGAATATCCTCAATAAATCTCATATTCTAGTAGACAGTGATAAAACTCCTCATGAACCATGGTTTGGTAAGCCTCTAACTGTCAAGCACTTTAGAGTCTTTGGAAGCAAATGTTACATAAAGAATAATAATGATAAGCTTGGAAAGTTTGAAGCTAGATCTGATGAAGGAATTCTCCTTGGATACTCCTCTAGAATCAAAGGATATAAATGCTACTATAAAAGACTTCAAAATATCGTTGAATGTATTGATGTTGTGATTGATGAAGCATCCACAGGTACTAAAAGGGAAGGACCAGCAGATGAAGAATATATTCACAACAAGCCAAAATGATGTAGGAGAGGGAATCAATGAAGCATTAGAAGAAGGAACCACAAGTACAAAAGTACCAGAAAAGACTCCTTAAAGGTACGTTCAGAAAAAAAATAATACAAATCTAAAATTCTAGGTGAAAAGGAAGCATGAGTACAAACTAGAAGAACTCTTGTAGGGACTTCCAGTTATCTAGCCTTACTATCCACAATTGAACCTCAAAATTTGAATCAAGCAAGAAAAGATGAAATTTGGATTAAGGCAATGGATGAAGAACTTGATCAAATAGAAAAAGAACCATACATGGGAACTTTTACCAATACCTCATGATAAAAATGCTGTTTGGACAAACTGGGTATTCAAAAAAAAACTAAATGAAAATGGAGAAGTAATTAGAAACAAAGCAAGACTCATATGCAAAGTCTATGCTCAACAAAAAGGAATAGACTTTGAAGAAACATTCGCACCTGCAACTAGACTTGAAGCCATAAGAATGTTCCTTGCATTTTCAAGATTTCATAATTTTAAATTCTATCAAATGGATGTTAAATCTATATTTCTAAATGGGAACCCAGAAGAAGAATTTTGCATTGAACAACATGAAGGGTTCACTTTAGGAAATGATTAAAATCTTGTTTGCAAAATCAAAAGGGCATTATATGGGCTAAAACAAGCTCCTCATGCATGGTATTATCGTCTTGAAAGATATATTCAACAACAAGGTTTCACTAAGGAGTCTATAGATAGAAATCTATATATAAATATGGATGATGGTAAAATTTTAATAGTTGACATCATATTTGGAAGCAATGAAGAATCTATGAGTCAAAGATTCGCTTTGTTCATGCAAAAATAATTTGAAATGTCCTTACTTGGTGAACTAACATACTTTCTTAGTCTTCAAGTTCAACAAACAAAGAATGGTATCTTTCTCTTGCAGACTAAGTACCTCAAGCAGAGTTTGAAGAAATATGGAATGGAAGACTACAAGCTTGTATGCACGGAAATGGTAACTAGATGTAATCTTAGTTCCCGTGATGATTCTCTCTCAGTAAACCAACCAAAATGCAGATCTATAATCGGGAGCTTGCTCTACCTTACAAGCACAAGACCAGACATCATGCATGCAGTTGGGATTGTTGGACGGTTTTAAGAAAATCCTAAATAAACTCAAGATTATGGTCTATGTTATCCCAAAAATATAGATTTTGTTCTTCATACTTACACAGATGCAGATTGGGCAGATAATGTTGATGATTGGAAAGGTACTAGTGGAGCATTCTATTTGGGACATCGCTTGGTATCACGGTTCAACAAAAAACAAATCTCTATTTATTTATCTACTAATGAGGCATAATATGTTGTTGTTGCATCTTGCTACACACAGCTTCTCTGGATGATGCAAACATTGCAGGATATTTAAATAGATTTTCCTTAACCTATACCCATTCTATGTGATAATACCAATGCCATAAGTATTTCTATAAATCTTGTCATGCATTCAAAAACCAAGCATATTCCAATCAAATATCACTTTCTGAGAGAACAAGTTCATGAACAAAAGGTCAAACTAGAGTATGTTCCCTCAAAGGAACAAGTTGCAGATATATTTACAAAGGCTCTTCCACGTGATTCCTTTGAATATCTCAAAAAAAAACTAGGAGTGGTATCTTCTTCATCACTTCATTAATTATTCTGACAGATCTTTGATGTTCAGGGGGAGCTAAGACCAAAAACTATTGCAGGATTCTTTCTATACGCAGATATTTTCAAGGACAGTCACGTATATACGGAAGTTTTGATCCATACATTCGGGTATGTTTCTATGGGATGGAGGGACAGTGAGATAGACTCAAGGAGAGGCTCTGATATGCTTCAAACAGTTATTATTTGGCATTTTGGTCCTGATGTTGATTGGTTACAGTCTATTATTGCTCATATGCTACTTAGAAGTGGCATTGTCTTATGATGGTTTATGAATCATTGCAATATGACATTAATGCTTTGATGAACTTACTGATTGATAAAGATACTTTGATGACCTGACTGATGGATGAGATAATGTGACCAGATCTGATAGTGAAAATTTGCCGCAGGTTTAGGGGGAGCATTTTATATGCTTTTAATGGTGCATTTGGCATTATGATTTCTTTAGAATTCTAATCCTATATGGTGTATGATAGTTGTTGATGACTATCGTGGTCTTCTTGAGGTATTTGGTTTTGGCCATAAATATCTCATGATGTAAACATTGTAATGCTTAGTCATGTTTTGACTATTGGGAGTCAAGTCAATTATGTATGTAATCTAATTTTGAGCATTTGATGTAATATTGAGTCAAATATGTAACTCCAATGTGTTGGGTGATTGATGTAAGCTTGAGTCGTTCGTGATAATAAAGTTCATATATGGTTGATTCATAGAGTCATGTACTTCTTTTTATATCTTCGGAAAATTCAGCATATGCTTAGGAGAAGCATGGTCAACATTTAGTGTTCATAATCAACATATCAAATGTACCATGCTCATGTCAACAAAGGGAAGAGAAGTCTTCATTCAAAATTGGTCAGCCCTTTGCCCTTGATGTAAAAGGGGGAGAGAATCTTGGTGTTTGGAGAATGCTCTGTGACTTGGGAGAGAAGCTTAGTGTTTGGAGAATGCTTGGTGATTGGGGAGAGAAGCTTGGTATGTCTACAGATGCATCTACTGGTGGAGGTAACCAAACACCAAAATGGTCTCCATCAAGTAAAAATGGGGATATTGTTGGCATTATGACTAATATGTTGTCCTTGATGGAAACCTACTTTTTAAATATGTCAACATGATGGTACCAGAATGAGTCTATTGGTTAGTTTAGATGTGACAGAGAAATTGGACAAAGGAATCTCATTCCAAAGACAGAGGAATGATAAAGGTAAATTTTTAGAGAAAGTATGCGCGGGTTTAGTGAAGCAAAGTCGCGTACATACGCGGGTATGGTGA
Source organism: Pinus albicaulis (assembly GCA_034641835.2). Lineage (NCBI taxonomy): Eukaryota > Viridiplantae > Streptophyta > Pinopsida > Pinales > Pinaceae > Pinus > Pinus albicaulis. Next base: position 951,555,381 of record CM076571.1, on the reverse strand, counting down.
AATAAAGTAGTGTGCAGTTTCTACACCATTGTATTATAAATACCAGGGGTCTTTACCATGGTATTGGCCCATAGTGATGAGGGCAAAAATGGATATTTGATCCCGTCAAAGAATACCATTGAAATTACTAGGGTTTGACCCAAGGTATTGGCTAAGGCCTAATATATATAAGGAGATGGAGATAAAAGTGTTTTGTGTGAAATTATTGGGTTATTAATGATTAGTTTAATACGAAATAGGTGTGCACCAAGGAGTATGATGATGGATTAGATCTACTAAATTTGAAATGATTGCATAATTTTCTTATGGTTTGATCTGTGATGATAATGTTATGACGTGTGTTTGTTACTGTGTATGCTGATATTTCAATTTGACTGAAGTTTTGTTGTGTAGTGAAGGTATGACTTAGTAATTATAGATCTGTATGGAGGTTTTCTTCAGAAAGATCATGTGCATACGCAGATTCACTTTTGGGTTGTCATGTATATAGTCTGCAGTATGGACATATATGTACGCGGGTGTCAAGTATGAAAGACGCGTACACACATGGAAGTTATTTATAAGGGTCACATACGTATGTTATGGTTTTGCAGTATGAGTTGATGAAAATGGTTGATTTTTTTTGTTGTTTTTGTTGTTGTTTGTCAATGATGTCTCTTTTATAATAATTTGTGTGTGACAGTTCTAGTTGAGTTGAATGGTTTATGGAATGAGATGTCGAATAAAGATGATGCTGCTATGTTATTATATATATGTGGTTCATATATCTTTGATGGGTTTAGTATGTCTTTTAGTGATTGTTTCAGTAGTGCAGCGATTCAGATTCATAGTTCAATCTTTTGAGATCTGTACGCAGTTATGCTTAAGGGAAAGTGTGTATATACACGGATATTCTTCAGAACAATAGCATATATATTTTGACATATGTTTGAATAGGGTTCGCAGTAACATAATCCAGTTTCTATGATGAAAAATATGTGGTTTGGTATTCTGATGAATGGGTTTTCGGTGATATAAGTTGGTCTGGTTATTTCAATACATTATTTCTATGTTTGACATGGTGATACAGTTGGTTCAGTAATTAAGTGACATAATGCAGTATTGGTTTCAGTATTGTTATCTGATATTTGGAATGGATCCAGTTTGAAAAATTATGAAAAGTGATCTACAAATAACAGAGGAAAATGGGGTTGTAGCTCCCTTCCAATAGAAGCTGGAGAATGAGAGAAGGTTGTATCCTTCTATACGATGGGTGCCCTCATACTGGTATGAGTCTGCACCAATACAAGTTTGTAAGAAATTTCTCTTTATAATAGAACAAGAAGATGGAGACGACAACATCGATGGTTTTCTCCCACATTGGTTTTCCACCTAAAAATCCTAGTGTTCATGTGTTGCTTGTTTGTGATGGCTTATTATGTTCTTACTGCACATGGTTAATGTTTAATGAAGTATTGATACACTGGTTCAAGTTAAACAAATGATGAATTAACTGAAAAAGTTAGTGAATTGGATATACGTTACTTTTCTTCATCACAATCGCGTACATACATAGGTTTACTTCATAACAGTTGCATACAAAAATATGAATAAGAAAATAAAATATTAAGTAGTTTAAAGGTATTGATTCACCCCCCCCCCCCCCCCTCCTCAATATTTTTCCTAACAATTGGAGCTTTATAACACAACTTGTTGCAGTATTTACATCCATATACATATACCAAAATTGCTTTGCCTCAACCAGAAAACAAGGAAGGAGACATAGCTCACACATGATCATACATCTCCCATGTAGCTTCATCGGGCCCAAAGTGCTTCCACTGCACCTTAACTTGCTCGATTTCTCGGTTCTGAAGCATGATCATCTTTCTCTGCAAAATGCATTAAGGTCCTGGCTGGAATTCTCCTTCTGGTTCCACCTACAATACAAACCAATAAATCACAAGATCAACATCCTTTACATATCTTTTGATCAATGAAACATGGAAAACATCATAGACTTTCACTATCATAGGCAGTGCAAGTTTGTAGGCCACTGGTCCAATCCTCTCAAGTATCTCAAAATGATCGCAAAACCGAGGTGCCAACTTCGCATGCGACCCAATCCTCAAGGAGTTATTATTGAGATTTATGTGCAAGTACACATGCTCCCCAACCTGAAACTCCTTAAATTCCATGTGTTGATCTACATAAATCTCATGTCTATCATGTGTTTCCTTTAGATTTTATTTGATAACATGCATATCTTGTTCCATTTATGCCAACATGTTTGTTCCTATCAACATCCTATTCACTTGACATCTCCAACTGATCGGAGTATTACAACTTTGCGCATAGAGTGCTTCAAATGGACTCATCCTCAATGACTCCCGATACCCATTGTTGTAATCAAACTCAACCAGTGGAAGATACTCCTCCCACTTCCATTGTTGATGAATCACATATATTCTCAACATGTACTCCAAAATCCTATTGACCCTCTCTATCTATCCATCTGTCTCTGGATGATAAGTTGTACTAAAGGCCAAATCTGTACCCAAACATGAAAATAACACTTTACAAAACCTAGAAGTGAACTTAGCATCCCTGTCTGACACAATATTCTTGGAAATACCATGCAACCTCACTATCTCCCTAATGAAGAATTGTGCCACTTCACTAGCTAAATAAGTAGGCTTCAATGGAATGAAGTGTGCCACCTTAGTCATGATTCCATTTACTCTCTTGAATCATAATCAGTTGTAGTAAACCATCTTAATGCTTACACTCTGTACTTACCTGTTGACAATCCAAACACCTAGCCATAAACTCTGCCACTTCCTTCTTCATATTAGACTAGTAGCATAACTTCTTCACCATTATCAATGTCTTCTGATATCCTAGATGTCTCAAATACATCTTAACATGAAATTCCCTCAAGATAAAATTCTTGAGCTCGTTGTTGTTCGACACATAAATCCTATCCCTAAACATGATCAAACCATCTACCATGAGATGATAGTCCACATCTTGTTCACCTATACACTATTGTTGTAACCTTTACCTAATCTCCTTGTACTTGTCATCCTATTGTCCTACCTATAAGATCTGATCCTGTAAATCTGTCCCATAAGAACTCGTAGTTTCTATAGGATTTACCTTCACTCTTTTTCTAAGAGAATATGCAACCTTGTTTTCGTTTCCCTTAATATACCTAATCTCGAAGTCAAATTCACTGATCGTGGTCAATAATATAGCTTGTTTGGAATTTAGATTCGGTTGATCAAATAAGTATTCTCAATTCATTGTGGTCAATCATCAATACAAACCTCTTGCCAAGAAGATAGTGTCTCCACATATTCAATGCATGGGTGATCGGTGCCAACTCAAGATCATGTGTCACATAATTTTGCTCGTGCTCATTCAGTTTCGTTGGTTCGTAACATACCACCTGTCCCTCCCACATAAGGACTCCACCAACCCCTCTTTTGCAAGAATTTATACACACCACAAACTCTTTATCTGGATCTGCAATCTTGAGAACTTGAGCATTTTTCAACAACTGCTTCAACTCCTCATAACTTGTTGCACATTCCTCTGTCTATTCAAATTTATTTCCTTTCCTCTGCAATGATGTAATAGGATAGTAAATCCATGAGAAATTCATGATGAAACTCCTGTAATAACATGTTATTCCCACAAATGATTTGTCCTCATCCACATTCCTAGGAGCTTCCCACTCCATGATAAATCTTGTCTTTTCCGGATCTACTGTTATGCCTTCCTTGGAAACAACATGCCCCAAGTAATGTACCTTTTTATGAAATAAATTACATTTGCTAAGCTTGGCACACAACTGATTCTCTCGTAGAAATCTTAATACTTCTACTAAGTGTTTGGCATGCTCTTCATCATTCTTAGAATATATCAATATATCATCAATGAGCACAATAACAAACTTGTCCAAATAGGGATGCAACACACTATTAATCAAGCACATAAAAGTAGCTAGAGAATTAGTCAAACCAAATGGAACTACAACAAACTCATAGTGCCAATACCTAGTCTAGAAAGTAGTATTGTAAATATCCTCTTCCTTGATACCTGATGGTATCCTAATATCATATTAATCTTCGAGAACATTGTCGCTCCCTTCAACTGGTCAAACAACTCATCAATCCTCGACAACGAATATTTTTTCTTGATGGTTACCTCATTCAATTGCTCCTATTCAATACCCAACCTAAGATTACCATCCTTCTTCACAACAACACTAGTGCACCCCAAGGCAACACATGGGCTAATGTACTCCTTGTCAAGCATTGCCTTCAACTACAACTTTGATTCCACTAACTCTAGAGTGCTCATCCTGTATGGTGCCTTTGATGTTGGTGTTTCCCCTGGTACCAACTCAATAGAAAATTCCACTTCTCTATGAGGCGCAAATCCTAAGATATATGCTGGAAATATATCCTAGAATTGTTGTAAAACAGGGTACCTATTCAAGACTTCCACATCCTCAACATCCTTACCTTTATCACTAGAAATATGCACTGCAAATAAATACAAACCCTTTCCTGCGATTGCGCTTTTCCTACATAGTTGTGACCATTCTAATTGATGTTTCCTTCTTCTTAGCTTGTAATATTTCTCATTCCCCATTATCATCCAAGCACTCAATAGCCTTGTCATAACAATCCACCTTAGTCCCATGAAGATACAAACAACCCATACCCTGAAGCATATTGTACGACCCTAATGGAAGCACATTGATATGTGTTGATTTAGGCATACCATTCAACTCAAATGCACAAGCTCTTACCCAGTGATGAACTATTTTCTTTGTACATATAGCCAACTACACTAGCCAAAATTCTGCATGCACTTCTTTTCTCAAACCACACTTATCCACCAGGTCAGGGTTAACATAACTATATTTAGATACAGGATCAATCAAATAGAAACAACTTAATCACAAATCTTACCATCCATCTTGATAACATATGCTTGGTGATTCGCATGTTTGTTATCTAATGCTACACAGATCTGAGAAATGCTTTGTCCAACATCCCCAACTATTTACACCTCTTGTGCGATGTACATTTAAGGCCTACCACCCTAATACGATGGAAAATCATTCTTGAGATGCTCCTTGCCACATATCCAACACTAAAATTATCCTTTACCCTCACCTTTGTTTTGTTGCCCTCTAGGTTGTGACCCGTGTCCATGTGCAACTACATTGAACTTCTAGCAAGTAACAACATTCTCCTTCCCACCTGCATCCTGAGAACTTGCTTGCTTCGGTTGCCATTTACCTTTAGCATTTTCTTTCCCTTTTCAACATTTTTGAGACTTTGTCGTATGCTTCAATTTCTCATAATGATGTTTCAAATTTTTTATGGCTTCCTCCAATGATCTAGGATCATCAAACTTGATTTTGTCTTTGAACATTACTGACAACTCACTGATGAATCTCCGAGTCTTTTCTTTCTCCTTTATAATATTCTAGTATACTCCATTTTATGCCTCGAAAATGGATGCACAATGTCAGGGAATAACCATCTGGTTGGGGCCTTGAAAACCATCCCTTTTCCATTTTGAATGGTGGCTCGAACTGGGGAAGATGGGACCAGTTTCCCAATAATTATAATTGGATGGATGTGTGGTGTTTATAATTAACTGTGACTTGGATGAATGGGAGTGACAACAATCTAAACGAGTATATACAGCTATCTTTATCCAGTGATTAATTATGTTTTTTTATGTGTGATCTTGAAAGATGATCTTAAGTGTATGAGAATGAACATTATCAAGCACTTATAGAAATGAAAAAACAATTTAAGTTAATTAATTTGATTAAATAGTTAATCAAATTAATTGATTAATCTTATATCACATTAAATAAGTGTATGTCTTGTATATATAGTGAAAGATGTAAATCTATGCATGTTCATTATTGAATTAATGCTATATTGTATTAAAAAGATACATATTACAAAACAGTAAAAAGGAATTTAACTATCAATCACATAAGATAGAACATCAATATAAACATGGAAGTACCATGTATATCTTGACTCTGCTCATGGAAAATAATCTTTGGTCCAGTCTTTTATATTAAGATAACTTCAAGAGTATAGAAGTGCAACTTCTGAGAAGCCTCCTTTACAAAATTTCTGGACCCTTTCTTAATAGACGTGAAAGGGTTTATATAGTAAAATAAAAGTATAAAAATATAAAATACATGAAGTACTGAGGAGATTTAAACAACTCTCCTTAAAACAAGTAAAATAAGACGAAAATAGAGTTGTTGAGTGACTCACTTCAAGAGTGTGGTGTTGTCTCTGTTGCCATTTGTTGCTTCGGCGGAAGGATATTTAACATGGGTTGAACTTCAAGAGGTTGACCTGGCCTAATGCGTAGCTATCCTATGTAGATCGCATCTAAAAGTGGAGGTGTCATGTGAGATGAGGTGTTAGTTAGGCAGCGGAGCATTAGCCACTGACTGTGTGGCTTGAATAAGTATTTCCAGTACTTCTCCCAATCCAGCTTTGCCAATTTTCTGATATTTTTGTCCTTTTCTTTTGAAATCTCTTGCCACTGTTTCATTAAATCTTTCACATTAGGAAGAGAATTGGGTGGGCATTTATCAATCAATTTGGCAGCAAAGAGATTATTATTGACATTTTTAACAATATTGCTAGCCACATCTCTTGCTCTATATATTTCCCTTTCTGCCTATTTAGCTATATGTCCCAATTAGTAGATATGATTTCTTTTTTGGAATCCTCAATCTTGTGAATATTTTCCTTTTGGCCTTCTGCATTATTCTGCCAAGTGATGTATTCAGTAATTTTTTCATCAATGTTGTTGAATTTCATCCTCAAATCGACCAATTGATTCATCGGTGAATCACTTTTATTGCTCAGATCATTGATGATTATTAGCTTTTGACAAAATACTACTTATTGTTGAGCCAACAAGGTGTTGAATTCCAAAGCTTCTTTCTTGAAATCATCTACCCTTGGATTATATTTTAGTTGTTCCACTGTAAACTATAGCTGATGAATTTGAGCATCTTTGACACCAATGTAAGATTGATGTTGTAGCTTTAACTGATCCAAGCTTTGTTGGAGTTGTGACGCTTGTGTTTATAATTGATGGTCAGTGTTCTGCTTCTCTATTAGCAACTCTTGTTCTAGCTAAAGGATTATGTCATCCTTTTCCTTAACAAGTTTTTGGACCTCTGTAGCTTTGTAAATTATAGCAGATGCATAAGCACCTGCGAACTATGTCAACCTTGTCAAATCCTGAGATGGATTTGCTTGTGGATCCTTTCATACTACTTCCATGGGTATATCTCTAGGGACTTAAGTATGTGATTTCTTAATTCTCCTCCATTTATTTGTTTTCTCATTACAGAATTATGTTTGGGGCTGTAAAATATGTCTAAAGGAGGAATTTCTTCTATATTTAGCACAATTTCAGATGTTAGGTAGGCTGGGATGAATTCAACTCTTTCTGTGTTGACATCCTTGTCAGTAGACCCAGCAGTGAGAAGGCTCTAATTTTTGTCTCGAGGTGTGTTGACTGTCTCTTGAGAATCGATGATTATTACCTCTTGATGGTATTTAAGCTACTGGTTAAATTGATCCCACACTTTATCCAAGTCACTGCTAACTACTGGCTCACAATTATTTTCTTGAGTTGATTTAACTTCCTTTGTTCCCAATAGGACACCAGTATCCTTGGGAGGTTGTTCCAAGTTCTATTTTTTTGAGAAATAGGTTGAGACACCTTTAGGATGTCGATAGGAATGCTCTCCAACCTTTTTTTCCTGTATTATTTAAACTGGGCAAGTTGTTCAGGACTAAGACGGATTTTTGCTAATCTTTCTACCTGTAAATAGTTCTCAGCAGTTTCAACAAATCATCATAATGATCATTTTCATGAATTATTTTCCTAATCTTTTCCTGAGTTGTAACATTTTGGGCAATTTTTTTTGGATCAAACTGTCTATTAGGAACTATAAATAACTTAAAATATTGGATTTGATCTATTTCCAATCCAAAATGTTTATAGTTTTCCAATTCATAAACACCACAATGAATGGGGAAAGTAGGCCAAGAATCTTTCTTAGCCTCTTTCAAGGCTTTAGTTAATCCATGCCCTACTGTCTGGTAAGAAATTTCCCTTGCGAGGATATTTTCTGGTACATACAATGGGAGGACATGGGGTTTTTTCCATCCCATGTTCGGGAAATCTGTAGTAAAACACACTGTGTCCATAATATAAGCACTCATAAAAAAATGGGAGAATTGTCCTGGAGGTAAAAGAGTGATTATTTCTATAGTCAAGGATTTGTGAAGCACTATTGTTTGATAAAATGGCCTTAATATATCATTCTAATGAAACCTCCATGAGAGGGACCCCTTCGATTGAAAATTTACTTGTATTGCGGGAACCAAAAATCCTACACATCATAGCAGCAACATAGCAGTAGGGACCAGCGAGAGAGGCAACAGAATAAATACCCTTTTCATCATGTTTGTGTTTGTTATGGTTATGCCTCCATTGCTTTATCGGGTCTAGTTACAGCTTTTTCTCCTTTGCAAACTTCTCGATAAAAGCCTTGTCATCTACCTTCTGCGGGTCAGGTATATAATACATTTTCTTTAAATCCTTTGCCCTAAATGACCCTATCACTGTATCTCTTGAGGTTATAAATTTCATGTTGCCGATATTGAGATTATCAATTGCACATTTTACTGTATCAGTAAATGGTTGAATCTTTGGGGGTGTGGAAATTTTGTGAAGGAAAGATTTGGCAACTTCAGTGATAGTTGCTTTTGAAGTATTAGGGGCATCAGCTGTGGCTACTCTCTGGATCACCCTGGGTTTCTCGTCTTCGAAATTCCTATACATTGATTCCCATGAAGAACAACCACTTTCTGTAGCGCATGTAGTATCTGAAAAAAAATGGTGACATCTCTATCACTTCTGAAATGGGAGGTGCGTGATTTGGAGGAGCCATGGGATTCTTTGATTTCTTTGTAGCATTAGACATTTCAGAGGGGATTTTTTTTTTCTGAAATAGCCTAAAAATAAGGGAAAACAGGGAACCAAATTGATGGCGAATAAAGGATTTGAATGCGAACAAATCTAAGACATTAATTAACCATCCATCAAATCAAGGGGTTTTTTTTTTTTTTTTTTTTTTTTTTTAAATCAAAATCTCGCATCACAATTTTGAAATCTTTAAAACTTGCAACACATTTGTTTTGGAGATATGCGAGTCAGGCTTAACCCTTTAAATAATCCTTTTAAATCATTTATAGAGGTTTTAAACGCTATTAGAATGTTGGCCGGGGGGGGGGGGAGAGCGATGGCATTTTTGCGATGTGATATTCATATCGTAATCACAATCTAGGAAGGAATGAATGGCAGAAGTAAGATGATGCTCGGTGGAAGTGCGATGTGATATATTGCATCGAGAGTTGAAAGTGGGTGCAATGAACAGTTGTGAGAAGCATTGTGATTTGCGATGGATGGCGTGGCAATGAGCGGGTCCCGCCAATGGTTCTTTTATGAATTATAACTCGTCGAGAGCTTTTTACTTTGTTATCACTTTTTCCTCTTTTGAAATCCTGTGCGTGTTTTATGCCTTTGGCAATCTCACATCGCAATTTTTAGATGGAGCGCTTTATGTCTGCCTATTGCATTTGTGATTTGTGATGAGGTTTTTATATGAGTTATCCGCTTAAGGATTTGGCTAATAAGATACGACTTTAATTTTTTAAATACATATTCCTATCTAAGTCACAAAGTGTTTTATAAGTCACAAAGTTAGAGCTTGAACATAAGTGCATTTGGTAAGCCAAACCTAGTAATAATGAATTGATCAATGAATTCAATAATAGCATCAGAATTGGCTACCTTTAGTGGAATTGATTCCACCCACTTGGTGAAGTAGTTTGTTGTAGTAAGGATATACTTATGCTGTTTGGAAGAGTGAGGAACAATCTCACCTATGATGTCCAGTCCCCATTGTTCAAAAGGTTGTTCAATGTTGACCAGTTGAAGAGGTAAGGCTGATCTTTTTTGTCTTCCTGCACTATTCTGACAAGTATTGCATTTCCTTACATATGCATGGGTATCCTTGAAAAAATTTGGGCAATAGTACCCTGCATGGAGGATTTTATGTGCAGTGGTATCTCCTCTGAAGTGTCCACCAATTGGTCCATCGTGGAGTTCCTGAAAAACCTTTTGTGCTTCAGACTTTTCAAGGAATCTTAATAATTCAGAGTCACAATTTTTTTCTAAATAACACATCATTAATGATTTCATATCGACTGTATTATAACCTTAAAGCTCTTTTGCTTTTATAATTAAGTTCACGGGGAGCATAACCCTTTTTTAAGTAAAAGAAAATATCAACATATTTGGATTCAGAGTCAATTAGACTTACTTCAGAAATGTGTACAGTATTACTTGAATCCTCGTCAATTGGTATGTTGGAAGCTCCATTCAAAAATCTACAAAAACCTTGTCCTCTAACCATTTTAGTTGGTTTAATATCAATATCATATTCCTGCAGAGCTATGACCTAATTTCTCCTTTTTTCTCCTAGTTCCTTTTTGGCAAGCACTTGTCTCACTACTGGGAATGGTACTATTACTTTAGTATGTGTTTTTAGAAGAAAAGGCGTGAAGTGCTTTATGGATTTAAAAACAACAAAAGCTTGTTTCTCCACCTCAGAGTAATTTAGTTCAGCACCTTGAAAATTTGAACTAAAGAACGAGATGGGTGCTTCGATTTGTTGATCATTAAGTTGTGTTAAAACAACAACATATGATGTTACAGAAGTGAAAGTGTATAAAATAAAATAATCAGAGAAATTTGGGGTAGTTAAAGAGGGAGAATTTATATTAGCTTGTTTGATTAAATCAAAAGCTTCTATTTCATAGCAGCCCCACTTAAAGACTAAAATTTTCTTGATCATGGCGTGTAATGGAAGAAGAATTTGAGAAAATTCGGGAACAAATCTATTGACAAAATTTATCTGTCCTAGAAAGGACTGCATGGATTTCTTGTTATGGGATAAAGAAATTTTAGAGATTGCCTTAATCCTTTCAGGATCAATGCAAATGCCTTATTTGGATACAATGAATCCTAAAAGTTTTCCTTCACTAAGAATGAAATAAGACTTTTTTAGATTTAATGAAATCTCGTATTTTTGGCAATGTTCAAAAATCTGCTTTAGGTCATGGAAACGGTTGCTTCTTTTCTTGGAGTAGATTGTTATATTGTCCAAGTAAACAAAAATTGTCTTATTTATCAGGCCTCTAAAAGCTATGTCCATAGCTCTTTGGAAGGTTTCTCCTGTGTTTATTATACCAAAAGGAATTTTTTGATAAGCGTAAGTTTCCCATTTGGCCTTGAATGTAGTCTTCAATCTATCATCCCGATGAACTAGGATCTGATTTTATCTTGAAAAACCATCAATGAAAGACATGAGCTCAGAACCTACAACTAATCGTAAAATTTATTCCATGGGTGGTAATGGGAAATTATTCTTTTTACAAGCTTTATTAAGATTTCTAAAATCTATACAAATGCGTATGTCACCATTTTTCTTCTTGACTCACACTAAATTTGATACCCATTTGGAGTGTCTAACAGGAAAAATGATTTTATAAGGAGTTTATTCAGCTCATATTTGATTTGACTTTCAAGGTTGGGGTGAATTTCCCTTCATTTTTGTTGTACAAGTTTGTCATCAGATATCATTGGGATAGTGTGTTGGGTAATGGAGGTGTCATATGTTCTAAGATATTCATAGCTCCAAGAGAAAACATTCTTGTATATTTTTAATAAATGAATGAAGGATAATCTCTCATCTGGTGAGAGACCTAAACCTAGATTGATGTTTTGGGGTTTGAGATTAGTTCCGAGTTTTACTAGTTCAAACCTCAAAATTTGAACTTTGAAGTTTGGAGTTAGTAACCTTCTTAAATATGTATTTCAAATCATATAGATCTTCAAGCTTGACTACAAATTTAGGTACAACATTTTCTTCAGTTTTTTGCTTTAACGGTGCCTCATGTTCATCCTCGTCAACTATTTGATCATCATATGAATCTTCAAATGTTAAAAATGTCAAAATTTCTTCATCATCATTGAACACGCGCAAATTTGTGACATTTTCTGGAATGGATAGCCGAAAAATTAATTCAATGGAAAATATATATATGGACTATAATCTTCAGATGGTATAAGTCTAGATGCTACATTGACCAGAAGATCAGCGCTAGCGTTTTGAAGTCTTGGGATAGGAGAGATGTTAAATGCCAAGAAATGAGAAGTAAGGGTTTGAACCAGAGATTGATAATGTTTTAAATGGATAGAACACAATGAATGGTGTTTCTTACCTACTTTACAATCATTTAAAAATCTCTTAATACATGCAGATATTTGACATTTAAATCTATTGATTTATATAATCCTTGGACCAGTGCCTCATATTCAGTAGTATTATTTGTGCATTCAAACTCTAATCTACAGGCTAAAAGTTTTTTCTCCTTCTGTATTGATTAGTATAAAGCCTCCTCCCGCACCATCGTTAGATCTAGATCCATCAAAATACAGAGTCCAAAATAAAGATTTAACAAACATTTTTTTACAATATTTAGACATTTAGAAGAATCTAATTGTGAAAAGTTTTCAATTTGAGAAGTAATTGAATTGATTAGAAATTGAGGTTGTTGTGCCTTGAAATTACCCATGAATGATTCAACGGAGTAGTTCCAAAGGATGTTATTAGTAAAGGCCATTGGTTCATTTTCATCCTCAAAATCAGTTACTGAGTATTTCATGTGTTTTTCACGATCAAGTCAAATTTGATTTGGCTTATCATTGTAAGGAAGCCACATATGTGACCAGTTTGTGGCAAAATAACCATGAAGCTTTTCAAACCAATCTCTACTAAGAATTAAACCATAAAATTCAGGGATATCAACAACTAGAATGTCAATTACTTGATGGACTTTTGAATTAGAAGCAAGTCTAATGAGGACATAATTCATTTCTCCTAAAACATTGACTTTGGTTCTATCTAATTGAACAATGTGAACAACATACTTTTGGGGTGAGATGTTTAACTTCAAACAAAAAAAATATGGTATTATATTTGAAGAAGCCCCAGAGTCTATCAAGAAATTGTGCACATTTTTATTGAAAACTTCAAAAGTCAGAAGGAAAAGAGGAGTGTGTGAATTGGATCTATCTCCAATTAAAATGGCATCTGAGGAATCAATCTTTTCAGGTGTATCATTAGGAGGTTTACCTATTCCTTTAGAGGCTCTGGATGTAACAGGAGCAGGTAAAGGAGAAGTGGGTACTACATTTAATTCTTTTAGTAGAAATTTCTGGTGTTGTTTCAATTTAGCTACCTCATGTAGGGAGATATTTTCTTTTGTTTTCTTCATATATTCGACTATATTGTATTCAATGGCACCTGAGACTACTAAGGTCTTTGATGTAGAGGGAGAATATGAAGAAAATGGGACTATTGAGATGATGTGGAAGGAGATTTTTTTAGTGACAACTTTATCTTTAGCAGCAGAGAATGAGGGTTTCTATTTCTGGATTGGTTGTGATGAATCAATAGGGCCTTTACTTCTAGTGCTAAAAGGTAAGGCTTCATTCTCATCTTCATTATAATAAGTAGGGAGTAAGAAATCCCATAATCCATGTACTTCGACAAGTTCCTCATTTTGAGATTCTTCAGCAGATAATATTGTTTCATCTTCGTCCTCATCTTGATCAGATTCAACGTTAGATATAATATTAGGTGGTTAAGGATTATATGTTTGAGCTTTATTGAAATATCTAAAAGGTTTCTTAGAAGAAGACTCAACTACCTACTTTTTTTATTTCTACCATCTCGTTAGACATATATTTAAGGATTTTTTTCAATCCTTCAAGATCAGAAGAATCTTTAGGAGTTTTATTTATTGGCTCATTCTTAAATTTGACCTTCTTTGATCTGGATCTATCAGCTACTGGATTTACCCATGATCTTTTACTTATGTGTTGTGGTTAGAAGTGCACTGAAAAGAGCATTAAAAGAACACATATGCATGTTGTAAAGAAGAGGGAACAAGACAACAATAAACAACAAAAGAACACGAGAAATTGATAACGTATTTCACCCAGTGTGGGCTACGTATCTGGGCCTGGTGTCAAGATGGGGTAGACCACTTCATATAGTGCTGGAAATGGTGATGATGTTCATGGACTATGTTTTCTGTCAAACAAGGATATATGCCCTCAACATGAGTGGCTTGTCTCTCCACGAGATGTTCTACTACATGAACTCTCCCTCACAATAGGCCTCCTATCAGCATGACATAATCTCACACAAGGTGACAATGAGGACTCCTTCTAGGTATCTCAATCAAACATAACAACCCCTGGCGAATACATCTCGCATGAAGTAGAAACATAGATCCCACAACGCGCATCAAGCAGGGATCTAAAAAACAACTTACATATCACAATAAATGATAAAAGAAGCACATTACATCAATAATGGATATACCTCAACCCCTGAAGTTGGTTGAAGAAGTGGATGCTCAACTACTTAATCTGGTTGCACCATCGAATTTGTGGCGTTGAGAGGCATAAAATCAACAGCCCACACCTGGGAATATGATACCATCACTCCAATCTCGACAATGGCCGAAAAATGGGAAGCTATTCTAGTAAAACAGACATCTCCATTGAGTTCTTGTCACTGAGAAGTGTAAAATTGACATAAAATTTGTCAAAAATGGACTCCGGTAAGTTCTGCACCTTAGGGAATCTATCTAATGCCCCTCAAGATTCCCTGGGGCATGGTTCAACCTCTCATGGACTGCTGCAATCAAGGTTCTACTGTTGTTATGTTGTTCTGCTGGTTTGTCCTTGGTGCACTATAAATAGGTGAGCTTAAATGTAATTCTGTCGGCGGACTTAGCCACGAATGCACCATTGGTGCAGTGGCAAGTTTAGCAATTATTTTAGGGGAGGTTGGGGAATCAAATCTCGCCTCTGCATTTTTGGTCGCGCTTGTTTCTTTTTTATAACAGTTTGGTTGGTTATATGGAGCCACCCACTAGGGGCCGACCACATGGGCCGTGTTATCACTCTCCCCAACTTCCCAAGGCTGACAGTAGGATTGGAGAAAGGTAACCACAAACAAAACTTTAGGCCAAGTAGCTAGACCTACCCAGGCCAGAGAGGGCTCTCTCTATGTCACTTTGCAGTCAAAGGGATGACTGGATATAATGTTTTAGGCTAGTTATGATGCTCAATAGATTAAGGTTTTTGTTTGTTTGGAGTTGTGTTGGATAGGAATGACAGTTAGGAGACTAGGTCTAGGGTATTAATTTGATTTCAAAGGTTTAGTTGCATAGGTAAGAGTGAGTCCAGGTAGGTAAGCTAAGAAGTATGATTAATTTTCCATTGTGTATAGAGTGAAATGAGAAGAAATCCCAATGAGCATTATAATGAACTCATTCATCAAAAGAGCAAGACAATTTCATGAAAAACTTATGAAAAACAGAGCATGGAAAGCATGTTTTATGTCAATAAAATGATAAGACTTATCATAAAGAAGCATATATTTGGAAGATGAGTAACATAATATTCAACATCATGAGTTTACAAAGAAAGAAAAAAATGCTCAAAGGCATACCATTGGAGTCTCAACACTATGTCTGCAACATTGTCCTTGATTTCATTAGCAAAAGCTTATACAATAGCTCCACTGCAAATAACAACTATCCAACCTCTACAATGACCAAAGAGATACTAATTATAGATCATGACATCTCACCAGGTCGAAATCCCATCCCAAATGGGTCTTAAATGCAAGAGATGAATCATTTCCTAGTTTCTAGGGAGGTTAGAAACCATTCCCTAAATTTTAGCTACAAACTAGGAGTGTTTGTCCCTTACATTGATTACAAATTATTTCATGATAAGAAGCCAAAAACAACCCAATAACTCTAATGACAACTCATAGCCTTAATTTTTTATCGTTTCTTAGCTTGACAAGTGTCTTGAGGGAATCCAATGTTGATCTATGACAATTTTGACTGAAGAAAAAACAATTTGCAGAAGCATAACAGAAATTTGGAGGCACTTTTGAGGCGCTTTGAGAGGTCCAAATCCACTCCTGAAAAAACATTTAAATAGTCCCGTGTGTCTAATTTCCATAAAATATTGAATTTTTCAAAATGACCCACGGGAAGGCCTTCAAAATTTCATTCTCCCAAGGTTACTTCAGTGTGTTCAAGAAGCATAACAATGTGCTCCAGAAGCATAACAAAGCCCTTTGAGAGGTATTTTGGAGGTCTTCAAATAGGATTTTGGGGATGAAAGTGGTATGGTTGGAAATCTTAGGATGTCTTCTAAAAAATGGAGTCCTCAAGCACTACAAACGCCTGTTCCAAACCCATGAAAAGGTGATTTGAAGACTACTTGTCCAGAATTGCCGAAAATGAACTGAAGCAAGTGTATTGTTGGAATTTATATCAAACCATAACACCTATGCATAAACTGAAGGAGGTTTTTGTTCTTTGGCCTGTGATTGATTAAAACATCTTTTAATTTCGTACAATTAATCTCCATTACTTCAGAAAATGATTTTGAAGCCAAATTGTACCTGTGATAGTAAGGTAAGTTAGTGAGATGAAATGGGGGTGATAGGGTTGAGTAAAAATTATGATAAAAATTCAGTGGATAGGGTAGTGTCTTGAATTCACAATGAAAGTGTAATGAGGGGAAATGGATGATTTCAGGGTGTTCAAAACCTCAAAACACAGGAATTTCCCAATTTTGACTATGGGAAAACTTGTGAATTTTTTTTAAAGTTAAGTAGGTGAAACAAGGGTTATGAAGCTAAGTAAAAATTCTAAGAAAATTTCAGCGAGGAGTATGGAACCTTAGCTCCACAGTGCAAGTGGAATGAGGGCAAATGGAGGGGTATAGGGTAGTCAAAACCCTAAAATACAGTTACCCTGTGTTTTCAATGTCTTCACTTTGTTTAAAAGCTAGAATGAGGGTTTGATGGTGTGAAATATGTTATGGATGGTGATGTAGATGATTGGAGTGTATAGATGGGGCATATGGGATGTAAGCATCATGTTTTAGATGACGGGTTAGGTTTTTAGGTTGAATAGGGTAGGTTAAGGTTTAACAAAACAATATTTTTTTTATATGTGAAGACAGTGGAGACATGGAGGAGAAAATAAAAGAAGATGAAATGCCTTTAAGTCCTCAAAATTAAACCAAACACTAGCATGGATGAAGGTTGCTTACCTTGTATGGAAGCTACAACAAAGGATGGATGAGAATATTTGAAATTTTTTAGGGCTGCAGGCTTCAAAACATCGGAAACTTTCACCTTGCAGAAGCATAACACAACCTTTTTCTCACACACAGAAACGTAACAAAAGGATTTTGTACAACACAGAAACCTAACAACAGGACTCTACACTACCCAGAAGCATAACAAAATGACTCTAAACTACCTAGAAGTGTAACATAAAAAATTTTACACTATCCAGAAGCGTAACAAATGGACTTTTACACTATCTAGAAGCGTATCAAAAGGACTTTTAAAGGATTCCAAGTGGGTTTTAGTGGGATTTAAGCTTTGAACTTTGGATTTTGAGCACTATGGAGGGCTAATGAAGTGAAGAGAAGTTGTCTCACTCACATGAAATGGTATAATGAATTATATGAAGGTTGCTTTGGATTTTCATAAACTTTCAAATACCTCTTACCTTTTCCTTTAACACTTATAAAAACTTTTGAACTTTTTTTGCACATGGAAATGGATTTTTCTCTTGACAATGAACTAATAAGGTAGAATTATTTGACAAATACCTTTTGCTTTTGCTTTTTCATTCTTTGACACTTTAAATGACCTTCTTGTGCTTTTGAAATGTAACCTTCAGACAAATTTTCTCCTTTTCCTGAGACAGTGAGGTTGCTTTTGAAGACCTTTGAACTTTCGCATTGATCATTACTTTTTAACACAGATGGGATGTTTTTGAAGCTTGAAATGACACTATTGTGCATTTTACTAGGACAATAGGTCAAAATTACCTCCCTTGGAGCTCTGACAATCAGAATGACCTTTTGGATCCTTTTATAAAACAGTGAGATAGAGTTCTTCATTTTTCATGAAACAGTGAGACAGAGATGAGATGTTTGAAACTTTTTCTTGAAATTTGAGCCATATGAAACAAGAGAGATGCCTTTATTTTAAATTCATAAACATGCCTACTCCTTCAATAGGGTTTTATGGATGAATTCGAGGGCCACTGCCTTATTTTAGTGAAAATTTGATGATTTTTTCAAAGGCAGAGTTGAACCTAGACTTGAACTAAATGAAATGAAATGACATAACCCTAGACCTATTGAATGATGATGATAGATATGGTGACCTTGAAACTAATTATCGAGATGACCTTGACAATGATGATGATAAATGAAAATAAGGAGCAACATACATGGTTTAGCCTTCTTCAGTGACCAAAATTATTTCTGAGAATTAGTTCGAAAAAGTAAAAATTTTGACCTATGACCTAATGCAAAACAACTGAAAGAGTCATTTGATCACTGACATACATAGGCTAACATTGGCTCCAGATGGAGATGGAAGCTCCTTCAAGAGGTGTCAAGAACACCATAGATCAGGTAGCCTTACCGTTGGGCAATGGAGTCAAACTAGACTTTGACAAACTGGAAATGATGAACAAATTATGGAAATGAATTTGACTATAAAAAATTGACTTGACTCTAACTTGACAATTGAATCTGACTGAAACAAAACTTACAAAACTTATTGATGGCAACATATCATCGAGACTTGACAGCTTCAGATCCTGATGAAAACCACCCGCCTGTTGTAGATATATGTACAATCATGTGAAATGATCCTTCTAGTGTAACCAATCTAGCAAATGGATACTTACTGAAATCCTACTCACGCGTTCCTTGAGCAGGCAGATGAAAAACAAAAGCGGAAACTCAAATTTTCCACTGAATCCAATACCTGTATTGACAAACTTGGCAAATTTTTCATCTACTTATGACTGTAATAAACTCACCAGAGGATCATGGAAAGCATGTAACATACAATCTTATGGATGATTAAAAGCAAGAAAACAAACCTTATTCCACAATGTTGGTTTGTCTATATGTTGACACTGATTCCAAACAAATGGAATGAGAGAAAAATGTTTTTCATTCTCATGATCCACATTAGATAAGGACTCTGAATTTTCTTGAATTTCATCAAACACAATAGCGAGATCATATGCTACCAGTATGTCTTCATCATTAACTAGATCACATAGAAGTTGGCGAGGTCATTGCAACTCATCATTATAATCATGAAATAAAACTTGGCATTCATCATTCAAATCTAATTGATCTTTAATTATGGAAGAAAATATTGTCTGTTGGAAATGTTCTTGTGGATCATAAGACTGCTTCAAATCAGCAAATGATTCTTCAATAATATGCTCAATTAATTTTACCTGATGATTGGCAAGAGGACTTTGTTCGACAACCATAGTGATAGTGTGTACACCCACATGATCTAAAATAACATGTTCTTTTTCATTATTCTCCTCTTCTTGATTAGTTTCAGGCTGCTGAGTTTCTTCCTTAACCTCTAGCTGATCAGTGTGTTGTGTTGCTACCATAATTGTTTCCTGTGAGGAATCATTATGAGCATCTAGACAATATACATCCTTTGTTTCTTCATCAATCAAAGAGGAGGCTACTATGTGCTGAGTATGATCTCGTGGATCAAAGTAATTAGCTTCTTCAGATTGTTTTTGGAAGGAAAAATCATAGAAGGCTTTAATGATCTCTTCATCGTCCGTACATTCGATATCATCAATTGTTTTAAGATATGCAATAAAACCTTCACAATAATCACAACAAATTTGTAAAAGAGACAAAGGAAGATGAAACTTCCCATAATGCTCGAAGAACACTCTATGGAAATATTTAAGAGAACATAAGCTTCCTTTTGGTAACCCTTCATACCATGATCGTGCTTTCCCTTCCAGGGTAGCCATAAATATTTTCATCAAGCAATCCTCAGGAAACTCAATCTTCAGTTTAAATACATGCATGTGAAATCTAACCAGATGTAGAACAACCTCATCCTTGTTTCCATCTATGAATTTTGGCAGATAAGTTTACCAACCTATGCAAGGAATTCGATTTGGAAAACTAGGAATGTGAGCACGATTCATAGGAGCATACCCTTTAGCAGTTGAATCCATCTTGAAAATAGAGAAATCACCAAGAAATTCTTCAAGCTACCAATTTTTAAACAGTGGAGTTGCCATGAAAACTTTGAACCTTTGGATTCTTTGACACTAGAGTCGCCTGGTGAAAGATGCACAGTCTTTCTTGTGCCTGACCATTGTTCACCATCAGGGATCGAAGCTAATATTTGTCGTTCTTTCCCGGGAATGATTTAACCTTCGCTCCCCGGCAACAACACCAAGAATGTTATCAATCTCCCCAACTTCCCAAGGCTGACAGTAGGATTGGAGAAAGGTAACCACGAACCAAAATTTAGGCCAGGTAGCTAGCCCTGCCCAGACCAGAGAGGGCTCTCTCTATGTCACTTTGCAGTCAAAGGGATGAATGGATATAATTTTTTAGGCTAGTTATTATGCTCAATAGATTAAGGTTTTTGTTTTTTTGGAGTTTTGCTGGATAGAAATGACAGTTAGGAGACTAGGTCTAGGGTATTGATATGATTTCTAAGGTTTAGTTGCATAGGTAAGGGTGAGGCCAGGTAGGTAAGCTAAAAAGCATGATTAATTTTCCATTGTGTATAGAGTGAAATGAGAAGGAATCAGAATAAGCATTATAATGAATTAATTCATCAGAAGAGCAAGACAATTTCATGAAAATATTATGAAAAACAGAGCATGGAAAGCATGTTTTCTGTTAATAAACTGATAAGACTTGGCATAAAGAAGCATATATGTGGAATATGAGTAACATAACATTAAAAATCATGAGTTTATAGTAAAAAAAAAAATGCTCAAAGGCACACCATTGGAGTCTCAACACTATGTCTGCAACATTGTCCTTGATTTCATTAGCAAAAGCTTGTACAATAGCTCCATTGCAAATAACAATTATCCAACCTCTACAATGACAAAATAGAGTCTACTTATAGATCGTGACACCTCACCACGTCTAAATCCCATCCCAAATGGGTCATAAATGCAAGAGATGAATCATTTCCTAATTTCTATGGAGGTTAGAAACCATTCCCTGAATATTAGCTACAAACTAAGAGTGTTTGTCCCTTACATTGATTACAAATTCTTCCATGATAAGAAGCCAAAAACAACCCAATAACTCTAATGACAAATAATAGCCTCGAATTTGTGACCATTTCTTAGCTTGACAAGTGTCTTGAGGGAATACAATGTTGATCTGTGACAATTCTGACTGAAGAAAAACCGATTTGCAGAAGTGTAACAAAACTTTGGAGGCCCTTTTGAGGCACTTTCAGAGGTCCAAATCCACTTCTAAAAAAATGGTCAACTAATCCTGTGTGTCTAGTCTCCATAACATCTTGAATTTTGCAAACTGACCCATGGGAAGGCCTTCAAAAGTTCATTCTCCCAAGGTTACTCCAGTGTGTTCCAAAAGCATAACAAAGCCCTTCGAGAGGGATTTTTGAGGCCTTACCATATGATTTTGGGGCCGCAAATGGTATGGTTGGAAATATTAGGATTTCTGCTACAAAATGGAGTCCTCAAGCACTGGAAACCCTTGTTCCAAACCCATGAAAAGGTGATTTAAAGACTACTTGTCCAAAATTGCAGAAAATAACCTGGAGCAAGTGTATTGTTGGCATTTCTCTCAAACCATAACACTTGTGCATAAACTGAAGAAGGTTTTTGTTCTTTTTCCTATGATTTACAAAAATCTATTTCATGTTAGTAAAATTCATCTCCATTACTTCAGAAACTGATTTTGAAGCCAAATTGTCCCTGTGGCAGTAGGGTGAGTTAGTGAGATAAAATGGGGGTGATAGGGTTGAGTAAAAATTATGATAAAAATTCAGTGGATAGGGTAGTGTCTTGAATTCACAATTAAATTGGAATGAGGGAAAATGTATGATTTTAGGGTGTTCAAAGCCTCAAAACACGGGAAATTCCCAATTTTGATTGTGGGAAAACTTGTGAAAAAAGTTTTTTAAGTTAAGTAGGTGAAACAAGGGTTATGAAGCTAAGAAAAAATTTGGAGAAAATCTCAGTGAGGAGTATGGCACCTTAGCTCCACATTGCAAGTGGAATGAGGGAAAATGGAGGGGTATATGATAGTCAAAACCCTAAAACACAATCACCCTATGTTTTCATTGCCTTCACATTGTTGAAAAGGTAGAATGAGGGTTTGATGGTGTGAAACATGTTATTGATGGTGATGTAGATGACGGGAGTGTATAGATGGGGCATATGGGATGTAAGAATCATGTTTTAGATGATGAGTTAGGGTTTTTAGGTTGAATAGGGTAGGTTAGGGTTTAACCAAACATTTTTTTTATATGTGAAGACAGTGGAGACATGAAGGAGAAAATAAAAGAAGATGACATGCCTTTAAGTCCTCAAAATTAAACCAAACACTAGCTTGGATGAAGGTTTCTTACCATATATGGAAGCTACAACAAATGATGGATGATAAGATTTGAAATTTTGTAGGGTTCGGGCTTCAAAACACCATAAACTTTCACATTGTAGATGCGTAACATTGCCTTTTTCTCACACACAAAAACGTAACAAAAGGATTTTGTACAACACATAAACATAAAAAAAAGCACTCTACACTACCCAGAAGCATAAAAAAAGGACTCTACACTACCCAAAAGCGTAAAAAACGACTTTTACACTATCCAGAAGTGTAACAAAAGTACTTTTAAAGGATTCCAAGTGGATTTTAGTGGGATTTAAGCTTTGAACTTTGGAGTTTGAGCACTATGGAGGGATAATGAAGTGAAGAGCATCTCTCTCACTCACATGAAAGGGTATAATGAATTAGATGAAGGCTTCTTTGGATTTTTATAAACTTTCAAAAACCTCTTACCTTTTCCTTTAACACTTATAAAAACTTTTGAACCTTTTTTTCACATGGAAATGGATTTTGCTCTTGACAATGACCTAAGAAGGCAGGATTATTTGACAATGACCTTTTGCTTTTGCTTTTTCTTTTGCATTCTTTGACACTTGAAATGACCTTCTTAGGATTTTGAAATGTAATCTTGAGACAAATTTTCTCCTTTTCCTGAGACAATGAGTCTGCTTTTGAAGACCTTTGAATTTTCACATTGATCGTGACTTTTTAACACAGATGGGATGTTTTTGAAGCTTGAAATGACAATATTTTGCATTTTACTAGGACAATAGGTCAAAATTACCTCCCTTGGAGCTCTGACAGTCATAATGACTTTTTGGATCCTTTTATAAAATAGTGAGATAGAGTTCTTCAATTTTCATGAAACAGTGAGACAAAGATGAGATGTTTGAAATTTTTTCTTCAAATTTGAGCCACATGAAACAAGAGAGATGGCTTTATTTGAACTTCATAAACATGCCTACTCCTTCACTAGGGTTCTATGGGTAAAGTGGAGGGCCACTGCTTTATTTTAATGAAAATTTGATGATTTTTTTTAAAGGCAGAGTTGAACCTAGACTTGACCTAAATGAAATGAAATAACATACCCCTAGACCTATTGAATGATGATGATGGAGATGGTTACCTTGAAACTAATGATGGCGATGACCTGGACAATGATGATGATAAATGAAATGAAGGAGCAACATACATGGTTTAGCCTTCTTCAGTGTCCGCAATTATTTCTGAGAACTAGTTCGAAAAAAGTAAAAAAAATTGACCTATGACCTAATGGAAAACAACTGAAAGAGTTATTTGATCACTGACATACATAGCTAATAATGGCAAGATGCAGATGGGCCCCATTTAATCTCGCTTATTTGGTTCTATATATATATATATATATATATATATATATATATATATATATATATATATATATATATATATATATATATATATATATATATATATATATATATATATATATATATATATATATATATATATATATCAATATCATAAGGGTTAGTGGACAGCAGTCCGTCGTGATGACCCAATTTCCCAACCTTAGCTGTTAACGTTGTCTCGGTTGACGGGGTTGAAAGCCTACCCCCCAACGAAATTTATATTTTTATATAATAAAAAAAATGTGATTGGCATATAGTTGAGGTATTGGTGGCATGGTTGGTGGCCCGCCACCTATTAATATATATCCCTGCCAGTTGACGATGAAATTGTAGGACATTTAAACCTGGCCCACTGCCCAACTTTGACTGCAACTTTGACTCGCTCTAACTTATCCATATGGGCTCGGATTGGAGATCCGTTTGCACCGTTGGAATCAGGGCGATGAGCACTTCAATCTGAACCTAATTTAAGAGAAATCCAAACACTTTGAATCTTAACCGTTTCTGAGCCCTCTTGGTCTCTTGAGGGCATCTTGAGCCACCTGGATCAATCCTCCCCACTGAGGAGATTTTGGTCCACCAAAATCATGAAAATAATCTACAGCTGCTTTGTACCTTGTCTGCACTACAAGTGTTCTGAAAGGTCACCCTTCAGTCTCCTTCACCTTTGTGCTTCGGAGCCATAAGCAACAAGCCGACACCTGCATCCTCTGCAAACTTGTAGTATATTCATTCTTACAAATTACATGCTTAATTACATGTCCAACTATGACCCAAGCATCCCATACTTGCCACGAGTTTATAACTCATATTCCGTGGTGAATTTTACAGCAAAATGGAATAAATACCCCAGCTATCAAGACAAGTCCAAATCATCATTATTGCTTCATAAGTGATGGAAAATGCATCATCACTTTTACATTTTAAATTGCAACACATGATTTACAAAATAAGGCCAAAACAAGCTAACACATCTAGAAAAACTATATCTCACTTATCAAAGTGAATGGGTCATCTCCCTATGGCACATTTGCTTGTCAAACTACTATTTCAATTGGTTCCTGCACTGGCGCTTTGTCCTTTAGGCGCTGCTCTGGATGGAGCCTCCAACACGTAGCTCTTTAATGGCCACTTCTATCGCAATGAATGTAATCAGTCTTCTTCCTCTAGACTTGCTTTACCTTCTTCTTTTCTTGTGGTGGAGAAGGCCTTTCACACCTCATCCTCTTTCATGTTGTCATTCTCTTCCAGCACTCAACAAATACATGGTTATGTATTCCACAAAAAACTACATGTTTTTTGTTGCCATGATTTATGCTCATTGTTAGCGACATGCTTGTAATCAAAATGAAAATTAGAATACTGAGACTTGTTATACCTTGTTGGTCTCTGTGCAATCATGGTGATAAGATTTTTCCTCAGCTCTTTCTCTATAATGTGCATTGTCATAGGATGATGGTGAAGTGTTCCCATCATTCTCTTTCCCCAATGGTTTCAACCATGTATTGGAAGCTTCCGACACCTTTGAGCATTGTTCTTCAGTGTATCTCAAAACTATGAATCGAGGTCTCTGCACAACCTTCAATGGTTGAGTTATGCCTTGGCCATTAACACCAAGTCCTCCACCTTTATACCCCATTTTGGTAAGGAGTCTCATGCCAGTTCCTGTAATGGGTATCTCCACGTTTCCAACATAAATAATAACATGTGAAGATGAAACCAAAGAGCAATCAACATTGTTTACCTTAATTGTTGATTCGGAAACAGGTGATGGTGGCTTCTCTAAGCCTCCGTTGCGCTTCAAATTCTCCAAGGCCTCTTCTGCGAATCACAACTTTAGCATTCTCTTCTTGAAGATGTTGGTTGATCTCCTTATTTGAATGATTAGAAGACGATGAAGGCAATGATGAAGGTGCATAAGGACTGGAAGATGTGGACGAAGCATCGTTCTTTGATCTTTCTTTCTCCCATCTCTCATAAGCTTCATGCATCGTGTCCACAATTTTGGACATCCTAAGCATGGCCTCATGAATCTCTGTCATCCTCCATTGTTTCACGTTCAATCGTTGTTCATGCTCGCAATTCAAATCAGTAAGAAGACCGCTCTGATACCATCTTGATTCGGGTCCGTCAACTGCTAGATTTACCCATGATATTTTACTTTTGTGATGTGGTTAGAATTGCACTGAAAAGAGCATTAAAAGAACACATATGCATGTTGTAAAGAAGAGGGAACAAGATAACGATCAGCAACATAAGAAGACGAGACATTGATAACAAATTTCACCCAGTGTGGGCAACTTCTTCGGGCCTGGTGGCAAGATGGGGTAGGTTGCTTCATATAGTGTTGGAATTGGTGATGATGTACATGGACTATGTTTTTTTTCATACAAGGATATATGACCTCAACATGAGTGGATTGTCTCTCCACGAGACATTTCGCTACAGGAATTATCCCTCACAATAGGTCTCTTATCAGAATGACATAATCTCACACAAGGTGACAACGAGGATCCATTCTAGGGATCTCAATCAAACATAATAATCCATGGCGAATACATCTCACATGAAGTAGAAACATAGATCCAGAAACATGAATCAAGCAGAGATCTAAACAACATCTTACATCTCACAATAAATGATAAAAGAAGCACATGAAATAACTACTACATATACCTCAGCCCTTGAAGTTGGTCGAAGAAGTGGATGCCCAGCTGTTGAATTTGGTTGCACCATCGAATTCGTGGTGTCGAGAGGCATAACTTCAATTTTCCACACTTGGGAATCTGACACCGTCACTCCAAGCCAAAAAATGAGAAGCTTTTTTGTTGAAATGGACATCACCATAGAGTTCTTGTTGCCGAGAGGTTTAAAATCAACATACACTTTTTCAAAAACAGACTCTGGCAACTTCTGCACCTCAAGGAATCTTTTTGATGCCCCTCAAGATTCCTCGAGGCATGGTTCCACCTCTCCTGAACTGCCGGAATCAAGGTTTCGCTACTCTACCCTTGGCGCACTATAAAGAGGTGAGCTTAAATATAATTATGTCAGCGAACTTAGCCACGAATGCACCATTGGTGTAGTGGCAATTTAACAATTCTTTGAGGAAAGGTCGGGGGATCAAATCTCGCCTCTCCATTTTTGGTCACACATGTTTCTTTGTTATAACATTTTGGTTGGTTATATGGAGCCGCCCATCAGGGGTCGGGCAGGTTCGACCCCCAATGGCCTCGATTCATTATCCCGTGCCTTTATATATATAGTGGCGGTGATTAGTGGGTAAGTGGGTCCGTCGGGGGTGGACTGCCTGCCAACCTTTATATTGTTGTAACGTTGGTTCCGGGGTTAACAGGGTTGATAACCCAATGCTCCCCCCCCCCAAACAAAATATTTATTTTTGTAAAAATGTGGTTGACATATAGTTGAGGTATGGGTGGCGGGGTTGGTGGCCTGCCACTTATATATATATATTGTTTGAGTTATAACTATAGGCTTATTTCTTTTAAATTTATCAAAACGAGAGGTTATTGGGCGTTTTAAGTACCCAACAAATTCGCCTGCTTATCGGGTGTTGGGTTCCCTACCGATTGATGGAGAAATTGTAGGAAATTTAAACTTGGCCCATTGCCCAACTTTGACCACAACTTTTACTCGCTCTAACTTCTCCACATGGGTTCGGATTGGAGATATGTTCCCACGATTGGAATTAGGGCGACGAGCACTTCAATCTGAACCTAGTTTGAGAGCAATCCAACCACTTTGAATTTTGACCATTTCTGAGCCCTCTTGGTCTCCTGAGGGAATGTGGAGCCACCTGGATCATTCTTTGATTTCCTTTCTTCTTGAGTGGCTTTCTTCTCTAATGCAATTATTCTCTTTTCAACTGATAATGCTTCTTTCATGTTCTCCACTAAAGTTGCTTTGTTGGCCCTATCTACAAAAAATGCAATATTATAAGGAAGAGAGGATATGTACCATTCAATATGTACATCAACACCATGCTTTGATGTAGTTGGAATTTTGCTTAACACTTTATTAAATATGCTATTAAAGTTTTTGATCTTTTCTCCTGAATTATCTTTGAGATTAGAAAGATCATTTATAAGAGAAGTAGTAGTGCGGTCATCACCAAATTTGGTTAAAAATTGTTCTTCAAATATATCCCAACTAGTTATAGTGCATGATGGTAGCGAAAAGTGCCATGGTCATGTTGATCCTTGGAAAGTATAAGGGAATCATCTAACTACACAATCTTCTTTAGATACTGCATTGAGGTTCATGGCAAGTGTGAAATTATGTAGGTGCTCTTTAGCAAGGAGTCCATCATCAGGATTATACTTAGGCATCCATTTTTTGGGGTGCTTAGATAAATCATGAAGGGGTCCAGCCAATGAAACAACTCCAGGATTAGTCCATGGCCTATTTGCCATTATATGACTTGTAGGATTTGAAGATGTTGTAGTGGTTCCAAAGGTTGCTATAATGGTAGAAGAAACAATCACTAAAATAGTACTGCTTGAGGTAGTACTAGTTGATTGAGATAAAGTGATATGAATAGATGAGGAGATTGGTTGGGAAGAAGGAAATGAATGAGGAATGAATGATGGGGTTTGTGGATGAGAAGATGATATAATATCATTAGTAGATGTTTGAGTTTCTTATGTAGGATTCTTCCTTCGATGGGAATGAATAGGAAACTCAAATGGAGTTATCCCAAGTTTTTCACTTTGAGATCAAGTTAACACACCAGTCCCTTGCAGGATAGAGGTTACACTTCCTTCAGAGGCTTCAGAAATCACAGGCTTCTCTACTGAAATATAAATTTCTTCTAATTTATTTATCAAATTCTATACTTTAGGTGATTATGGAGTACAATCAGGGGAAAGCTCCTTAGGAATTGAAGTAGGAGATTTAGGAGATGATTGAACAACTTTAGATCTAGAGGTAGGAGACTTTAAGCGTGGTCTTGAAGTTGTAGGAGAATTGGAGGGACATTGATGCTTTTGATGGCCTTTAGATTTAGGATTGGACATTAACACCATTCATAGACTATTAGCCCTCCTTGTAGCGCCAAAAATGTTGATTCCTCAAAAATCGATGCACAACATCAAGGGATAACCACTCGGTCAGGGACTTGAAAACCGTCCCTTTTCCGTTTGGAATGGTGGATCCAATTGGGGATGATGGGACCAATTTCCCAATAATTATAACTGGGTGTATGTGTGGTGTTTATAACTAACTGTGACTTTGATGAATGGGAGTGACAACAAGCTAATGGAGTATATATACCTATATCTATCCCAGGATTAATTTTTTTTTTATATGTGATCTTGAAAGATGATCTTAAGTGTATGAGAATGAATATTATCAAGCACTTATAGAAATGAAAAACAATCTAAGTTAATTTATTTCATTAAATAGTTAATCAAATTAATTGATTAAGCTTATATCGCATCAAGTGTACGTCTTGTATATATAGTGAAAGATGGCAATCTATGCATGTTCAGTAGTGAATTAATGCTAGATTGTATTAAAAAGATACATATAACAAATCACATAATACAGAACAACAATATAAAGATAGAAGTACCATGTATATCTTGACTCTACTCATGGAAAATAGTCTTTGGTCTAGTCTTTTCTATTAAGATAACTTCAAGAGTACAAAAGTGCAACTTCTCAAAAGCCTTCTTTACAAAATTTTAGGACAATATTGGGGCTTCCTTAGACATCACAGGCTTCCTTATACAATCTTGGGGCTTTATCACCAAAAATAGCTTGGTAGAGTGGCAAAATGACTCCATGACAAATTTTGTAGAAATGAGATTCGTACTTGGATTCTTAGAGGATACTATGGTAAATATGGATGGGTGTAGGGTCACGAATGGTCCATTTCCATCCTATGTTCGGGGAATCTATAGTAAAACACACTGCGTTCATAATATAAGCACTCATAAAAAATGGGGGAACTGTACTGGAGGTAAAAGAGTGATTCTTTCTATAGTCAAGGATCTGTGGAGAAATATTGTTTGATAAAATGGTGCCCCAATCCATAATATATGATTCTAATGCAACGTCCATGAGAGGGACCCATTCAATTGAAAATTTACTTGTATCGGGGGAACCAAAAATCCTACACATCATAGCAGCAACATAGCAGTAGGGACCAACGAGAGAGACAGCAAAATTCATACCCTTTTCATCATGCTTTTGTTTGTTAGGGTCATGTCTCCATTGCTTTATTGAGTCTGATTGTAGCTTGTTCTCCTTTGCAAATTTATCGAGAAAACCCTGGTCATATACCTTCCGTGGGTAAGGTATATGATACATTTTCCTTAAATCCTCTACCCTGAATGACCCTATCATTGTATCTCTTGAGGTCATAAATTTCTTGTGGCCGATATTGAGATTATCAATTATCCATTTTACCATATCATTATATGGTAGAATCTTTGGGCGCGTGGAAATTCTGTGAATGAAAGAGTTGGCGACGTCATTGATAGTAGATTTTGAAGTATTAGGGGCATCAGTTGTGGCTACTCTCTAGATCACCATGGGTTTCTCATCTTTAAAAATCCTGTACATCGACTCCCATGAAGAAGAACCACTTTATGTAGTGCATGTAGTATCTGAAAACAATGGCGGCATCTCTGTCACTTCTAAAACAGGAGGTGCGGGATTTGGAGGAACCATGGGTTTCTTTGCTTTCTTTGTAGCCTTAGACATTTCAGAGGAATTTTGTTTTTATGGACTAGCCTGCAAATAAGGGAAAATAGGGAATTAAAAACAATACCGAAGATGTGGGAGCGATTAACAATAAATCCGAAGTGATGGCGCATAAAGGTTTTAAATGCGAACAAATCTAAAACATTAATTAACCAGTCATCAAATCATTTTGGAGGCTCGAATTTGTCATACCGTTAGGGCTGAGCAATTATGAAAAACGTGGGTTCACGTGCCTGACATGAACACTAATTTATTTATTTTTAAATCAAAATCTTGCATCACAGTTTTGTATGGGATCTAAGTCTTTAAAACTTGCAACATATTTGTTTCGACGATATGTGATCAGGATTAACCCTTTAAATAATTCTTTTAAATCATTTATCAAGGTTTTAAATGCTATTAGAACGTTGGAGGGGGAAAAGCGATGGAATTTTTATGATGCAATATTCATATCGTGATCACAATCTTAGAAAGAACGAATGGCGGAAGTATAATGATGCTCGGTGGAAGTGCGATGCGATATATCACATCGGGAGTTGAAAGCGGACGTAGTGAACGGTTGTGAAAAAATTGCAATTTGTGAATATGCGATGGATGATGTGGCAATTAGTAGGTCCCGCCAATGGTTCTTTTATGAAATATAACTCATCGTGAGCCTTTTCCTTTGTTATCGCTTTTTCCTCTTTTGAAATCCTTTGCGCGCTTTATGCCTTCGGAAATATTGCATCACAATTTTTAGATGGGGCGCTTTGTTTCTGCGTATTGCATTTGCGATTTGCGATTTGCAATGACGGTTTTATATGATTTATCCGCTTAAGGCTTTGGCCAATAAGATATGACTTTAATTTTTTAAATACATATTCCTATATTATAAGTCACAAAGTGTTTTATTGTCTTAATCTAAAAAATTTAAAAGGGTCCCCATTCTTTTTTAAGAAATATATTCACAAATAATGGGGGTTGTTGAATAGCACAACAACTCCTCATCGGTCATAGAACCTATCTTGAAATCATAGAACTCCTTTTCCATTTCATCATAGTATCTCTCCGATATATACTTTTTCTTGAAAATTCTTTCAAATTCCCTCCATTTCAAATCCTCTTCCCAAATTCTTCTGCCATTCTTCCTATCTTCCCACCAAATATTTGTTTTACCTTTAAGACTAAATGTAGTTATTTTGGCCTTCATGTTCTATAAATAATCATGCAATCTGAAGAAATTATTCATCCCAAGCAACAAAGCTTCTGCATCCTGTGACTTCTTAATTTCTCCATCAAATGTAGGTGTCTTGGATTTCTTGAAATCATCAGGAAAATATCCCATGTCACTCCTACGTTAAGGATGACAGTGATGGTGACCATGATACATGTCTGAACCAGAACTAGAATAATGCCCATGTCCACTACCACTCCTATCAGGTGTGCCCAAGAATCTGCCATCCCTAGTGGTATCATCCCTATCCGACATGTGTCCATCACGAGATCTACTACCATAGGCTCCATTAGTCTTTGCCTCTTGTCCATGACTAATCCTAAGTGGTCCATGTCTCTGCAAGTCCAACAAGATCCAAAGGATGACTGCATTAACCTCTACATATTTCTTATTTTCCCTAGCAAGTCTCTCTTGTGATTGAATGATTATGCCATTATATGCTTTACAACTTCTTATCTTTTCCTTCAAACTTCTAAATGTGTCTGCTATGTGAGGGGAGTAGTCATCACTATGCTGCTCATATGATCTATAGGGAGAGTCTCGTGAACTGTAGTCTACCATCTTGCTAATCCTCTTTCTCTTCTTCCTGCAAGTATACCATGCCAGCTAAACCAAAAAATAAACATAACCAACATAGCTCAGTATAGTTCAGAGGAGGATATCTCATCTGCAAGATGAACCAGATTAGCACGATACATGTATAGTCATAATCATAACAATATATCAACATCATCTCAGTCATTATCCAGTTACCATGCATGACAATACCAATTGCAACCATGACCTTATACATGACAACCATGCCCATGAAAATACATACACAACATATAGACACTGACATGCATAACAAGTACACATACAACAGACACACATTCATAACAGCCACATGGAAACACAACTACAACAATGACCATCATCATGTATACATGACAAGAACATGTACAACAAACATGCATGCATGACAATCACATTCTGCCAATCCAGTATCAGGGATGAACCATGCTCTAATACCACTCTGTAACACCCTCCTCCCACATTTATCCAAGTTATCGGCCTGCCAGGGTAAACATGTGATGAAGAGTTACTATGGTATGATTCAAACTCCTATATCACCTTAAGGAAGTGGAATCGACAAGACAAAATCCTTAATGACTTCCCTCAAGTGCTACAAGACCCAAAAAGGCTAAACCACCCTTCTAGGTGCCCAAGCCCTGAGATAAAGCTCTGTTTTAGTGCCCTGATCTCCCAGACGTTGGCACAACATTACTGGAATTCGATTGTAACCCTCCAGTTGCATACATGATTCCTACAAGGGAGCAACTACAGTATTTTTCAACCAGTTCTATGCCTACAACCGCGGGATTTAAGCCACTTTTTCAATCTAGGATCCAGACCGCTTCCAATAACTTGATGAAACTCTCAGAAATGATAAATGACACGAGGAAAAAGCCTTCCACACAAAACATAGACAATAAAATGAACTAACCAGGCCTAGCCATGATAATAATTATGTCAAAAATATCCCGAACATGTAATCTACGGGTCACGACAACAGATCTGAACATAGGGATCTCATACCTATATGAGAATCATCAAGAAGTTTTGATGCCCTCTCACAACAGCTGCAATATCATCTATTAGGTCATACATTAATTTTTGTTTCATTTACTAATCAAAACATGATGAGAGCCATAATTCAAGTCTGTCATAAAACCATGCCTATAACCAACATAATAACAATTTTAGAACAACAATTAAAAGCACATAATAACAAACACATTTACTCATCAAATATAAGAGGAAAATTACTCTTATTAACATATGCAAAATCCAACCAAGTAAAGGACTTCCAAGTACCACTCGGCCATAGATTGGGCTGAACCAAATATTTCTTTCAACCAATCACCCCTTGTGCCATATTCCAAGCATCAATTTGGGACTCACAACAAAACCAAACAGGGCTTTCGGCTTTACCGTGTATCCTGCCATTACCGGTCAAGGGATTCCTAGGCCCGAAACCCTCATTTTTACATACTCGATTTACAGTGTATGTCACCATTACCGGTCAAGGGATTCCTAGGCCCGAAACCCTCATTTTTACATACTCGATTTACAGTGTATGTCACCATTATCGGTCAAGGGATTCCTAGGCCAAACAATAAACATACACTACAAGATCTACCACAATCTTGCCATATACAGGTCAAGGGATCATTGGGCCCTAAATAAGCATGAATGCCTCCAGATTTATCCACTCAAACCATGAGTGATTTTCCCCTCTCCACCCTCGGGCTTTACTGTGTATCCCGCCATTTACCAGTCAAGGGATTCCTAAGCCTTTGGGAATTTTCCTGAGACCACCCCACTCGATTTTTAAACCATCCAACTCAACCAAGTAAAAGAACCCCACAACACCATGGCCATCGGGAAATGGAAATGCAAGGCTGAAAACCACTGTCACACCTAGAAAAACCCATGCCAATGACAACAAGAGAACCAAATACACACATGCATATAACATGCATGCCAAAAATAGCAAGGAAATCATGCATGCAACTCGATACCTACACGTAATCCTGCTATAACTACTTAATCCAACTCTTCCTTGCTTGCTCTTTCCTTCCCTTTACTTTCTTGTCCTTCCTTTGCCTTCCTTTCTCCAATGCTAGAGTGCTCCAAGAATGCTCTAAGTGTGCAAGAGTAAGAGAGAGTAGAGAGAATAGAGAGAGAGCTCCAAAACTGAACTGTCAAAAGTTGTGAACTGATCCTCATAAGTCTTTTTATCCTTGAGGCCTCTATTTTCTTCAATTTTCCATTATTTTCCTTCATTTTCCTCCTCACATGCAGCATGTGACCTTTCACCTTCCTTTTCTCCTAATTTCCTTTATTTTCATAAATAAAACGCCAAATAATGTCTCTTTTCCTTTTAAAATCATTTGCCATTGCCTTTGTCAATTTCCCTTGGAGCACTATACCTTTCATAGAGAATTCTTGGAGCACTATAGCATTCACTCGGATTTGGAGAAAGCAAGCAAAGGAAGCGCAAGGAGACAATTGGATCAACACCTACAACATGCTTACTTTGAAATTTGCATATGTGATCTCCTTGCTGGTTTTTGGATGCATGGTATTTGCATGTGATTCCTTGGGAATGTGTTTTCATTGGCATGGAGATTTGCCTGGATTGACTGTGGTTTCAGCTTTGACTTGCCATTTCTTGGATAACCATGGTGTAGTGGGTTCCCCATTTGGTTTTCTGATTAGTTCTTCGGTTTCCTATGGTTTTGGATTGGAACAAATTCTCTAGAGTCCTGAAACAACTTGGGTTCGTCGGAGGCCGTGGGTTGAGTTGCTAGTCCCTAAAGCCTGTGGGTTGGGACACACGCTCTGGAGCCTTGAAGCAACTTGGTTTCCCTAGAGGTTGTGGGTTGAATTATTAGTTCTTGGATCCCTGGACAACTTGGGTAGATACCAATTTGGTTGATGTTAGTGATTTATGGACTGTATATGTGATATCATTGTGATTGAGGGTTGAGGTGGTTTGGCCTCTGGAAGCCCTAGTTGGTTCTATGTTGGTTTAACCTATAGAAATAATCAAAATTTGCAGTTGCTAATGAAATCAAACTGAAATCAATAAACACAAATTTATTCTACTAAATTATGTGGGAGGAAAAATGACAATAGAAACACATGCAATCATTCAATCACAATGAACACAATTTTTACTAGGGAACATAACTTTGGAAAACCCCTCCTCTGTTTGTATTATATTAGATAAGAACATTGATCTATTACAATGATAACTTCAATGCTTAAAGCTCCCTCTGCACAATAACATTGATCTCCTCCTGAGTCTACTCTGGCCAATACTTCGCCAAAATAGACCTCTTACTTCATCTTACTTCCTTGTGCAATTCGTGCTTCTAAAGAATAGGGAAGCTCCTATTTCCTTGCACAATTTATGAGGAAATTATCCCACCTACTACATGCAAACACTATACACTCACCAGTATACAATAAAAATTACATTATGCCTTTTCTGTCCAACTTCACTAGGCAATTTGAATTATGTGCATGACTAGGGATATTTTTAGTAAATTGACTTGTTAATTGAGAGTTAGTTGATTTTACAACTGTTACAACTACTCAACTGAACTCATACTCACTCTATTATAGGCTAGAGCTTAGATAACTGAATTTCACTAAGGATAACACCTCTAGATAGCTAACACCTCTAGATAGCTAGATCCTAGCCACCAACTTGCACACAACTCTACTTCTAGCCCACAAACTCGAATTGATTGACTAATTAAGTGATTTGGCCATGTCACTCCTGCTGATTATTTGAAAACTCATCCTGCTGAAGTGGAAATTCGAATTTCTTCATTTGAATAAGGCACAAGTCAAGTGAAGCCTTTTCTTGCTACAATTTAACACTCCTTCTAAAAAAGAAAAGGGTTATGAACAACGCCAATCCTACTCCTGTGGAACTCGAACTTGCCTCTTGACAAAGCCTTTGTCAAGATGTCTGCATCCTGCTCCTCTTTAGGAATGTACTGTAACATAAAAATCCTCCTCACACAATCTCTCAGGTGATGGTACCTGATGTCTATATGCTTGGACCTATCATGAAACACTGGATTTTCAGAGTTTTATACAAGTTTGATTATCACAGTGGATCTATGTAAGCTCCATCCCCCGACTAAAGAGGCCAACCAGTATATTCCTCATCTAAATAGCCTTGCAGGTTGCTTGAAAGGTGGCCATATACTCAACCTCTACTGAGTTGAGTGCTACAGATCTTTGTTTCCTGATGTACCAAGAAATTGTCGTTGACCCAACACTGAAGTTTTCTCCCGTTGTGCTCTTCCTATCTGAGGGACCCCCTACCCAATCTACATCTATGAAGCCTTGGATATTCACTCCATCAATATAAACCAAAGTTTATTGTGCCTTTGAGGTATCTAGGAACGTGTTTTGTTGCTTTCTAATGAATCTTGGAAGGCTTCACCATGAACTGACTAATCTAGTTCACTGTAAAACAAATGTTGAGCCTTGTGTTCACCAAGTACATCAAGGACCCCAACAACTATGTGTAGGTAGTGACATCTACTTCCTCTCTTGTACAAGCATCATATTTCCTCCAGTTATTATTTAGAAGAGTATCCATGGGTTTTCAATCCTACATATGGAATCTCTAAGGGATTTGAGAGGTGTACTTCCCATGTCCAACAAATATCTCTCCATCTCCCTGCCACACATTGAAGCCAAGGAAGTAGTGCATCAAACCCATATCCTTCATCTCAAACTCTCTTGCAAGGTCCCCCTTACAAGATTGGAACAACTTGTCATCTCTCGTTAGTATCAAATCACCCACATAGAAAACTAAGATGAGCAGATAGCCATATACCATAATGTAGTAGAGTTTGGCATATGCTTCACTCTTAGTGATGCCCAATCCACTAAGATAAGAATATATGCGAGTGTACCAAGCACGAGGTGCTTGCTTGAGACGATAGAGGGCTCTCTTGAGCATACACACATGTGTCTCCTTGCTAAAGGTCTCGAACTCCCCGGGCTGCTCAATGTAGATCTCTTCCTCAACCACTCCATTGAGGAAGGCAATTTTAACATCCATTTGGTGGATCCTCCACCCTAATTGTGCTGCCAATGCAAATATGGTCTTGATAGATGAGTATATTGCCACATTGGAGAATTTATCCTCATAATCAATTCCCTCTACCTGTGAGAAGCATTTAGCCATAAATTTGGCCTTGTACTTCTCAATATTGCCATCAACTACATGTTTCGACTTATACAACCACCTGGAACCAACAATTGACTTGTTCTCATGTATGGGTACTACTTCCAGAACATTTCTCTTCATGATGGAGTTATACTCCTCCACCATGGCATCTACCCACACCTACTGGGAAACAACCTCTTCAAAAAAATACAACTCAAAATATATCAAGTCTATCACGAGTGCCATATATATTGAATATTTGTCTAGTGATCTCCTCTATCTGTGCAAGGAGTTAGGAGCTCCAACCTACTCCTGAACTTCCTGCACCAATCTATCAACCATCCTGGTAATCTTCCTCCCTTCTCTAGAAGGCTCTGTGTGAGTGGGTGCCTCCACTCGGCCTTCTCTCTCCTCCTCCACATGTGGTTTCTCCGCATCATCCTCCTGGAATGTCCTCTTTCCTTTGAGTAACATCCAACTCTGTGGATCTAACTGAGGCTCCACCTTTGGAGCTATAAACTCATCCTCTAGTGGTATGCTCAGCTCTCGCTCTAAAGAGCTCCTCATGGCTTTCTCCTCATCAAATATCACATCCCTACTCATAACAATCATCCTGAGTGAGGGTGTGTACATCGAGTAAACATGAGGTGTCTTAAAATAGCCCACAAATATCCCCCTCTTTGCAGTGAGCTCCAACTTTTTTCTGCTACCTTTGGAAACATAACAATAGACTATGGATCCAAAAATGCAAAAGTGGGAGACATCTCACTTCCTCCTAGCGAAAGCCTATTATGGTGTAATCATTCCAATAATTTTGTGAGGGCTCTTGTTTTGCAAGTAAACAACTATATTGCAAGATTGTGCCCATAGGGATAATGGCAATCCATGGGCATGCAACATTACCCTAACAACTCCTACAATACTTCTATTTTTCCTCTCTACAACCCCATTTTACTATGGGTTGTTAGGTGCAATCAACTCCCTTATAATAACCCTCCTTGACACATAATTATTTGAAGGAATTAGACAGATACTCTCCTCCATTTTCACTTCTCAGGGATTTAATCTTCTTTCCAGAATTATTTTCAACTAAGGCTTCAAATTCAACAAGATTTGAATAAACCTCATCTTTTTTCTTCATGAAATAGATTCAACATTTGCGGGAAAAATCATCTACAAAGATCGTATAATACCTGTGCTTTGAAGTTGAGACTGTGGAGAATGGTCCACACACATCTGAGTGAAATCGCTCCAATATTTCTCCAACTTTGCTATCTCGGCCCTATAAGGAGGATTTAACATATTTTCCAAGAGTGCATCCCTTGCAAACATCATGTCAATCAAGGATGCATTTTGGAAGTCTAGTGGTGATGTGCTTCATTATTTTCAAAGCTCCATGTTGTAGGTGTCCCATGCACCTATGCCAGAGCTCTCCAACATCTCGGCCCTAAACATTTTATTCCTTGCTACTCAATGAAACACATGCATCCACCTCTAGCTTGTAGATATTTTTAACTCTAACCCCAATTTGTTTTACTTGTCTAGTAGCAACATGCTTCATATAAGCCTTCCCTTTATTGAACACCACACCATATTCTTTGTCTTCAAGTACAACTACAAAAACTATATTTTTATTCACACTAGGCACATACATTACATTCATTAGGTGAATATGGGAGCCTGAATCCCTCTTAAAGGTGACAATGTCAATCCCTTTGGTACTATACCTTCCATCATCTCCAAACTCTATGTGTAATTGTAGGTCCTTCTCCTATAAGCTACTGAAGAACTCCTTATTTCATGTCATATGAAATGAAGCACCAAAGTCTAAGTATCATACACTACCTCGTATAATACTTGCCATTAAAGCAATGAGGGTGAAATCCAACTCGAATTGTGATGTGAGAGCATCTCCTCCTACTTCTGCTACAAGCTTCTTATTGGATTTATTGTGTGGGCACTTGGTTGCATAGTTTCCACACTCATGGCAGTGAAAGCATTTAATTTTATTGAGGCCTTTCTTCTTACCATGGTTCTGGCTAGATTATGCCTTGCCTTGGGCATCCTTGTCTTTGGATTTCTTTCCTTTTCGTACTAAAGCAAATTTTTCTTCATCATTAGTTCTCGATGTGACTCCATCTCTAGTGTTTCTTCTAATATCCTCCTGCACCAAGTCAGACCAAAGTCTCTCCCAATCTGGGAGCTTGTCTCTTCCATTAACCGAATCCTAATAACTGTGCCAAGATTTCAAAAGACCAAGCAGTGCTAAGCTCACAAGTTTAGATGGTGGCACAATATCTCCAACTCCTCTAAGTTCATCTCTCACCTGAGTGAATCTAGATAGGTATTGAACAATAGTTTCATTTTTATTCATTCGAATGTTCTCGAGCTTATTTTTCAATGCCAACTTTTTGGCATCATTGCTACTTTTGAATAGGTCTGTGAGATTTTTCCATGTTGCAAAAGTAGTCTCCTTTCCATGCAAATTTGAAACCACATGGTCTCTAATACACTCCAGGATAATCCTCTTGGCTTTTGCATTATCTTTCTTCCACTGAGCCAGTTGTTGTGCATATGATATTGCTAGTTTTGGAATATATGTTTTTGTGTACTCTAATAATCCATTGTCATCCAACAAAACTTCCATTTTTTCTTTCTAAGCACATAAATTCGAAGTTCCCTCCAATGCATACTCAAGCCTCAATCCATTGAAAGACATTGTTCCTGCACTGAAGAAATACCTGTACCACAACTCTATTATTCGAAATTTCTTTGAGATGATCAGGAATCTGGTTTCTATGTAGTTTTCAATAGATCTGATACCATGTGGAAATAACTTGAAATTTTCAGTTGCTAATGAAATCAAACTGAAATCAACATACACAACTGAGGAAATTGGGTCATAACTGCATGGAAACAAGATTATGGGTGCGGTTGGAGCCTCATAGCTGCATGCACAAAGTGCCAAGGGTGCGGTTGGGGAGTAAACCTAGTGAAAAAGAGTTCCAACTCAAGGATTGACCACTTTAGGTGGTTCTAATCTCCTCTTGCACCAAGTCAGACCAAATTATCTCCCAATCTGGTAGCTTGTCTCTTCCATTAACCGAATCCTGATAGTTGTGCCAAGATTTCAGAAGACCAAGGAGTGCTAAGCTCACATGTTCAGATGGTGGCACAATATCTCCAACTCCTCCAAGTTCATCTCTCACCTGAGTGAATCTGGATAGGGATTGAACAATAGTTTCATTTTTATTCATTCGAATGTTCTTGAGCTTATCTTTCAATGCCAACTTGCTGGCATCATTGCTACTTTTGAATAGGTCTGTGAGAATTTTCGATGTTGCAAAAGCTGTCTCCTTTCCATGCAAATTTGAAAACACATGGTCTCTAATTCCCTCCAGGATAATCCTCTTGCCTTTTGCATTATCTTTCTTCCACTAAGCCCGTTGTTGCGCATCTGATGTTGCTAGTTTTGGAATATATGTTTTTGTGTGCTCTAATAATCCATTATCATCCAACACTGTTGAGATTTTGTGTATTTGGGGTAGCATCAGTTGTGGTCTAGCTCCCAAATTTTGTGGAGGGACTAGAGTACACTTGATCTACAAGACCCAAAAATGGCTTTGAGAAATTTCAAGTTGTGTTCAAGTTATTCAAATAGTTAATTATTTTTAATGGATTTCCTAAGTCTAACTTAGGAAAATAAAATAATTAAAGTGAATTAATTAACACATGTGCTGAAATTGTCTTAAGTCACATGGATCAAGCAGTATTTTAATCTCAACCATTGATGGATGATTTAATCTTGCTCGTTGAAGGGTTCAACGAAAAAGTATAAGAGAAAGGCTTGAGGGTCAGTTGAAGACACACAATTTCGGCAGAATTGAGGAATAGATATGGAATTCTAGGGCAGGTTTGCTAAGAATTTCTGAAGGGATTTATTGCAATGAGGGGTAGTATTAGCCAAGGGAATGATCTGATTCCAGGGCCAAGAGATAGCAAGAGGCAAGAGGAGCAGCAACAAGGACAACACAGAGGGGCTTCAGATCCATGTAGTCCAACAGGGACAATGTAGAGGCAGCTATGGCCACGCATGGCTGACGCTGGCCTAGCAAAGGCAGCGTAGGCCCTCCAGGGGTGACGCAGGCCATCCTAGGGCCACGCAGAGGCTAACGCAGGCCTTCCAGGGCAATGTTGGGGCTTCAGAAGCTGCAATGAGGGTTTCTAGGGTTAGATCCAGGCTGAGTCCTGTAAATCCCGTTTGAGGGTGTGGATCAGTCAGATATTTGGCACTAGATCTTCAGGTTAGCTGCATATCTGATATATTTTATTCTCTGTCTGGTTTTCCAAGTGTGGAACCCAGATTTGTTGTACTCAAAACTACTTAATAATAAACCCTCGTATATGCTGAACCGGTTTTCCCACTTTGGGTTTTTCTAGGGACTTATGTCCAAAAATCCATGTGTCACTTTGTTGCGTGAGCATATTATTTACTAAATGATCTGCATGTGTAGGTTGTAGTTGTGTTTATTTTCGATATTTTTCCGAATCTAATTTATGGAAATAACTTGTATTAATTAAATCATGTTGGAGTAAATAAACCAATACACTGTAGTAGAATTTTCACATGGTATTAGAGCTATAGCAGATCAAGTTTTCACATGGTTTTTTTTTTTTTTTTTTTTTTTGCACTGTGGCAGAAGAAGTAGCAGATCCAGAAAGGGCATCTTGA
Organism: Pinus albicaulis; assembly: GCA_034641835.2. Taxonomy (NCBI): domain Eukaryota; kingdom Viridiplantae; phylum Streptophyta; class Pinopsida; order Pinales; family Pinaceae; genus Pinus; species Pinus albicaulis. Next base: position 951,512,854 of record CM076571.1, on the reverse strand, counting down.
CAGCAGGGGAAAGCAGATCCAGGAGATAGCGCTGAAGCTGCAGAAGGCTTCTATGCTTACGAAGACCCTTCCCAGGGTAGCGTAAGGACTGCGTCACCCAGTATGGGGTTACGCAGTCCACTTCTGAGTAGCGTTGGGACTGCGCTGGCTAGCCAGGAGGACGTTGTACAGTCACTTCTCTTTTTTCATACAATTTTTCCAAGATCGGGAAGTAGTGCTTCAAATATTCAACAGTGCTAGTGGGGTAGAGATTCTGGAGGTGCATAATTGTGCCTAGCTAAGGCAACAAAGGCAGGAGGAAGACAGTCATTCAGAAGATCTGAGATTCAATCAAGAGGATCAGATGATACTATCCGTTTGAGTTTTTGGTGGAAGATTTATAGGAGGGAAGTCAATTTTTAGTAGAAGTAACTACTAGAGGGTTTCTAGTCACCAAGAAACCTGGATCCAGAGGGAGAAGTATTGTTTCTTTCAGATTTGAACAAAGATGGCTCAATATGGACTGAGGGATCAAGATAGATTGGATGGCATGTCCAACTATGTTATCTGGAAGACCAGAATCCTCTCAGTTATGGATGAGTATGGTCTCAAAGATCATGCAGAGAAGACACTTATTGTACCAACCGATGCAGATCCACTCAAGAAGTATGAAGAAAATCAAGCACAGACGAAGAGGTTGATCATAGACAGAGTCAAAGACCACGTGATTCCTCATGTTACTCGTAAGAATACAACACATGACATGTGGTCAGCTTTGAAAGTGATGTACCAAGGAGGCTCTGTGCAAAGAAGAATGCTTCTTGAGAATCAAATGCGGATGTTCCAAATGATGAAGGGTGAAGAGATAGATTCATTCCTCTTTAGACTTCAAGCTATCTGTGACCAGCTGATTGGCATGGGTGCTAATCCAGATGAAGGGCTCCTATTGAGGACGACCTTGAATGTTGTCTTCGAAGAATGGGAAACGTTTGTCCAGAGCATTCTGGGAAGGGTAGTGTAACCATCATGGACAGATATGTGGGCTATTCTTTGCCAAGATGAGATCAGGAGGATCACCAAGAAGCAGTCTAACAGTGGAGGAAGCAGATCAGCCAAAGTGAAGAAAGAAGAGGAGGAGGATGAAACCCTTGCATCAAGGGAAAATAAGCAAGGTAAGAAGAAGAAGGACCTTTCCAAGGTTAGTGCTTTAACTGTGGTGATCTCGGTCATTTCGCCAGCAGTTGTCCTAAGAAGAAGGACAAAGGAGATTCTGATTCCAAGGCTGTAATAACAAATGATGATGGCTCTGATGATGATGCAGCCATGAGTGCTCATGCACCTGGAGAGAAGTGGTGGGGTGACATGGATATATAGAGTATCCATATTTTGATGGTGGGATCCTTGAGCTAGCCCTACTCTTGGATCACATAAGAGCTACGAAAGCCTTAAGATGGTAGCGGGATGAATCAGGAGATGGTTGCAGATGACCACATTGAAGAGCCAGAGGGAGTTGAAAAGATGAAGAGTGAGCAGTGTAATGCAGAGGCGGCAGCAACATGGAGGCAACAATGTAGAGAGGCTGATGGGACTTCAGCAGCGCAAAGAAGCTAGGCTCACGTAGTGCAGTGTTACAGCATGACAGTGTCTCTAGGGGGACAATGAGATTCAACATTAAGGGAGCTTCAGTGGTAGAGAGCAACCTGACTTGTTTGTCAAACAATTGGGCAGAGTCTTTCAATTGCTTACTTCTTAGCAACTGAGTTGCAGTGCAGCAATTAGCAATGGCAGTGCTATGACCAACATGATGCAGCAATTTGAGAGGGAGCTACAATACATATGTGGCAGTGTCAGTGGAAGTAGCACGGGCAATAGTATACAGAGCAATAGTGCAATAGATGGAGGACAGCAGGCCAAGCATCAACAACACAGATCTGGTACTCAAGATCTTGTAATGCATGGTGTGATGTGTTGCTAGAACACACTCTTGATGCTAAGAGGGAGTGTTGAGATTTTGTGTATTTGGGGTAGCATCAGTTGTGATCTAGCTCTCAAATTTTGTGGAGGGACTAGAGCACTCTTGATCTACAAGACCCAGAAATGGATTTGAGAAATTCCAACTCGTGTTTAAGTTATTCAAATAATTAATTATTTTTAATGGATTTCCTAAGTCTAACTTAGGAAAATAAAATAATTAAAGTGGATTAATTAACACATGTGCTGAAATTGTCTTAAGTCACATGGATCAAGCAGTCTTTTAATATCAGCCATTGATGAACGACTTAATCTCGGCCGTTGAAGGGTTCAACGAAAAAGTATAAGAGAAAGGCTTGAGGGTCAGTTGAAGACACACAATTTTGGCAGAATTGAGGACTAGATCTGGAATTCTAGGGCAGGTTTGATAAGAATTTATGGAGGGATTTCTTGTAGTGAGGGGTAGTATTGGCCAAGGGAATGATCTGATTCTAGGGCCAAGAGATAGGAAGAGGCAAGAGGAGCAGAAACAAGGACAACGCAGAGGGGTTTCAGAGCCACACAGTCCAACAGGGACAGTGCAAAGGCAGCTAGGGCCACGCAGGGCTGACGCTGGCCTAGCAAAGGCAGCGTATACCCTCTAGAGGTGACGTAGGCCCTCCTAGGGCCACACAGAGGCTGACGTAAGCCTTCTAGTGCAACGTTGGGGCTTCAGAAGCTGAGCTGAGGGTTTCTAGGGTCAGATCCGGGTTGAGTCCTATAAATCCCGTTTGAGGGTGTGGACTAGTCAGATATTTGGCACTAGATCTTCAGGTTATCTGCGGATTTGATATCTTTTATTCTCTGTCAGGTTTTCCAAGTGTGGAACCCATATTTGTTGTACTCATAACTGCTTAATAAACCCTCATATTTGTTGAACCAGTTTTCCCGCTTTGGGTTTTGCCGGGGACTTATGTCCAAAAATCCATGTGTCACTTTGTTGCATGAGCGTATTATTCAGTAAATGATCTGCATGTGTAGGATGTAGTTGTGTTTATTTTCAATATTTTCTGAATCTAATTTCTGGAAATAACTTGTATTAATTAAATCAAGTAGGATGAAATAAACCAATACAATGAGTAGAATTTTCACAAAAACAACTTCCATTTTGTCTTTTTAAGCACATAAATTCAAAGTTTCCTCCAATGCATACTTAAGCCTCAATCCATTGAAATACATTGTTCCTGCACTGAAGAAATACCTGCACCACAACTCTGCTATTCAAAATTTCTTTGAGATGATCAGGAATTTGGTTTATATGCAGTTTTCAATAGCATTGATACCATGTAGAAATAACTCGAAATTTGCAGTTGCTAATGAAATCAAACTGAAACCAACATACACAACTAAGGAAATTGGGTCATAACTGCATGGAAGCAAGCTTATGGGTGCGGTTGGAGCCTCATAACCACATGCACAGAGTGCCAAGGGTGCGGTTGGGGAGTAAACCTAGTGAAAAAGAGTTCTAGCTCAGGGATTGACCACCCGAGGTGGTTGTTAGACTTCAGAGTGGTTTGTTGTCTTTGAGGGATGTCAGTATGTGTTTCAGTTTGTAGGCCCCACTTCCATAACTGGAACTTGGAGGTCGGGTCATAACATAGTGACACTCAAATAATGTTTACCCTGGAGTGTTTGTAAAAGTGGGTAAATGTGGGAGGGTGCGTTACAATACCCCCCAAGAGCAGATTGGAGAACAACTAAAGAGGGACAAGGCTAAAGCAAAGGCAAGTCACCACCGAAGGGCAAAACACTACATGGCCCAAAAAAATTTGCTAGGGAAATTCACCCCCACACCAAAAGAGCCAAAGACACAAGACACATAAAACCCCTGAGATATGAAAACACCTGCAAAGCACCACATAAAAACATAGAAGATAGAATAGAAAATAGGAGTAGATAGGAAGGCTATTACCCAGAGAACACAATTTGTTTAAGTATACGAGGAGGCAAGAATTGTGTGCAGAGAAGACCTGCAAACTAACTTCTCCTCCCGAGCTAGATTGAATTGCTACAAAACATCGCCCAAATGTGCTGGAGTAACGACGTCATAGACCACACCCCAGTCTAAGGCCTTGAGCGAGCCATTAAAATTATCCACAACCAAGAAAGTTATGGTCTGCATACAAACCCATACCACTACCCTTACGTCCTTGGAAGCCAATAATTCAATGGCATAAAAAATCCATAAATACCACAACTCCTCAACATTCAAGTCACCGAGAGCGGCCCTACCCCCTTGAGACTGGAGAGTAAGCAATCTCATCAGAAATGGGTGATAACCAAATGAGGCCACTCACACTTTAGCTCAATAGGTCAACGATCCCAACACAACAAAACAAAATATGTCATGCCATTATCTCACAAAATTACCACCTACATCTCACAAGACTTGAACAAAACAACCTAACTAAGTACTAAAACAAAATCCCACCCATAATGGAGAGAACAACCAATACCAACCCATATAATCACCTTCCACCTAACAATGCTCACTACAAACAAACATGTGTATGGAGAATGTCCATTATAAAAAATGAAGTTAATATTGCACACATTCATATGGGACGGGCAAGCCAGACCACCTCCTATTAAATGTCGAAGGAGGCACACGACCCGCAACATTCCTTTTTGCTTGGCACGTCATCCCAATCTAAGGTGTATTAATAAAATGTGCCACCGCAAGCGAAAGTGTATTAATAAAATTTTAAGTTCATATAAGAAGATTTATTTTGAGTATTATTTTATTTAAAAGTTTTAAGTTTTCAAGGAAGTTGGTTTATCTTAGTTATTTAAAAGAATAAAATAAAATAATATGTTTGATTGTTTTTAAAATAATTATTAATGAAACTTATCTGTTTAATTTAACCCAAATAGTTATGTGTAGTATTATTTTTACATCGAGAATTTTATTTTTTAAATTTAACTTAAATAATTGTATGATCAAGTATTATCTTTCCACCGAAAATTTTATTCATAAATTATATAACAAGTTTTAAATTTTACAAGATCCAATTTTCCATAATACCATTTTCACACTGAAATAAATAAAGCATACGTAATAAATTTAATAAAAATAAAAAACCAAATAAAGTCATTGACACGTATGTGAAAGAATCCTTATAAAGTTGACAAGACCAAGCAAAAAAGAAATACCAATGTTCAATTCATATTTGCCTCGAAATAAGGAGGACCCACATAACGAATGCTCTGAACCCAATAGGCAAGTAGATCTCTCTAGAACTTTTAGACCAGAAGAAATATTGAAGGCGGCATTTAGTTCTGATTTACTTTCATATAAAATTATTTACCAACTATTGGTTTCAACCCTTTTAATTCGCATCATTTCGTCCTTTTTAGCTTCGTTGACTGTTAGCGGTCGAGAAAAGGCTGAAGCACACGTCAACCGAGCGAGCGCAGTTGGCGGTCGGAGTAGATTGAGTGAGTGTGAAGAGATCCATGAGAGTGAAGCCGCAGCTGGATCAGCTTTAAACCTGTGCTGCTTCTTTAGTTCACAGCTTCTTCTTTCTCTAAAGATAGTTTTGGACCTGTAATGCACGGGATTCTTTTACCAGGTCAGCTATTTCCACTTGTTCTCTTCACATCTTTTGTTGGGAAGCCCTAGTTTTGGTAGCAAGTGGTTGGAAATTGCCCTTATTCTGTCTGTTTTCCTTTTATTGAGAGGGATCAGTTTCCCGTTGGCTGGTGGACTATTTGATTCTTTGCATGCTTGTTCTTTAAAATTTATGGAAAATTCTCCCCTGCATATATCAGTACTTAAACATTTTATTTTTATTTTGCCCGTGTTGATTCTCGAGCTTGCCTGTGGGGTGGTTCTATTTTCTCTCTGTACTCCTTTTGTTATGTTCCTATTTAAAAAAAAAAAGGTTTGCTGTGTCTATATTTGGAATTCATATTATGATGCTGTCTTATTTTTGTGTTTTATTTTCATCTGCCAATTTTCATGTTTTAGGTTTACTGAATCGCTCCTCGGATTTCTGCTCGATGCTTTGTTGCATAAAATTTTCAGTTTTCTTGTCTAGGAACAAATGGCATCTCTAAGATTGCGATAACTACTACTCTTTATGTTGGACATTTTATGACTAGGGACCCTTTTGCACAGTTCAATAAATTAAGGTGTTGCCAGCGGGGGGGTGCTCATTGCTACACTGTACTCTGTTGAAGTTTCTGTTCATATAAAGTTTGAGCAAAGTGAACCAAATAAGACATGTTAGTAAAGTGCATTCAGAATTACTTGACATGTCTTTCAGAAGATAGTTTACATTCAATAGTTGGCTACAGTTGCCAATGCAAAATTGGCCCGAACAGTGAGTTGAATGACTGAGATTTAGTTAAATAGAAATAAATACATGTGACCTGCCAATAGCGTTTAAGAGCTTAGAGAGCCTGCCTATCATGTCATTGGTTGCATTTAATTTATGTACATGTTGTTATGTTCACTTTTTGATCCTTGAACTCTTTTGAGGAGATTGGAATTGTTGTATTTTGGGACTTAATCGAAAATTGTCTACGCCGTTTCAGATCGAAGTATTCTAGGTACTTCTTCCAGATGTGATATTCTTTATATTGTCTGTAGTTCGTGGACTTTGCCAGTGCTTTGCATTTGTATTTTCTTTGACTAAAATGTTGTTTTCTTACTAAATAAGTAGACAAACATTTATGAGCATTGACGTTAGATATGATTAGCACATCACAAGACAGCAAGCATTTAAATCCTTTGATTTCTTCACAAGCATGCCTGTTATAGGAAAAGGCTCAAAGCTGACAAAAATTAACGTTCGTTAGTTTCACTACCTAAGAGGCAACTGTTTAGACTAGGGCTGCCCAAAAATGCTCAAGAGGGTCAAGGCTCATCTAAGTATCTTTGGAATGTTGAAGATGTTTCTTGAATGCTCTTTAAATGGAAGACGACATCCCTGAGATGGGGGCTGCGTTCCCCCATCCTTGGGGTTGTCATAGAGAAAAGCAACATGTCTCTTGCTGACACCTTGCCCTTTGGGGACTAGGAAATGCTGGGGATGTGTCCTTAGTGCAATGGTGGTTTCAATTGGTCAAGGGCATTATTTTTGTAGGATTATGAGAAAGTTTTTACTTCTTGGATTACAAAATGTTCTTAGTTCATTGTCATGTTTTTTTCCTGGGTGCAAGTATGATCCCTTGCCCCCTAGGGCCCAACCATACCTTCTAGACCAAGGTTACTTGGGAGAGCGACATTTTCATAAGCGCCTGGTTCGGGAGTGAATTTTTATATAATATATATTTTTATATATTTTGATGCATATATGTCAACAAAAGCATGTAGAATGATGAATTAGATATAAAAAAGCATAAAAACATAGGTTGAACCATATAACATCAATCATGTAGAAGTTATAATCTTCATCAACCACGTCCACAAGTTAGTAACTTACAACATATTGAGTCTCATGATTCATCAATCTTAAAGTTTCAAGCTTTCAAAATTCAATATATAACATTTATCATCATTGATCACCAAAGTTGTACTTGTAAGCTAAGTGTAACCATTACAACAAAGAATATCTAACATGAAATGAAATGTTATAAAATGAAATGAAATGAAACAACTTTCAACTTGCACGAAGCATCATATTCATAATTCATTACCAATGAGTTATAATTGCCAAATTCAAACTTCAAACTTAAATTGTCATATATTGTTTACAAAAAATATCATAATAAATATGAAAGAGTCAACAATTATAAAAACTACTAGAAACTAGAAAAAACAAGTAAATCTATTATCTATAGCTAATGCTTGGGTCTCTTGCCACCATGAGAAATGTCTAATTTTTTAGTCTTGTTGGAAAATCAGGATCTTTGTCATTAATATCACCCTCTAAGCATTAATATCCAGAGGTATCTTTGTCATTACATCTAGGTCTGTATAGGGATCTTTGTCATTAATATCATCCTCTAAGCATTAACATAAGATAGAAAAAACATAGCATGTCAAGTCAAGATTTGTTTGAGTGATGGGTACATTTTTAGTAGGGTCATGATAGAGGAGTTCGACAACCAATCTCACTAACATCAAGGTACATGGAGGGATTGGTGCTCTTGATTACATACGAGTTCCATACCCTAATACATGACAAAATCCAATGGAAACATTGCAATCCCCCCAATCCTGAAATCCTGAAAAACTGATAAGTCTGTTGGATTTTGAATGAGATCTAAAATTCTACTTTCTCCATATGAAATCCATTGAGGTTGCAACCACTCTCAAACATCCCGAGTCATTTCATGGTAATGTCAAAAATTTAAGTAAAATGATCTCCTTTTATATTAATAATTTAACATTACCATGAATTGCATATCAATGATAGGGCCATAGGCTTGATCATTAGGCTGCCCCACTCAAAAATTATTGTTTCTCTGAAAAAAATTGCATTTCAGATTTTTTTGCAAAAATAATTTTCAAAAAAGGGTGGGGAGCGAAAATTTCGCTCCTTGGTTCACTCTCGAAAATCGCTCCTGAGTCACTCCCAAAGGGAGCGCGATTCGGGAGCGGGTTCGAGTGGGGGGAGCCGCTCCCACGCAACCTTATTCTAGACTAGATAGATCTTGATGATGGCTCCTATTGCATACTGATTGCTCTGTAAGAACTATGCATTGATTGCATATTTGTGATTATTTCTAGCATGAGAAGCTCTCACGCACTTCTTTGATGACTTGTACTGAAACAACCGTGAACCATAGCAAGCAATTCCCATCTTTTGTTAAATTACACACAGACACTCATAATAGGATATGCATCTTATATTTCATTGCTAAGTGCTAAAACATACACCAATAATGTTAAATCTCTAATACCAGATCTAATTTATTTATAGCTCAACAATTGTTTTACACTGACATTTTTTTTACTTAATAAAATCTAAAAATTGTTGGAAAATTAAATTTCATAAATTGAATTTGCAACAGAAATAAAATAAGGAAATTAGTCACATAATAATAGAAAATTTTGCGGTCCAAAAGGTAGCTCGGTTGGTCAAGTTTATGTCGTTAAAACACCTTTGCTATTGAGAGGTCATAGTTTCAATTCTCTTGACACTCTCGGGGTCAGGCTTCATGGTTGAGTTGACAGGAAGTGATCCTTTCCTGTAGATTTGCTTGGTGCAAATATTCCGTGGATGTAGTGGTCATTGATCTTCGGGGACTAGAACCACATAGAAAAACAACAATAGAAAATTATGCCCTAAACAATTTTCCTTCACTTTATATTACTCAAGAAAATCAGTGCCTAGACCCATAGAGAATACACAAAAATTATGATTGCTTGGAACCTGTAAATCCACCCTTCTGAAATTTGGCCTTGAGGAATTCGACCCACCAAAACTCAACCCTCTTGGAAAATTTTGGCTTTGGAGAATTCATCCTCCCTCATCGGCTAACTCGACCCCTCTTTCTCCCTTCTTACAACTCTTGTGCACTTGAGAAGTAGACCCTTGGATAACTGGCGCTCCCTCCAGAATTTGACCCTCCTCTTCAGCAATTCGACCTCTTTCTCCTAGACTCGGCCTCCTAGAAATCTGCTTCCAAAATTTCCTTGTTGCAATCCTTTTCCCTTCTCTTCAGTCCTGGAGTCTCTCACTCCTTGAGAAAATCACTTTCACGACAATCTCCAAAGTGATAGACGACTAAGATTAAATCCCAACCTTTTTAGATCAATGGTGGAGATTAAATCTAAGTCACTTAAATAATTTAATATTTATCTTTAGATAGACATTAGCCCAAAGTCAACATTAATTAAATAATTGATCAATGTACATTTCCTAAGTTATACTTAGGAAGGAGATCATATTAGTTGCTCCTCTTGAACTACCACTTAAAGAGGGCTTCTTCTCCTGCATGCTAGACAAAAGCCTATGTAGAAGACGTTCTGAAACTGCAAAATCAACACTTCCTCGTAGCAAGGAAGGGATTCTCCACCACCCCCAATTTGTCTCTATAGAACACAAACTTCCCTTTCACTAGAGGCTTGGTGAGAATGTTTTCTACTTGCTCCCCTATAGAAATGTACTGCAATCTCACAACACCTCTTTGGATCTTTTCGTTTGATGAAGTGGCGCCTGATCTATATGTGCTTGGACTTGTCATGAAACACTGGATTCTCCAAAAGCTTGATGCAACATTGATTATCTATAGTGAATCACTATAGACCCCATCTCAAGGCCGAACAACCCTGAGAGTGTTTTGCGAAGCCAGTTGGCTTTACTACTGGCTAGATGTTAATTTTAGTTAATAATGGTATGTTCTATGCTTGCAACAATTACTTCAATGTCCTTGAGATAGCCCAATGACAATTTCCAATAACAATCACATTAACCATTAATCACATTGACAATAACTGTAGATAGAACATAAAAAATAAATGCAAAAGACAAGCCCACACAAGGGAACACCAAGATTTGGCGAATGCTAGGGAAAAACCCCAAGATGGGTAAAGCCCTTTGATCAATTCTTCTTATTATTATATCAAATGTTCAATAGAGAGAGAGAGTACAAAAGTCAAAATTGACTTGCCAAATCATAGTCAAAACAACCCTGTCAAATTTGCAGTCAACAACAGTCAAATTCTGCCCTAACTAGAAAGTCAACGCTGGTCAATGTAGTAGCAAACAGTCCTTAATGTAGCTCGGTCAAACCCAGTCAAACTCGACCTTCTTTGATGGTCAAAGTCAGCAGTCAGCCCTGCAGTCAACCCAGTCAACATGCCCAAAAAATCTTAGTCTATGTGCCAAACAAAGCGGCCTGCCCAAATAGAAAGATTCCCACAAAAAGCGCAATCAAACTTGGTAAAATACCCCTTGGTCAACGTTAGTCAAACCCTGCAACAAATCTGAAATTCATCCTTCTTTCTGCCACACGTGTGAGAAAAAGAGATGCCCAATAAGGTGTACGAACCAATCAAATGAGGAGAGAGAAGAATATGTTGAGTTTAGGAGGTGCCAAATGAGGCTTGAGGTCATCCTTATTTATACAAGTCGTTGAGGGTCAAAAGACATGTCCATTGGGCTCCATGAGCCTACATGATGATGTGGCCAATCTTGACAATTTGCACATGTGTGGGCTTGACTTCAAAGACATATTTTTCCTTGTCCAAATTTGATGATCTTTAGGTCGATTTTGGTCCTCTCGAAAAGAGGAATTCAGTGCAATAATCATCTCCATCAAATGAGTTGTCCAAAGGGGAATTTGGCCCTAGTTGCCAATTTTAAGACTCCCACTCAACTAGGGAGAATTCCACTTGCCAACATCCTGACATCCTGTCACCATGTACTGTCTCTGCATCTTGTCTTAACTTTGTTGAACACTGATGTAATAATGAAGAATAATCAATCAAGAGTGAGTCACAAGACCTTGTCACTTTCCACTGACAAAAGTCAGTCTAGGGGAACCCCAATCAGATTTGATCTAGAATGATCAAGTTGTTGAACACCATGCATCCTAGACATAGGGAGTACAATAGTACATGATGTGTCCATCTGTAGTGCTATGGTCCCTATCCACATTTCCCAACTCATTGGCTTGATGAGTGGTACTTCACATGAGTCTCGGACTGCATGGGTAGGATGTATGCTAGGGCATCCGCAGGAGAAGGTGAACCACTCATCTTGCTCATTTTCCATAGGAGAAGGTGGACCATTCATCCTACGCAGATATCATCAATTGTAGGGAAAGGTGAACCACTCACCCCACACACGTGTCATCAATTGTAGGGGAAGGTGAACCACTCGCCCTACACACATGTCAACCATCAAGGGGTATCACAGGGGAAGTTGAACCACTTACCCTATACACAACGTACCTATAGGGGAAGGTGAACCACTCACCCTATGGTCGCTCGTAGCTCCAAGAAGTACCTCAGGCTCCTAGGAGCTCCCAGAGCTCAATATTCAACTCAAGTGGGACCCTCATGGGAGGGTCCTTCCACGAGACTCTTAGTCTCTCTCAGAAGGCTAAGAATTTGACCTTTCCCAAGGGCTTCGTGAGGATGTCAGCAACCTGCTGATCAAACCTGATGTGTTGAAGCCTTATTGCTTCCTGCTGTACCATATCCCTGATAAAGTGGTACTTGATATCAATGTGCTTGGAGCGGTTGTGGAACACCAGATTCTCTGAAAGGAGAATCCCACTCTGTTTGTCGCAATAGACCACAATGGTATCTAGCATGTGCTCCAATAGCTCACTAAAGGGCTTCCTCAACTAGACAACTTCACAATAGGCCATACTAGCAACAATATATTTAGCCTCGGTGGTGCTTAAAGCAACCGATTTTTGCTTCTTGCTCATCCATGAAATTGAAGCATACTCCAATGAGAAGAAACATCTTGACGCGCTCTTTCTATCTATCACATTGCCAGCCCATTCAACATCCAAATATCCATGTAGCCTCAAATTCTCGACAGTGTATCTTAGTCCATAGTTGATTGTGCCACATAGATATCTCAAGGGATTCTTAGCAACAATCCAATGTATGTGATGGGGCTCAACAATAAATTGACTCAAAGTATTCACAATGAAGCATATGTCCGGTCGAGAGCTTACCAAGAACATCAGGGCCCCCACAAGTTGTCTATGCTCAGAAGGGTTTGCCAATTCGGGCCCGACAACACTTCCACATAGCTTCTTGAAGTTGAATTCCATTGGAGTAGACACAGAGTTGCAATCCACCATCCCACATCTCTCTAGCATCTTCACGATGTATTTTCCTTGAGAAAGGAAAATATCGCTTGGCTTTTGCCAAACCTCCAGGGCTAGGAAGTAATGCATTAGTCCTGTGTCCTTCATCTCAAACTCGAAAGTCAACTCCCTCTTGCATTTATAAATGAGATGGTCTGCACCTGGTAGAACGAGATCATCAACATAAAGGACCAAAATAAGAGGCACGTCCTTTTCAACCTGGAAGTATAGGTTAGGATCAACATAACTCCTTGTAAATCCCAGCTTCATGATAAAACTGTCAATCCTCTCATACGAAGCCCTAGGGGCTTGCTTCAAACCATAGAGAGCTTTCTTCAATCTGCATACATGTGTTTGTCGATCTTGTACTTCAAACCCTCGAGGTTGCTCCAAGTAGACTTCCTCCTTAAGCGAGCCATGCAAGAAAGTAGTTTTGGCGTCCATTTGATGTAGGCTCCATCCTTGATTGGTAGCGAGAGCAATAATAGATCAGATAGTGGTATATCGGGCAACCAATGCAAATATTTCGTCATAGTCCACTCCTTCCTTTTGAGAGAATTCACGAGCATCGAACCTGGCCTTATAATTTTTAGCACTCCCATCAACTCCATGTTTAATTTTGTAAATCCATTTAGAATTGACCACAGACTTGTCCTTAGGTCTAGGCACCACATCCCAGACATCGTTCTTCATGATTGACTCATATTCCTCACTCATGGCATCTTTCCAAATCTGGTGCTTTACAACTTCTTCAAATGTGCGAGGTTCAACTTGAACAATAATACTCATAGCAGCCAAATAACCTTGATACATGTTTGGTTTCTTACTTTCACGAAATGGCACTCTTGGAGCAATATGTTTTTCAACATCTTTGAGTGTATCTTTGAGCCATAGTGGACGTTTCCTTGAGGTAAAGGGATCACCAGGAGGTGGATCAACAGGATCCATCGGGCCTTCAACATCGGGCATAGGCTCATTTGTCGGAGGTTCATCTTGTTTTTCGGTAGCATCATTGTCCTTTCTTGGGATAGGGAGATCTCTAGCTTTCCTAAGGGCAGTGTCTTCATCAAAGGTGACATCACGACTTACTTCCACGTCTCTTTGACCAGGCACGTAGATTCTATATGCCTTTGAATTTTCACTATAGCCAACGAATATACCTTTCTTCCCATAAAATTCCAACTTATTTCTTTTCTCTTTAGGCACGTGAAAATATATCAGACAACCAAAGATCCTAAAATGAGAAACATCAGGTTCTTACCAGTGAAGACTTCCTCGGGTGTCTTGAAATCCAAAGCTTGATGTGGGCTCCTATTTTGAACATATACAACAATGTTGGCAACTTCTCCCCATAAGAATTTCAGTAGGGCTTGATCATGGAGCATGGCACGGGTGGCTTCCATGATTGTTCGATTCTTCCTTTCAGCAACTCCATTCTACTCAGGAGTGTGGAATGGTTGTCTCCCTCTTAATGACAACCTCTCTGCAAAAGTTATGAATTCATTTGATTCATATTCGGTTCCATTGTCGGTCCTCAATATCTTGATCTTCTTCCCTGTTTGATTCTCCACAAATGCTTTGAAAAAACAAAACCATTTGAACACTCCATCGTTCCTCTTCAAAAAATCAATCCATTTTTTGCGTGAGAAGTCATCCACAAAGATTGCATAATATGTGTATCCTACCAATGAGGTTATGGACAGGGCACCAAATAGGTCAGAATGGACCAATTTAAGAATATTGGTTAGAACTTAGAAGGGAATGGTCCCTTTGTATGTTTCCCAACTCCACATCCCTGACAAGCTCCTTCATAGTTCATACTAAATTCGGGCATCCTTGTAACCATCTTCCTTACCCTAGGTGAGGCTTTGTAATGTAAGTGGGCAAATCTCTGGTGCCATAACTTAGATTGAAGAGGATTATTGCTCGCCAAAGCTCCCAAAGGACTTCCACCAACTTGATAGAGACCATCAACCTTAAATCCAAGTGTAAATGTATCTTTACGGTTTCTTTGCCAAATACATACCTTTCCATTAATGAATGCTACCTTGAAGCCTTTATCTTCCATCGTTGAAATAGACAACAAGTTCTTCTTCAAATTGGGCACATACAACACTTCTTATAGATGTATGGTTTGACGTTGATTCAAGTGAAGAGTGACAATACCTATCCCTTTCACAGGGTAGGTGGCATTATCTCCAAGTATGATCTTTAGATTAGTCTTTTTTTCAACCAAATTTGAGAGGGCCTTTTTGTATCCAGTGAAGTGCCTTGAGGCTCCATTATCAATCAACCAATGATCCAACATATCCGGAGCAGAGGCAGTAGATAGAGCGCAAATAAGATAAAACTCATCTTGTTTTTCTACAACATTACTTTCATCATACTTGGCATTTCTAGTCCTCTTGGGAGGTTGACCATTTCCATTTTGAGCAGTTGGAGCATTCCTCTTTCCTTTGTTGTTGAACCTGTTGAACCTGTTGTTCCTTTGATTGTCATTGCCTTTGGAATCGCTGTGGTTGTTGTTGCTGTTGAGATTTTGTGTATTTGGGGTAGCATCAATTGTGCTCTAGGTCCCAAGTTTTGAGGAAGGACTAGAGTTCACCTGATCTACAAGACCCAGAAATGGATTTGGGAAATTTCATCTGGTTTAGGAGATATTAAATTAATTAATTATTTTAATGTATTTCCTAAGTGAAAACTTAGGGAACTTAAATAAGTAAAGTGAATTTAATTAAACATGTGATGAAATTGTCTTAAGTCACACGGATCAAGCTTTCTTTTAATCTTAGCCATTGATTCAAGATTTGATCATGGCCGTTGATTTGTCAATGAGAAAAGTATAAAGGAAAGGCTTGGGGTCATTTGTAAAGACACACAGAGGCAGGGCACTAAAGCTAAGCTGAGATTCTGGGGCAGGGTTTGCTAAGAATACTTAGAAGTGTTTCAACTGTAGAGAGGGGAATTTAAACCAAGGGGATGATTTGATCCCAGGGTCTAGAATACACAAGAGGCAGAGAAGAGATCAACTCAAGGACAGCGCAGAGGAAGGCAGCAGCAGCAAGGACAGCGTAATTTTCAGGAGACCCTTTAGGGGTTACACAAAGACCCTTAGGGGCAGCGTAGTGACTGCGTCACCCATTATAGGGTAACGCAGTCCCTTCCGGAGCAGTGCTGAGGGTTTGGAGGCCATCCAAGATTTACGTAGAGGCTTTCAGGGGCTTCAGAGGCTGATGTCGAGCCTTTCAGGGGCAACGCTGGGGTTTCTAGGCCTAGATTTGGTTGAGTCCTATAAATCTCGTTTGAGGGTGTGGATCAGTGATTGTTTTGGCCCTATATCAGCCAAAGATCTATAGATCTAGAGTTATCTCTGTCGGGTTTTCCAGATTTGGAACCTAGATTTGTTTATTCAGAATTATTCTTAATGATAGAACCCTCCAGCAGCCAGTGACCGGTTTTCCCACATTAGGTTTTTTCGGGGACTATATGTCCAGAAATAACTGTGTCACTTTGTCAATGTGTGCATGTGCTTATTCTAGATTTGGATTAGTAGAGATCTGTTATGTGTTTTGCTTCGATTTCAACTTGAATTTATTCAGTTAATAACTTGCATAAGTAGGAGGAGCATAGCCGGATTAATAGTAATAATTTCTGCATAAAGTATAAGATTAAAAAATTTCTACATGGTATCAGAGGAATTGCAGATCTAGAAGGGTCACCAGCAAAAGAATCTGAAGGATCTAGTTGCAGAAAGCAGCTGGAAAAGTAGTAGAGAAGCAGATCTGAAGGGACAACGCAGTTTTCAGGAGCAGATTCACACAGAGGGAAGGGTGATGGTGTCCAACGCTGTGTCCTAACAAGCCCATGCAATTACTGTGCAGAGGTAACTCAGAAACAACGTTGGTTGGGTCTGAAGCCAGCTAGTGTTATTCAGATCCAGAAAAGACTGCAGAAAGCTGCAAAAATTCAGAAGAGCTGGTCGGGTTAAATTTATGAAGTTTTCAGATTTTTAGCCTTAGCACCAGTGACAAAGATTGGGAGGATATCAACTTCTCAGAAAAGTTTCTTGCCAAAGGAAACTTGCAGTTTGTTCAGAGGATCAAAGAAGAAGTTGAATCATAGTTGATTTGGTAGATTTCCAAGGAGGGAAATCAAGTGTCAAAGGGAGCATAAGGCACCTGTTTCACCAAGGGCCTTAGATCCATTTCTCTAGCAAAGAGAAAAGGAAGTTCCGACACATTCTAAGCAGATGGCACCTCATGGACTGCGTGATCTGGATAGGCTAGAGGGCCTCTCAAACTTTTTGGTTTGGAAAGCAAGGATCTTGATTGTCCTTGAGGCGTACAATCTAAGAGACCATGCAGAGTAGACTCTAGCCACACCGACAAATGTGGATCTCCTACGGAAGCATAGGGAAGCTGCTGGGCATGCCAAGCGGCTGATAATGGATAGTATCAAGGACCATATTGTACCACACATAGCTGAGAAGAAGACAACTAATGAGATGTGGAAGACCTTGACTTCCCTGTATGAGGGAAAATCTGTCCAAAGGAAAATGCTGTTGGAGACCCAAATGAGGTCATTCATGATGACCAAGGGAGAAGACATGGAACACTTCTTCTTCAGACTGCAGGCAATCAAGGATCAACTGACTGCAACAGGTGCAACCGTAGATGATGCAGTGATAGTCAGGACTGCCCTTAATGCAGTCACGGATGAGTGGGAAACCTTTGTCCAAAGTATCTTGGGCAGAGCAGACTTCCCAGATTGGGATAGCTTGTGGTCAATCTTGCGGCAAGAAGAACTACGCAGATTCACCAAGAGGCAACACAACCCTCGTTGAGCAAAGTAAAGAAGGAAGATGAGGAAGATGCAACCTTGGCATCGAAGAAGCAGCCGAAGAAGAAGAAGGATCTTTCAAAGATCAAGTGCTTCCAGTGTGGTGAAATGGGACATTTTGCCAACCATTGTTCGGAGAAGAAAAGGGGCAAAGGAAGCATCCTCTTCCAAGGCAACTGTGGTAGATGATGGGTCAGGAGATGATGCAGCCATGAGTGCTCATGAACCACGGAGGTGGGGTGACATGGACATGTAGAGGAGCTACATAGAAGAAGGCGGGATCCTTGAGCAGCTCATCTCTTGGATCACATGCGAGCTACGACAGCCTTAAGACAGTAGCAGGACAAGTGGAGCAATGGGTGCATAGATCGCAGATGAGGCAGAGGCAGATCTAGAGGCTGGGAGGAGTAGAGCAGAGCAAATCAACAACAACGTAGACGCAGTAGCAGCGCAGAGGCTGATGTGACTTCAGCAGCACAGTGCAGTGCAGAGATGCAACAACGCAAAGAGCTTTAGAGGGACATCGTAGTGGAGCAGCAGCGTGATAGATTTAAGCACAAGGAGCTGATGTGACTTCAGTAGTGCAGAGGGAGTCTGATTACGTACGCATAGTTGTCGCTGTGCATCGTTCTTTAGATGCCAACACAGAATTGTAGCCTATGGAGCTTCAATGATGAGGATGTAGCCCATTTGACTTGTTTGTCAAAGATTGGGCAGGAGATTCAGTTGTTTCTCTCAAACAACTGAAGTTGCAGTGCAGCAGATCAGTAGTGGCTGTGCTATGAGCAACACCAATGCAACATATTGAGAGGGCGCTGTAGTACACTGGTTGCAGTGGTAGTGGCAGAGTCATGGGTAGCAATAGTGCAGAGTTGAGTGGTAGGAGGCCAAGCTTCAGCACCACAGAACCAATGCCCAAAATCATGTAATACATAAGTGTGATGTGTTACTAGAGCACACCATTGATGCTAAGAGGGAGTGTTGAGATTTTGTGTATTTGGGGTAGCATCAGTTGTGCTCTAGGGCCCAAATTTTGAGGAAGGACTAGAGTTCAGCTGATCTATAAGACCCATAAATGGATTTGGGAAATTTCATCTGGTTTACGAGATATTAAATTAATTAATTATTTTAATGTATTTCCTAAGTTAAAACTTAGGGAATTTAAATAATTAAAGTGAATTTAATTAAGCATGTGATGAAATTGTCTTAAGTTACACGGATCAAGCTTTCTTTTAATCTTAGCCATTGATTCAAGATTTGATCATGGTCGTTGATTTGTCAACGAGAAAAGTATAAAGGAAAGGCTTGGGGTCATTTGTAAAGACACACAGAGGCAGAGCACTGAAGCTAAGCTGAGATTTTAGGGCAGGGTTTGCTAAGAATACTCAGAAGTGTTTCAGCTGCAGAGAGGGGAATTTAGACCAAGGGGATGATCTGATCTCAGGGTCTAGAATACACAAGAGGCAGAGAAGAGATCAGCTCAAGGACAACGCAGAGGCAGCAGCAACAGCAGCAAGGACAGCGTGATTTTCAGGAGACCCTTAGGGGCAGCGTAGTGACTACGTCACCCATTATGGGGTAACGCAGTCCCTTCCGGAGGAGTGCTGAGGGTTTGGAGGCCATCCAAGGTTGACGCAGAGGCTTTCAGGGGCTTCAGAGGCTAACACAGAGCCTTTTAGGGGCAGCGCTGGGGTTTCTAGGCCTAAATCCCATTTGAGGGTGTGGATCAATCGTTGTTTTGGCCCTAGATCAGCCAGAGATCTGTAGATCTAGAGTTATCTCTGTTGGGTTTTCCAGATCTGGAACCCAGATTTGTGTATTCAGAAATATTCTTAATAATAGAACCCTCCAGCAGCCAGAGACCAGTTTTCCCACATTGGGTTTTTCTGGAGACTATTTGTCCAGAAATAACTGTGTCACTTTGTCAATGTGTGCATGTGCTTATTCTAGATCTGGATTGGTAGAGATATGTTATGTGTTTTGCTTCGATTTAACTTGAATTTATTCAGTTAATAAATTGCATAAGTAGGAGGAGCATAACTGGATTAATAGTAATAATTTCTACATAAAGTATAAGATTCAGGAATTTCTACAGTTGCCATCATCCCTTGGAGAATTCTTCTTATGAGGGCATTCTCTAGCATAGTGGCCGAACCTATTGCAATTGTAGCACCTTCCTTTTCTTCCTTCCTTAAATCCCTTCTTAGATCCTTGACCCTGTCTCCTTGGAACAACATTATTCTTCCTTTTTGCATGAGCAGAGAAGGCAGTAGGTTCATTTCCATTGGAGGGCTTATCTCTCTCTGTCATCCTTTTTTCCTCTTGAGAGCATCTAGCCAATAACTCATCGAAACCAGGTATCCTATCATTGTTGAGAATGGTGGTGGTAAATACATCCCATGGTCTTGAAAGACCTCTAAGTGCAATGAGAGGGAGTTCCCTGTCAGCAATAACTTCTCCAATAGATAGTAGGTCATTCTTGATTTGATTTATTCTCATGAAGTAGGATTGGATAGACTCCCCTTTATCCATCTTGATATCCTTCAACTTGTTCTTGAGAAAGAGGATTTGACTTGCATTGTTCACTTTGAACATCCCGACGAGCTTATCATATATTTCGTTAGAGGTTCCCAAATTGGAAACATAGGCAACCAAATGCTTTTGAATAGAGTCAATCAAAATTTTCTTTGCTTTGACCTCACCTTTTCTATACTTCGTCTTAGTAGCAATCGATGCATTTGAAGGAGGCTCCACCACTTTTCCCTGTGTGAAAATTCCTCAACTGGAATCCTATTGCAACAACTGGTATTATTTCTCCGAATTGATAATTAATTTAACATTTTATCTGCTACGACAAATATCGAAATAAACACACTACAACCTTCACAAATAAAATTTTGCGGAAAATAAAACGCTGGAAACTGAGAAATGCTAGCACACACACATAAAATATAACGTAATTATTTTTGGACAAAAGTCCTCGTAAAAACCCAATGCGGGAAAACCGGTGCAACAGTGAGGGTTTTTATAATTATGCAATAGTGAAATTCTGAGTACAATCTGGATGCCTGAAACTAGCAATCCACAACAAGAAAATCTAGGCAAAATTATTGAAGGGATTTACCCTTCCTCCACAGGAAATCCCGACACAACTTGCCTACAAAAAACTCGGCCTCTTGAAGCCTCTGCGTCACTCTCTGCGCAGTCACTATGACGTCAAGCCTCTGATGAAGTCGTTCTTCCTTCTGCTGCTGAGAAGTTCACCTCTCTGACCATTTGGAACCTCTGCCCAACCTTTGGATCTGAGAACGATTTTCTCTCCAGCAATTCGAACTGTCCTCTCTGAAGCTACAACGCAGAGCTTTGCGCTACCTCACTGGGATAACTCGGCCCTCAGGCTGTTGCCTCTCCAGATCCGGAAAACTTCCTCCGGATCACTGTCCCTGCCCCTCACTGCTTCGATCTTTTGCTCTCTCCGGCAACTGACTACTGCTACTTAGGAAATCGATCTGCCAAGAAATCGAACTAGTCAAGTGTTTTCTCCATCATCACATCGAACTCCTCAAGATTAAAACATAATCGATGGATAGGATCATCTTTGGATCGATCCGTGTGAGTTTCTAGACTATTCTTGCCTTAGCTCAATTAATACTTTTTAATTAACCATATTCCCTAAGTTTAGACTTAGGAAATATTTTAAAAATGATTAATAATCTAATTGAGACACTTCTAGGTGGAATTTCCAGAAACGATTTTTGGGTTTTGGAGAACTCATGTATTCTAGCCTCTCGACCAAATTTCAATGCTAGAACACATGTGATGCTACCAAAAGTAACACTCCCTCTTAGTGAGGAATGTGTCTTAGTGCTGCACACCCTGCTACAACACCCTGTTCCTACATCATCTCTTGTCACGCTGCTGTTGTCTGGTTACTGCTATCCACCAACCACTGCGCAACTCTAATATGCGTTGCATTTGTGCTGCTGCTCACCTTGCTATACTGCTGCAAACACTGCATCTGCACTGCAACTCTGTTGCTGCTACAATTGCAACATTTGCGACTTAAAAACATCCAAAATACTGAATCATCTGTGATCATTATGATGCATCTGTTACCCGAGTCTGTCTATTGAAGACTCTGCATCGCTGCTGACTCTGCATTGTGCCAACTGCATTGCTGCCAACTTTGCACTGTGCTCCCCAACATCTGACTGCTACTAGACTCTGCATTGTCACTTTGGCATCTGACTGCATCTACTGCCACTGATCCATCCTGCTACTGAACACTGTGGGCCCTAGTAGCAAGGTGTTGATCCAAGAGGTGGACTCCTCAAGGAGCCTGCCCATCTGTAGCTCTATGGGGCTACAACTCCAAATCACCCCACCTCACCCCCAGAGGTATATGGGCAATCATAGCGAAGTCTTCCTCCAATCTGGAGGACAACTTGTCGATCTGTGCTGAAGCTGCCTGCTGGTCTTGCTTCTTCTCCTTGTCCTTCTTTCTAAGAGGACATGTTAGCCTCTCTCAAATAACAATAATAAATCCAAAATAATAAATAAATAAATTAAATATTCCAAGTTAGGAATATGTGCCTAACTCTTGGGTTGTTCCTCAAATATTGGACTTTGTTTAGTAACTCCTATCTTGGTGGGTTTTTGGTGAGAAATTATCTCAACCAAAGGAGTCTAAGATAGCACGGACTATCTTAGACATTTTCTCTCATCTATTTAAATTGTAAACTGAATTCATTTAATAAGAGAGAATGACGAGAATGCCAGGAGGCTGAAGCCTCTTTTCCGCCATTGTTTTGTTTGGTTTTGTATCTATGTTTTTCTGTAATTTGTTACTGAGTTATTTCATTTCCTACATGTGGTATCAGAAGAGGGAAAGCTGCCTGTTTGAATTTGCAATTATGTATGCTGTATATGGTTTTTGATTACAGGAACGAGCTTGTATGCTGGTTATGCAACTAGACATGACATGTGATGTAAACGCATACAACAAATTTCATCCGGATTGAAGGGCGCACTTGCAAGAAGGCGTTTGATATGGGAGATTGCAGTAGAGACAATGTACACGTGAACGCGTTTGGAAGGGATACAATTTCCCACCGCTCGCGTTGTGAACGAAGCTGGAGTTCTGAGTATCAAGGACGGACGGAATCACAATTCAACGATTAAAGCACAGCAAGCAAATAATACAGTTTACAACAACAAGACGTAATTACGATGGCGTGTTCGATGGAAACTGTGAAGCAAGCAGTTCGGTTGAACCACTTCTCCAACGTTGGAACAAAAGGTCGGGATTAAAAATATAAGTCACCACTGTATTTTGATCATGAGCAATTAGAAGAGCAATAACAGTATTGCAAATGCCTATGATTTTCGTGCCACCGATATCACTGTTGTAAATATTGAATGGTTTGGTGTTTGGTTTGTTGAGAAGAGCGTAGGCTCAAAAATTGCAGTGAAAGATAATCTGCGTAGTCAATTGAGTGATTATAGAGAATTGTTTGCGGATTTTATTACATTCATGAACCACAGAAATGAATTTCTGAGTTTGAGTATGCGTTGATGAATGGGTTTTAAATCCTGTTCGAATGAAGGTTAACGCAATTGGGCAAACAAAGGGGGTTTTTAAACCCGTTCGAATGAATTGAAGGCAGATAGTAAATGCTGGAGAGTATTGAAGGGTTGTTTAAACCACAAAAGTCCTGTATTGGAGAATCGGGGATGGATTTGTGAACTCTTGTTATAGATTATGGCGGAATTACATCCGCGTTGGAACCACCTTCATGAAATCATGAATTGAAGGCGCAGTGGACATGAATTGAAGGATAGTTTAAATTGCAGAGATGCCATAATGGAGAGTTAAAGGCTGAATTGTGAGCGGAACAGTGTAAATGGTTTTGGAACACACAAATGATTTTCGCGTGCTATTTAGTTATGAGAATGCGATATCCATTGGATATGCACATAGTTCAAATGTGGAGCACGAGGGGAAATTGACCATTGGATCAATTCGACAGTTAAAACAAAGGCATTTCCACTCCTAGACATTGCAGACATAGGTTGGGCGTTCGAAACTCGGGGATAATTTTTTGGAGAAATCGTTTTCTCACAGAAATGGCTTGAATCTTCAACTTACGATTGCTGAGCAAAGAGAAGATTGAGAAATTGAGATCCGGCTTCCGCTACTGCAAATTTGAAGCCTGCAAACGACTACGTGACTTTTGACATTCCCACAAATTTTTTAAGGTGCGCTTTACATAATCCAAAAAAAAGTGTGCTTTAAATCTGAAACAACCATTCTTTAAAAAAAAAATAAAAAAATTTGACTTCTTACATGTTTTTAAATCAATTTGAAAAAGGGGAGTATGTAAAGGTGGATTATAAAGGTTTTTTTGGAGCATAAAGAAGTATTTGCAGATTACATTAAAAAGTGCTTTGAAGAGTGCTTTGAAGAGTATTTTAATGTAAATTCATTTTTTGAAAAGTGACATTATAAATTCCTTTTTTTTTTGAGAAATATCAAAGGAATATGTAATTTTTGGGAAGACATAAGTGCTCATAGATTTTTTTTTTTTTTTTTGGTTGGTAAGTGGAGTGAGGTTTTTTGATGGAGTGAAATTATTTTTGTAATTTTTGGAGTAATAAGGTGCATATTTTGTAAATTTGGAGTGAAAAGGGAAAGTCATTGTTGTGATTCCAAGTACCATTTTTCTTTGAGAGAGATTGAGTCGGTGAATATCCAGATTTTGAAGACCAATTGTTTCCAAGGGTTGTGAGCTTGGCATATTCATTACTTGAAGGTGAAGATTTATTATGTACTCAATACTTAATAAAGATATCATTTTTTGGTGATTGTGTCCTAGATCCGCCCGAAATTGAATAAGGGGATGTTAGGTACACCATACGTGTTTGTGATGGCGCATGTTTTTATGGCTTCATGTTGTTGCTTTTTGATTTATGTCTAGTTGTGACACATCAATAATTTCATTTAATATCGCATACATAAAGTTCAATATTAGCAAGCACAACACATGTAACGAAATAGCTGCAAGATCAACACATGTATTTACGCCACTACAACATATAATCAAAGATTGTCTACATCAACATTCTACATCAACAATCAAATTCACTTAGTCAAGTTAATGCTTTTCAAAGCAAAGTCTAAATCAACGTTCTTGCAAATCCATTTAAGAGCTTGTAATCAAATTCATTGTTTTAAGTGAATCATTAAAATCATTGTAAGCTTTCTTGGGTGCATTGTCGACAATGTTCGACACCCTTCCTTTACGCAAAATCAAGTGAGTGCACGAATTTCTGAATCAAACAAGCAACAAGTTTACATCCCCTGCAAGCGAGCGTGATTATTCATTCAAGCAATTTGCGTCAAGACAGTACAAAGTTCAAACCTTTAAGCGAGCCAGAGTGAAGTTCATTGCAACAACCATCAAAGCAACCAAACAAGTTCAACTCTAACACCAATCAAGCAAGTTGAGATCGACATCAAGCGAGCGTGGCTATCCATTCAAGTGAGCGTAAAGTCATCAAGTAAGTCAAGTGAGCGCTTAAATAAACGCGATCGTCATCAAGTGAGCGTGAATTCCAGAGTTTAAGCAAGAAAATTCTACAATTCTAGCAAGTGTTCCAAGCAAGCACAATAAGCAACAAATCAAGCGAGCGTGCCATTCACGTCACATAGCAAGCGAGCCTGTCCTTCAAGTACCAAAATCAAGTGAAACAGTTCAACGAACGACATCTACGACAAGAGAGCCTAATTTCAAGTGCGCAAGTTCAGATGGCACAACATATTCAGTTGTTAAACATTCTTCACAGTTTGATCATCTTCAGTGATGATGACATGGTGCACATCAGCAAAGAAACTCTTGTTGATCTTTCACGGCATCTACAACAAACAAAAGAAACCATTGAGTTTCTTCAACTAGAGTCGCAACTTCAAAGGATTGAATTGCAAGAAAAGCGTGATACTTTCAAGTTTTTGAACCATCCAACTGATAAGTCATTCATTCAAACAACTTCAAGTGTCGAAGTTGTTCTGGTTCCAATTTCTTCCAAGCCCATCATCAAGCCATGGGAAGAAATTCACAATAACAAGAATCGACAAGGCTTAGGATATGTCAACAATGACACCAACCTGCATATCCTAGATTATTCCAAGCCAATTAAGTTTGTCAGTGGAGGATTTCTTGCACAACTCACCTCAGTAAGTTCTGAGAAAGTTGCAGACAGCCAGCAATGCACGCAACCCAAAGTTGTAGATAACCAGAATTGCAAGCAACCTGAAGTTGAAGTCAAACCGAAATGTTCTCATTGTCAAAGAATCGGTCATATGGACGATCAGTGTTTTGATCTCCATCCTTGTTGCCATTGTGGCAAGCCCAATCATTCCTCAGAGAAATGTCGCAATCAACAACAAACAACCAGATTGAAGTTACATTATGAATGGATCGACCCTTGGAAATGGTCATCCACAGTCAATAGATTGTCTCAGTTCTACAATCGCATACAAGCACACATAGTGCAACCAATAGTGAAAAGATGATGGTACTCTCATGCAGTTGAACAAGGGAGTATATCAGTGTAAAACTCCTACACCTGAAGGGGGGGAGTTCAGAAATACTTTCCAAGAGAAGTGTCTCTCCTTTCAGTTGCCAAAGGGGGGAAAATGTCAATGAAATTGACAGTGGTTGTCAGACTGAAAGTCTCGACAAAACCAACAAAAGCAGCCAGTAGGCATATTCAACAGCCAGTGGGCATCAACAAATTTGCCAGTGGGCAGTCAACAGCAAAGAAGCAGTGAATAGTTTTTAGCACAGCAAAAGCAACAGTGAGTTGTTTTCGACATCATTAGCCAGTGGGCTTTGAACAAATTTTGTCAGTGGACAAAGGATGTTGATTTCATGCAAAGGACAGATGGATCCTTTTGCAGCTTGGCACTTGATGGAGTTGTCAAGCGAAATTCAGAGATGAATCAGACATACAACTGACTCATGGTCTCTTCAGATTGCAGTTTTTCAGCATCCAGCTTTAGCAGTTTTTTAGGCAATGTTTTTTTAGGATCAACATAAGAACTTGTAAGATGGTTCCTCGTTCTTATTTTGGATTTTTCATTGAAGGGGGGAATGTTAGCCTCTCTCAAATAACAATAATAAATCCAAAATAATAAATTAATTAATTAATTATTCCAAGTTAGGAATATGTGCCTAACTCTTGGGTTGTTCCTCGAATATTGGAGTCTGTTTAGTAACTCCTATCTTGGTGGGTTTTTGGTGAGAAATTATCTCAACCAAAGGAGTCTAAGATAGCACGGACTATCTTAGACATTTTCTCTCATCTATTTAAATTGTAAACTAAATTCTTTTAATAAGAGAGAATGACGAGAATGCCAGGAGTTTGAAGCCTCTTTTTCGCCATTGTTTTGTCTGGTTTTGTATCTGTGTTTTTCTGTAATCTGTTACTGAGTTATTTCAGGACACTGGGTACTGTAGTGACTGAGTTCACCACTTCTGAAGCACTTGACCTTTGACAGGTCCTTCTTCTTCCTCTACTCCCCCTGCCCTTGACTGAGACCCTTAGATGCAAGGGCCACATTCTCTTGCTCCTTCACCACCTTCGATCCGCTGCTGCTGCCACCGCTGATGGAGCTCTTTAACAGAGCTAGCCTCAATTCCTCCTGCTGCATGTCAAACCACATCATGTCCCACTTTGGTAACTTGTCTCTGCCCAGTATGCTTTGGACAAGGACTTGCGAGTCCTCTGAGACACTGTTGAGTGCCAATCTCACTAGCTCCGTGGGTTAAGGCACTGCTCCAACAATTAACAGTTGGTCTCATACCTCCTGAATCCCGACAAGGAGGGGATCTATGCCTTCCCCTTTTTGCATCCGAATGCATCTCAACTTCTCCTCTAGGAACATCTTTCGCTGCTTGGAAGTTTCATGGTATAACGTGGAGAGAGCATCCCACAACTGTTTGGCAGTATCTTTGCTAGCTATATGTGAGACTATATGATCCTAGACTCCATCCAGGTTTAACCACTTCACTTGCGCCAACTTC
This sequence comes from Pinus albicaulis, assembly GCA_034641835.2. Lineage (NCBI taxonomy): Eukaryota > Viridiplantae > Streptophyta > Pinopsida > Pinales > Pinaceae > Pinus > Pinus albicaulis. The sequence continues at coordinate 951,485,216 of CM076571.1, read as the reverse complement.
CTTCCTATATTCCCTCAGCTGATCTGCATCTTCAAGAACTACCACTACATTATCAATGTAGCCTATCAGGCCATATTCATCTAGAAGGAAGGACATCGTAGCCTTCCAGATGACATAGTTGGAAGCTCCATCCAACCTATCCTGATCATGAAGCCCTGCAGTGGCCATCGCAAAGAACTGTCAAAAACTCCCTCTCCCTTTGCTTCACTGCTGCTATGCTACTCACACTCCCTTTCAGAGTGAGAAGATCTGCTCACAACTACTGCCAATCTGCAAGGAAAATTGAACTTCTGAGACTAGAAGCTCCCTGAGGAAAAATTTCCCTCAATTGTGTGTGGTTTTCTCTCTTCCACCCTGTTGAGAATTTGGAGGGTTGGAGATTAATTCAAATTCTTTTCTTGATAATTACTTGTGAGCTTACTTGGGTTACTTATGTCATCTCTTTTTTAGCTTATTTAATCTTTCATCAAATCAATTATCAAAATACACAAGACACACAAATTAGGCTCCTAGAGCTAGGGCAAAACCTCTCCCTCTTGGAGAGGAAAACCCACGAGAAATTCTTCTTATAGATTTCAGATGACAAGTACCATGACCCAGAATTAGACCCTTGACCTATTTATGCATCCAAGACCTTGTCCTTTACTTCTTTGATGTCCTTTTATGCTGATTTTTCTTCTCTTCCCCAAGTTGCACTGTTCTGCACTAGTACTTCCTTTGAACCTTCAGTTGAATCTTCAGTTGCTTGAGATATATATAGGCTGTAATGAGGAAAGTAAATCACAGATTTACTTTCCTTCCTTCTTTTATTTTCCAGCTGCTTCTTCTCTTTGTAGACCACTATTTCAACCATACATGAATTGAGTACTTCTTTTACACTAGGACAGATCCGCACTTCAGGACGATCTTATGTCAATGCACTTGGACAGATCCGCACTTCAAGAATATGCTGTAGCTTCAGGATGATCCGCACTCATAAAAAATCTGCACTGCACCTCATCCAAAATCCGCACGCACCTCATTCAAAATCCGCATTGCACCTCATCCAAAATCCGCACTGCACCTCATTCAAACTCCGCACTGCACCTCATCGAAATCCACACTGCACCTCATTCAAACTTCGCGCTGCACCTCATCGAAATCCACACTGCACCTCATTCAAAATCTGCACTGCACCTCATTCAAACTCCGCACTGCACCTCATTCAAACTCTGCACTGCACCTCATCAAAATCTGCATTGCACCTCATCCAAAAATCCGCACTGTAGTTTTCAGAGATGACCGAAATTCTGTTTCTTTTCTGCGAATGCTATAGGGGTATATATATAGTTGTTTGCCCTTGTATATAAGCCGACCTTATTAGGTGAACTGGTGCGACTATTTGGGAGCCGACATGACTGTTTATGAGGCTGACTTCTCCAACGGTTTGAAGGCCAACTTGACACATTATGTAGGCTTGTCTATCAGCGTTGTATGAGGGCTGAATAATAGCCATTCTTCCACGGTTTATTGGACTAGGTCTTGGAGCATTCCATGACTACTAGGTTCTTCATATACAAGACATTAAATACATTTATAAACCAAAGATAAACTCTAAATAGACATCAAGAAGAAGTCTATTAACCTAAGATAAAATCTTGCTCATGAAACCCATGAAGCAAGTCCAACAAATATACATTTTACTTATCTTTGACTTCTTTTTTACATAAAATATATAATTACATAGTCAATATGAAGGTTGGCCTAGTTACACTTTTCAACACACTCGACGCTGGTTTCGCTCCAGCAAATTGCTGCAAAACCCTTTGCGTCCAGCTAGAGATATGCCCAACGAAAAATTTGAGTTGCTCCCTTTGCCTCTGGAATCACTCGATCTGGAAAATCAAATTTTGCTGCTTTGAAAAATTGAGTTTCCTCAAGTAACTCAGCCTCCTAGCAAAAAACTGCGTTGCCCTTGGGAATTTCGACTTGTTGCTCTTATTGAGCAGCGAAATTCCTTCTTTCGTTTCTGAGCTCCCTGACTGATCAACTGTGCTCTGATACCATGTGAAAATTCCTCAATTGGAATCCTATTGCAACAACTGGTATTATTTCTCCTAATTGTTAATTAATTTAACAATTTATCTGCTACAACAAATATCAAATTACATTGCAACCTTCACAAATAAAAATTCCGCGGAAAATAAAACGCTGGAAGGTGAGAAATGCTAGCGCACACACATAAAATATAACACAATTATTTTTGGACAAAAGTCCCTGGAAAAACCCAATGCTAGAAAATTGGTGCAGTAGTGAGGGTTTTTATTGTTATGCAACAGTGAAATTCTGAGTATCTAGATGCTTGAAATTGGTAATCCACAACAAGAAAATCTGGGCAAAATTATCGAAGGGATTTACCCTTCCTCCATAGGCAATCCCGACATAACTTGCCTAAAGAAAACTTTGCGTCAGCCTCTGCGCAGTCACTATGACGTTAAGCCTTTGACTGGTCTCTGATGAAGTCGTTTTGCTTTCTGTTGCTGAGAAATTTGTTTCTCCGGTGCTTTGGAGTCTCTGCCCGACCTTTGGATCTAAGAATGATTTTCTCTCTAGCAATTTGAACTGCCTTCTCTAAAGCTATTGCGCAGAGCTCTGCATTGCCTCACTGGGATAAGTCGACCCTCTTGCTGATGCCTCTTTGGATCTAGAAAACTTCCTCCAGATCACTGTCCTTGCCCCTAACTCACTGCTTCGATCTCTGGCTCTCTTCGGCAATTGACTGCTGCTACTCAGGAAATCGATCTGCCAAGAAATCGAACTCACCACATCGATCTCCTCTGATAATCCACTGTTGGACCGCCAACAACCAAGATTAAAGCATAATCGATGGCTAGGATTTTCTCTGGATCGATCCGTGTGAATTACTAGACTATTGTTGCCTTATCTCAATTAATATTGATTAATTTACCATATTTCCTAAGTTTAGACTTAGGAAATTTAAAAAAAAGGGTTAATAATCTAATTGAGACATTTCTAGGCAAAATTTCCAGAAATGATTTCCGGGTTTTGGAGATCTCATGTATTTTAGCCTCTCCACCAAATTTCAAGGCTAGAACACATCTGATGCTACAAAAACTAACACCTTGCACATAGTCCAATACCTTATGCTCCTCCAAAGTCAGATCCAAAGTCATCTTCCATGCATGATAGTCAGGTTTATCATTGAGCTTGTCGTCAATCTTAAAGTAAGATGTAGATGCCATGGAGACTTGTCCAATACTCTTGTCCAACATATCTTTTAGTGATTGCTTTTCTCTTTGTTTCTTGGGATTTTTCTTAAACTGGGCTCTAATACCATGTTAATTTTAGTTAACAATGGTATGTTTTATGCTTGCAATAACTACCTCAATGTCCTTTAGATAGCCCAATGACAATTTCCAATAAAAATCACATTAACCATTAATCATGTTGATAGTAACTGTAGATTAAACATAAACAATAAATGTAAAAGACAAGCCAAGACAAGAGAACACCAGGATTTGCCGAATGCTAGGGAAAATCCCCAAGATGGGGAAAACCCTTTGATCAATTCTTCTTATTATTATATTAAATATTCAGTAGAGAGAGAGAGTACAAAAGTAAAAATTGACTTGCCAAATCACACTCAAAACATCCCTGACAAATCTACAGTCAACAACAGTAAAATTCTACCCTAACTAGAAAGTCAACGTTGGTCAATGCACCAACAAACAATCCTCAATGGAGCTCAGTCAAACCCAGTCAAACTCGACCTTCTTTGTTGGTCAAAGTCAACCCAAAACAGTGGTTGAAAACCCCTAGTCAAGTAAAACCCTCAGGCCAAGAATTACCTTGGAACATTACAAAGCTCAAGGAACTTGATTGGAAATATTAGTACTATGAAAATCCTTTCCAATGAGCACAAGAACATTGAATTTGGGTGAGAAGCTAGAAAGATATTCAATCAACAAGCCAATTTCCTAGAAAATAGCCCATAACTGTGAGCGCTGAAAATTGACTTAGCCCAAAGGAGTGATAAGACCTGCAAATTGTTTTGGACAACCAATATATGATCTAAAAGTAATGAATAATAAAAAGAAAACCTCTTTAGATCAGTTATAACAAATACAAGAGAATTAAGCTTGGATTTCATGTATCCGAAGGCAAAGGTTTGCCTCTTACTTCCAGTTGCTGTAAATAAGTCCTAGATCATGTAATCAACCTTAAAACACTTGGAAACAATGTTAGCACAAAAATATAGAGCAAAATAAAGGGGGTCCTACAACATTAAGGCTTTTAAGGCTTCCCCAAATTGGAATTTGTGGTGATTTGTCCAATGAAATAATCAATATTTACAATTTAGGCCATAAGTTAGTGAATAAATTCACTATTGAAATATTTTTTGGATTTTTCATAATATGTAATTTTAGATTTTTGAAATGAAAATTTTTAAGGGTTTTTATATTTAATGCGAAATACAAATTTACAAAAATACAATACATTTTGTGAAATAATTATAATGTAATATTCCCAATTAGCAATGGCTAATTGGAATATTCGATTTTGGTCAATTTTGCTCGCTTATGAATAAACGTGAGTAAAGGGACCACGACTCACTCTAAAATAAGACGCACATGGTAATTAAGGAGGGCCGAATTGGCCACGCAGCAAGAGGGTATTACCATGGTATCATGGGTTGAGGCGGCTGTAGGATTAGAGAGCGGCCAACACTATATAAAGAAGATAATTTCCTCATTCGGGATCATGGAGAATTTATGCTTTTGAATCTGGTCATTGCGACTATTAAGCACGCTGGCTGTTTAGCCTGTTTGCAGCGCTATTTAGCGCATTGAGTGTCTCCGTTCGGAGATCTCGCCCTCAGCCCCAGGGGACTTCGAGTGCCTGCTCGGGTGAGTTAGACTCGTCAATATTTTGTAGGAGGATCGATATGCTGTAATTGTGGAAGAGCAGCGCGTTTATAAACTGCGCAACATCGGTGGATAAGCAGCGCGTTTATTGACTGCGCAGGAGGACACAGTCCGTAATTGGGAAGCTCCGATTGTATTCTGGGAGGATCTTGGACAGAAGATTGAGCGTAACAGCGCATCTATTGGGGAAATTTCTGGATCAGCGGGTGACCATATTATTGCAGATCCCAGACTGTGGAGGCGTGATCAATTTGAAGAAAGCACAGATCCATAAGGAGAAATCTCGGGACAACCATTCTCAGCGACTGGAACGCAGATCTGTAACACAGACATTCCACGCAGAGTTCTGAGAATAGATCTTAACTTGCTTGTGCAAGTTTAGGGGCCATCGCTTGATCATATATTGTATTCCTCTATATTTATCAGATTAATAAAATGGCTCAGCGTTCTCTTGTGTCTTGAGTATCTGTGCATGCTTGATACACACTCTATTGAATGTCTGCAAACTGTTATTTCTACCCTTTGCATTTAGATTTCTGTACCACTTGTGTTTTTCTCCACACTCTTAGACAGAGTCTGGAAAGGGCCAGATAGCCTCCAGATCTCATCCTCTTTCAGGGGTGAAATATTTGGTAAAAGCCCTCCCAGTCCATCTCTGGTTAGAGTTTGCTGTGTTTTAGAGATATCCCTGAAAAGGAATATTACAGTGGTATCAGAGCATAGATCTGGCTCAGCTTGTGGAGCTAGTAGTCTATGTCATTGGAAGAAAAACCCTACATCTGCCATAGAGGTAGGAAGTACAAAGATATTGAGCATAGGTTGGAGAACACCTATGGAGAAGGGGACTGCGTTCGAGTGGTGGACGCAGAACAGGAGGAGCCTGTGGTAGACACAGAGCAGGGAGAGCCAATGGCGGGGGATAGCGATGTAAAACAGTTTGGGAAAGCACTCCTCAGATCAATGCAGGATCTGGCGAGATAGATAGAGGTGATGGGTCAGAGATTCACGACTGTGGAGGCTAGATAGCGTGAAATCCCAAAGGGTTTTTAGGTTGGTGAGGGGTCGGCACATCCCACCATTTGCAGGAGAAGGTTGCTGCTCCGCACCAGGCATCACATGCCCCCACTCGTGCTATTATGCTTATTTTTTTGAGTGTAGATATTGGGGTCGGAGCACAGGAGGAACTAGAGTCTGACCGCATAAGTGATTATTTTGTTGAGTACCAGGCAACTGGGCAGGAGTTCAGGGATGCCATTTTATTCAAAGACTTTGTTCAGATCAAGCGAGACAGCAGACCTTGCAACCATCACAGAGGACATCGACATTATCATGATGAAGATTATTTCCGCGAATGGCAGTCCATGGGGGAAAACTTCAGAGCGACTTTGCCCTTCAGAGATTATTGTCAGCTCAGGCAGGATGAAGGAGGAAGGAACAGTGGGGGGACTAGCTCGTAGAGTTCAGAGTTGCAGCGTACCACTAGAAGGACACCTTTTCCCACATATGATGGATCCACTGATTTCACCGTTCGAGATCGGGTGGGAAGATTGGATACCTCTTTCCAGCTTAACCGAATAACGGAAGGGGAAGCCATCAAAATGGCTACCACGCACGTGGAGGATGAGGGCACACAGGATCATGGGGAGCATGTGGATACTCTCAGTGAGTCTAAGCCCAAGAAGATCAGAACGTTGAAAAAGATGAGTTTATTCTCATCTATTTTCAGATCCAGAGGAGATGCATCCACCTTTGAGGAAGTCAAGAAGATTGAAGAAAAAGAAGAGGAAGTACCATGCACTTCCTATTCTCATCAAGAAAAAGATATTGAGCATGGAAGATACTTGGATCATCAGATCTTCAGTGATTACCTTGTTGAGTATAGATCTCAACCTAGACCCTTTAGGGAGACTCTAGATTTTCCTCATTTCATCCAGCTGAAGGAAGAGAAGAGACCATGTAGCAGAAAAGAAATCAAAGGCAATAGATTTTTGTTGCCTACCTTTGATGGGTCATCTAATGCAAGAACTTGGGTGAGAAAGTTGGAGGCATTTTTCCTACTACATCCTATAGCAGGGAAAGACGCTGTTGAAATCTCAGCGCTGCACTTGGAGGGTGAAGCCTATGATTGGTGGTGCAGCTACTTGAGCCATGCAAGGGTGAAGACTTTTACAGAGTTCACTCAAAGGTTGATCCAAACCTTTGATGGAGAAAGAGCAAAGAAAGAAAAGGTCACATTGCCTCTTGAGGAGGCTTGTGATAACGCTGTCACACTCATGGAGGAGCAGTCACATGCATCAACGGTTGGGGCAGCCAACACTTTTGAGGAAGGGACTCTTACAGCCCTGCAAGAAGTTCCAAATGCACATCAAGAGCAACTTGGTTGCATTGCGCTGTGCAACATGGAAACACTCAAGAAGGAATCAAATCATCATTCTCATGAGCCATTGTTGGATTGTACATCACATTGGAGGTTGGGGTTTGGAGCCTTGAAGATTGATGGTAGACATCTTGGAGTAAGAAACCCTTTCTCCCTTCAAGATGACACTTTCTCAATGAGCTCCTCTCAGCTCAAAGAGGAACTTCTACTTTCAGATCCAAGACCTCATTGGTTTTGGAAGACTATTGATAAAAGAGAGGTCTCAAGGAGAGATCTCATCAGAGGTGCACTTCAACACACCATGGAGTGCAAAGATTTTCTTCCTTTCTCACAAGAGCAGATAGAAGATGGAGGACATCTTAGGATGGATAACATCTCTCATGCTTGTGTTGGACATTCCTAGAGCCATACACATCATAATGGGAGGTTTTTGCCTACCACCTATTTGGGTCTTGATAGGGTCTCATTGATCCTTGAGGAGGTTGCATTTGAAAATCCCATGAAGTGCAAGAACAGGAATTTGATTTGGGAGGATGATAGCCCTCATGGGAGGAGTACCAAGATGAGGAGAAGAAGGAAGCATCCACAAGGGGTTGAGTGGTTGTGGTTGATGGGCAAGGAGCTAGGAGGCTACTTGCAGATATATGATACCGGGCAACAGGAGGCTTGGCTGCGCTGGTTACCCTTTAAAGAGCTTGGCCATCACTTGGTAAACACTTTTTCTAAGAGTAGGAGGAAAGATACTTGCATCATTGAGCAGCATAGAGTATGGGTGCATGATGTTGATGTGATTCTCATATCATTCATTGTGTCTTCATCCCATGAGTTGTATGATAGAGGTGTGGGGAGGCAGCAAAATGTTTTGTTGCTTTGCTTGTTTCTGGGAAAGCAAGAGTAGATTTGCTCTCACACTTTACATGCTGTTGCAAGAGGAGGAGATGGCATTATCTCCTTGGTCTTAGATGATTTGGAAGCTCTTCCATCTTGGGGAGTATTCCATATTTGTTGCAGCATTATTGAAGGAATCTTTGACAAGGAGCATGTCAGAGAACAGAGTTTTGTATTGACAGGGGCTTATTTGCAAAAGCTCACAGCGCTGTCACTTTGGGGCAGAGACTTATGGATGAAGGGTGCCCAGCAGAAATATGGTGGATCCATAACCCATAGGTCCCAGAATCACTTCATATTTGTTGCACTTGATGAACAAAGAGGAGGTAATAGTGATAGAGATATCTATGTTATATTCTTCTCGACTTGGGTTTTTAAGCATAAGGAAGGTTATCTTCTTGCAGCACATGGTTCATTCCTATTCATAGCATGCCAAAACACTATGGAGGACTCATGTATGGACCCTTGTACCATCTTACTTCCAGCATATGGTGAGAAGTTTGTATATACATTCATTGAGTTGCACACTCTTACCATTCTTATGCAGTGCATTGCTTCACAAGGGGGCAAGCTTGTCACATTGCTCCATGTTTGTTATTGGGCCAATATACATGATGGAGGCAACCATCTCTTTTATGGCCATGGGCAAATGTTTTATCATCACTTGTATGTTCAGTTTATGCACTATAGCATGTATCATATAAAGACATGCATGATTAACCATGTAAAAAGAAACATTTTGCTATGTACTTTTATCAAGCAGCAACTTGTAAAACTGCGCCGTCACTACTGGGAAAGCTGTTGGTACCTTCTTGCATCACTTGTAACCTTCAACATTTTCTTCATTTTGCTATTGATCATGTCTTCATTTGCTGATATAAATCAGATTTGTATGGGAGGCTTGATTATGAGGGAGACACATGAGCTGGATGTGTCCTTGAATGGGAAGAATTCTCACAATTTCTGCACTACATGTTCTAATGGGAGCATGAGAGGAGATATGGCCACCACAACCAAATGTTTGTTCTCTTTTGAGGTGGGCCATAATATTGATATTCATCCATTGTACAGCCATGGGCAAGTGCTTGATCATGTATTGTTGTTACATTTAGCCATTGACTATCCTTTAGTATATGTGATGAATCATGTACATAGCTTGCCATGTAACTTACCAAAGTTGCAGTGGATGGGACTACGCTGTATCCTTGTGAGAAATTGTTTGCATCATGTATCATCATGTAAAGCCTTTAGCAATCTTCTCATTAGGATGTTCCATGATGACCATGTCCTATTCTTCATGGATGGATTGTTTTGGGCCAGCTTGTTCTTCATTGTTGGAGGAGAACTCTTTGGAGGATTTTTCTTCATTTTGCCATTTGAGGGCAATACTTTTGCAGCCCAGGATCAACATACACTCTACACTTGTCATGAGTGGAGAGGAGGACAACATGGGGTAAGCTGTGATGCTTGCCAAGTTTAGATTTTCAGCCCACCTTCATTACTGGAGCTTGAGGTGGAAGGAGATTTTCAGGAGTTACCTTGTTGGGAGGTGACTCATTTTGTTTGGGTGATTGCTTGGGGATGGAGGATCCACATTTTCCATGTATCATGCCTGAAGAAGGCATTGGGGCAGCAGGTGACAGTGACAGAGGAGCTGCTGCCTACATATGATGAAGGGCATTTGGTATTACAGGCCGAGGCAATTATTGATACCAGGGGAAGGCAGTTGCAGATCAGGACAATCCGAGAGTTCTTGGTGAGGTGGAAGAGTTTACCAGATGAGGATGCTACTTGGGAGAATGAGAAAATCTTGCAGCATCCATCACTACAGTTGCTTGGGGACAAGCAACATTCTGTCGGGGGAGATTGTAATATTCCCAATTAGCAATGGCTAATTGGAATATTCGATTTTGGTCAATTTTGCTAGCTTATGAATAAACGTGAGTAAGGGGACCACGACTCACTCTAAAATAAGATGCACGTGGTAATTAAGGAGGGCCGAATTGGGCACGCAGCAAGAGGGTATTACCATGGTATCATGGGTTGAGGCGGCCGTAGGATTCGAGAGCGGCCTACACTATATAAAGAAGATAATTTCCTCATTCGGGATCATGGAGAATTTATGCTTTTGAATCTGGTCATTGCGACTATTAAGCACGCTGGCTGTTTAGCCTGTTTGCAGCGCTGTTTAGCGCATTGAGTGTCTCCGTTCGGAGATCTCGCCCTCAGCCCCAGGGGACTTCGAGTGCCTGCTCAGGTGAGGTAGACTCGTCAATATTTTGTAGGAGGATCGATATGCTATAATTGTGGAAGAGCAGCGCGTTTATAAACTGCGCAACATTGGTGGATAAGCAGCGCGTTTATTGACCGCGCAGGAGGACGCTGTCCGTAATTGGGAAGCTCCGATTGTATTCTGGGAGGATCTTGGACAAAAGATTGAGCGTAACAATGCATCTATTGGGGAAATTTCTGGATCAGCGGGTGATCGTATTATTGCAGATCCCAGACTGTGGAGGTGTGATCAATTGGAAGAAAGCACAGATCCATAAGGAGAAATCTCGGGACAACCATTCTCAGCGACTAGAACGCAGATCTGTAACACAGACATTCCACGTAGACTTCTGAGAATAGATCTGAACTTGCTTGTGCAAGTTTAGGTGCCATCGCTTGATCATATATTGTATTCCTCTATATTTATCAGATTAATAAAATGGCTCAGCGTTCTCTTGTGTCTTGAGTATCTGTGCATGTTTGATTCACACTCTATTGAATGTCTGTAAACTGTTATTTCTACCCTTTGCATTTAGATTTCTGTACCACTTGTTGTGTTTTTCTCCACACTCTTAGACAGAGTCTGGAAAGGGCCAAATAGCCTCCAGATCTCATCTTCTTTCAGGGGTGAAATATCTGGTAAAAGCCCTCCCAATCCATCTTTGGTTAGAGTTTGCTGTGTTTTAGAGATATCCCTGAAAAGGAATATTACATATAAAGAAATTTGATTGGAAATTGTTGGAATAAGGATATGATCCCTTTTTACAAGAGTCAAGGACAGAGAATTATATCCACTCCTAATATAAGTAAGCTTATTGTGAGGTGTAGTCTAGGTGGTGTAACTTTGCACTACTCTAAGCAGCTACGAAACACGTTGGTGTTGCATGCTCGAGGGGTTTTGGTGTGCTCACCAGGGCGCCTTGTAACCATAGAAGCCCTCAGGGTCATTGTATCACAATGCTTTAGGTTTTGATTACTAGGTGGAATGCCAAGAATACGACACTAACATCAAAACAAAACAAGAAATGGAACCAAAATCCTAATAGAAGGGCTTCCCATGGTGTTAGCATCAGTAATTTTTGCCTTCATAGATGACTAAATGATTTCCCTATATTTCTTATAACAAAGTTCACGAACATTGTGAGTTCTAGAAATCTCACTGCCTTCATCATCCTTAAAGATAGTTTTTCACTATTTCATCTTTCCATCGTGTCCAACTCTGCTTACCAGTCTCACAATACCCATTAGGGGCTCATGTCATCCATTTTGTCTATATCTTGTAACCTTTGACCCAAATCCTCTGTTTTGTTTTGCCTAAAAAACCCCCACTGCTACCTAAGCCCACCAATCAAACAACTTTGTTGTCTCCCAAAATACTCCCAAGCACTGATGATCTCAAACTATCTCTGTAGGCTCTTTAAGATAAATCAAGTACATTGGATTTTGGATCTTCAATACATCAGTTTATCATAAACTCTATCTCACACTTGATAATCCCAAATTCCAGGTCTTAGTCCAAAAGCCAAGTCCTAGAAAGCTTCCACTAGGTCACCTAGGGTTTCACAAGGTCATAGGGTGGATTTGGTGCCCTACAAACTCTGTTTTTCGTGTATGAAAAACTGCTTTCCAAGAAGAAAAGGACAGGTGATCTTGTCCAAAGCTGATCAAAGAGGTCACTCAAGGAGGCCTTTTGGTCTAAAGCACAAATCTTGCAGGGGACAACTGCCCCTTGCTCACATTTTTGCAAAGGGATCAAATGGTCATCAACCTTAAAAGAAGTAAGGTAATGGGAGAATCATCACAAATGGACCATCAACAGCAAAGAGAAGGCAGCAGGGTACATGTTTGAAAAGAATCAGGGTTTGTGACTATTTTGGCCAAACAAGTAAAATAAGTCCAAAAGCTACAGAAGCAAAGGCCACCTCAACTCCTTCAAATGCTCATTGAAGACTTTTAGAAATAACAAATGAGTTTTGAGAAGTTTTTGAGAACTTAGAAGACAACACTATTTACTTTTTTTAAGCAACCCTAAAGCCTAGGAGTTTGGGAAAATTGACAAAAAAGGTCAAATAATGACAAAGAGCCTCCTTCATAATAGCAAATGGCTGTCAAGGGTTTCAAGCTGCCCTCTAGGGTTTGGCAAAGAGGCACTAATTCCACCTCTTCAAAGGGTAAAATCAAAGGTTTTAAAGAAGATCAAAGAATGCAGACAAGAAACACTGTATCCCACTTCATCACAGGGACAAAAAGGACCAAAAATATCAATGCAAGGTTTTGACTTCTCAGAAGAACAGACAAAAGCATTTCCAAATGATCAAAGGAGAAAGAATGAGGTAAAAATTCGCAAAAAGAGTTCATTATGATAAACATGGTTTTCACTATTGAGGAGGAAAGGTGTTAAACTCCAAATGACAGTAATCAAGGGCATAGAAGTTGTGTAGGCACTTGCAAGAACAGAAGTGGCCAGGAAAGACACAAAAATGGTTTAAATAACTCACCTCCCTCACTAGACGTATATCATTTGCAAACTGATCAAAGGAACAAACATGTAGCTGGTTTAAGAGCAGTAAAGCCTCCAAAATGGTTTCTTTATCAAGAGCATATTCTGCAAGAGATAAATTAACCCTGAGTGACACTTCTGCAGGACTGTCACAAAAGGTTACCTATAGGAAAATTGGTAAAGACAAACAAACCAAATGTTTTTCACAAAGATGGCCCATAAGAAGATTAAAGGGATTGTTGATGCTTGCTGCTAGGCTTTTTCATACTAGGAGGTTTTTCATTGTTTTAAAGAGAAAACATGACATAATGTTAATCAAAGGAAAATATGTCAAATAATCACAAATCTACTGTTTGCAAATGTTGAAACATCATGAAAAGGTTCATATTTACAAATCAGGGTAAAGAGCACAGTTTGAGCTGGTTGAAGGGTTTGTGAGCAAAGGGAGTGACATCAGAATGCTTCAGCAAGGCAAAAAGGGCCATATTTTTAACTTTGACACCTAAAGGACCAAAAGGAGCCAAAAAGACAATGAGAAAAATAAAAAGAGAAATAAACCTTAGAAAGTGGGTTTTTGCTCATAAATTTATTCTTCAAAAATCTATTAAGGTCTCCTTGACCTTTTCCCCACCTCATTTGTCTTTGCAAAAGGAGAGAGAGCTGTTAAAAAAGTTTTTTCAGGGTTTCTGGGCAACTTGGGCGAATTTTTTTCAGGTGTTGCGCACCGACGGAGGCGCTACACACCTGGCTGTCGGCGTTGCGCATAAACGAGGTGGCCGCAGTGTAAATTTACACTGCGCTGCGCACCGGGAGGGCGGCGCTACGCACCTGTGCAGGCGCTACGCACAGGCTCAAAACAACCTAACTTCCCACCTTTGCACACCGGCGCTGCGCTTTGACAGGGTTCGATACCCCGTTTCATCGCCTGACTCTCCCACTGAAGGCCTCAGGCGCTGCGCACAGGGCTGCCAGCCCGACCCGACCTGAACGTGCAATTGGGTGGCGCTATGCACAGGTGATCTTTGGCCTAAATTGCTAAAAAATGGCCTAAAACACAAATTTCTTACCTCTAAAGCTCCTGCAATAGTCAAAGCAAGGTTGGTGGTTTTCTTCCTTACCTTCCAAGTAGTCTTTTCATAATCAAGAAGGTATTTAGAGGCCTAATGTGACCAAACTCTAATCTCCATAAAAATCAATTTATTTACCTCCTAGGGCAGGGTTTGCAAATTTGAGAGTTGCCATAGGGGTAAAGATACTCAGTGCAAACAAACCTCCTCCTAAAACTCTGAATTTTTCGTAGACATACTTCATTTAGCCCTCATTTGCAAAAAATTGCCCTCACATCAGTCATTTGCCCTCTTTAGACGTAAAAGCTCTCAACAAGTTTAAAATCTCTTTGTTCTTGACCAGTCACCATGTCTGAAGAAGAAATCCATACCAGTAGTGATGAAGGCCAAAGGCCTATGAAGCCAAAACACAAGGGAGGAAGGGTTAATAGGTTTGAGCCCTTAGACACCATTCAAATCACTTCTTCTCCCATGACCCTTGCATGTTTTCAAGATGTTGGATGCTATCAGTTTTGTGAGAGGGTTAAACAAGTCCAAAGCCACTCAGACTTGACTAGGATGTTCATTCTCAGCCTACAAAACCACCAAGTCAACGTAGCAGGAGTGAATTTTGAACTCTCATCTGAATCCATTGCTAAAGCCACATGAATATCAGATATTGGTGAGAGATGGTTTAAACAAAAGAAATTGGACTTGAGCTACTATGAGCCCTACCTCAAACCTAGCTGTCAACAAAGCTGCAAGGATGTTTTCCCCTTCTCCCACCTGCTAGAGAGGTATGCCCTACTGATGGGGCAGATTATCAAATACTTCACTTGTGAGGGGAGGTATTCCAGAGTTTATTCATATCACATAAGGCTACTAATGCACTTCACCAAGGTTAAATTGCTAAACCGACCATACTATCTCTACCGGAGCATTGACAAAATGGCTTCAGTGGTCAAGAAGAGGAGTGCCCACCAAATGCAAAGCCCTTTTCACCACTCCTTGGTTAAGATGATTGTTTTACACCGGCTGGAGGAGCAAGGAATCCCTTGGGAGGTTTTTATCTCACATGATGTATTTGCAAATCCCCAAGCCTTCATTCAGCAAAATTTGCCTTCCACTTCACATCCACTTGCCTCCACTCCTCCATCATCTCCACCTATGCCTTCTCCACAAGGAAACTTACCTCCTACTTCTCCTCCTGATGCATCAAATGAAGAGGATAATAGTGGTAATGATGAACAAGGAGCTGACAGTAGCTCTAATGAGGAGCAAACAGATGACAATGGAGAGGAAAAGGACAATGAGGTAGAAATAGAGTTAGATGAAGAAAACAATGAAGAGGACAGCAGTGTTGAGGAAGAAGATGATGGCAGTAGCCATGAAGAACAAACCAATAGCAGTGGAGGTAAATAAGACAATGATGCAAAGATAGAAACTAGTGAGGAAGAACAAGAAGATGACGATGACATGGAGGAGGGAGATGAACATAATAGTGAAAATGAGGAAAATAGTGAGGCAAGTGCAGAGCTTAATCAAGAAGATGAAAGTGATGAAAATGATAAGGACAGTGGGGCAGAAACAGAGCCTAATAATGAAGAAGAAGATGATGATGACATGGAGGAGAGTGATGAAAATGGTAGTCAAGAAAAGGAAAACAACGATGAATTTGAGCAAGACAGTGATAATGATGACACCAATAAATCAATCTCAAGTGCAGAAAAAGGTGTTGATGATGAATAAGATGAAGACCAAGAGGATTATGAAGAAAACAATGAAGAGGACAGTCAGCAAGAGAGTGCACAAGATAACGAAGAGGAAGATGTGTTTGAGCATGACAATGAGCCCAATGATAGTGCAAGCAGTGCTAAAAAGAGTGAAGACAATGAAAATGAAGAAATAGAGGGAGATGATGAAGAAATTGAAGACCAAGAGCAAGCAGATGATGAAATTGAAACAGAGTTTGAAGGGGAAAGCATTGACCAAGGCAATAGCACAAATGAGACAGTCAGTGATGAGCAAGGAAATAGTCATGACAGTCATGACACAAATCAGTCTGTAAATGACCAAGAAACTCAATATGACAGTGCACTAAGTGACAGAGAAGAGGACCTTAGTAAAGGACAATGTTAAAATGAGGCAAGTGAGGAGGGTAGTGATCAGTTTGAAGGCCAAGATGATAGTGAAGAAAACAGTGAGGAAGACAATGATGATGATGAGGCTAAATATCAAGAAATCAGTGACCCAATGGAGCATGAAGTGACTCATGAAAGCCATGACAAAGATGAAAAGGCTTGTAACATCACCAAAGACCAAGGCACCCTCATCACTCCTCTCACATGCACCTACCACAGAGGAAAAAGAGATGTGTTTGCTGCCTCAAAAAGGCAAAGGGCCATCTCTCCTCCAGCTATCAAGCACAAAGACAAAGGCAAGGAAAAGATGGACAAAGGTGAGCAACAAGTAAGGGTAAGGACAAGCAAAAGGATCAAGAAGACTTCTCAAGGGCCTCAATTCATTGATCTAGACAGTGACAATGAGGATAAGGAGATGACCACTAGATTGCTTCTCATGGACAAAGATGCATAGCTTAGGGAGTGGGAAAGAGAGTTTGAGATGGCACAATGTGTCATCCCCTATTACAAAGAGGAGCATAAGCATTTCAAGGAGGTAAAGAGAGGCCTTGCCCTACAAAAGAAAATGACCAAGCATTATGCAAGGAAAAACATGCTTGCTTGTGCCAAACTGAAGAAGGCCCTCATGGAGCTAGAAGACCTAAAAAGAGCAAAAGTGCATGACAGCCTTGGAAGGCTGAGGCTTCTCAACAGGTGTCCAAGACCTCTTGAGGGACCTCTCCACAAATTTTGGAGAGATTTGAGCAAAATTTTGTTTTTGTTTTTTGAAATTTTGACCCCTCTGTGCGCAACACCCTAGGCGCTACGCACAAAATTGGTGCATCCTTAGCTCAAAAAGTTTGCATTTTTGGATTCCTCACATCACCAACAGTCTGCTCACCAATTTTCAGATCATTTGGAGTATTTTTGATCCCCCAAAAGGTAAAAAAACATCAAATTTTTTGACATTTCTGCCTCATTTTCAGACCAGGTGCTGCACACAGAGCAGTGTTGGGAGATTTGATTTTTGGACAGGTAAATGGCATCCACTCAGCACAACTCAAGCATTTCTGGAAAGTAGACTCATCAGGCTTTCCAACGAGCCATCACGGAACCAAATTCGGTGTCGGGAAGGGGTCTAAAACTCAGTTGCAAGAGACCTTATTTTATGCTAAAGTGGCACTACGCACAAAGGCTGCCTAGTGTGTTTTGGACCAAAAGTCAACAAAACACACTAATTTATTGCAAATAGATATTTTTGAGTTTTTTGAGGCAAATCACTCTAGAATTAGGTGCAAACAATTATTTTGGCATTTATTTCTTAGGATATTATGTGCCTTGGGCCTTGCATGGTCTCTTGGCCATAAATGATATTTATGATTATATTTGACATTTTCCTACCACATTTAGGGTTTTAGTCCTCATTTGCTCCATAAATAGAGCACAAGGCCCCTATGTATTTTGTTGGCATTTGATGAGCTTGAAGAGCAATATACATGGTTTCATGAGCTTGGAGAAGAAATTGGTTTTGTAAAGTGGATGAATGGTTTGTTTGGCTTGATGATGTAGAAGCTTGTTTGCAGAATTCCATAGCTTGGTGAATGGTGATGTCTTTGGTGAATGGTGATGTCTTCCTAATTTGTCTATTGTTTATTATTATGTTTCATGTTTCTTGGTTGCTATAAAACATAAAAGTATAGGTTGAGACATGTTCTTTGAAGCACCTCAGTCCTCCTGTTTGTTGTAGCTTTGATGTTTCCTCTTTTGGCCATCTTAAGGAATTCTTGATTGCTCCTTAGGTCTACCAAAATTTGTTTTTGTTTCATGTATGGTTAGTATGCCAACTTACAAGTATGATTCATGATATGCTCTGCTTATTTGAAGTTTTCAAAAACCTATCTTGAAGCCTTTCTGTGAAATATTGATTGTTAGTTTAAGTCAAAGAGGTCTTGTCCGATCTTGCCCTTTGTCCATGCTTACAAACTTGTTTCAGAGTTCCCAATAACTTGATATATGCTGTTTAGGAGTTCCCTCTCCATAAATTGAGTTATTTGTATTGTCTTATGTGTTTTCAACTTTTCCCAAAATCTGAAGGTGAATTTCTAAAGTTAAAAGCTCTTATGCTTTCTATGTTTCACTGTAATGTTTCTCTTGGATGTTTATTAGTTTAGAGTATTGTTTATTGAGCTTAATGGTTTGCTCTACCTCATGAATTGTACTTTTAAACTATATATGTTTAAGACCTCTTAGTCTTTCCCAAACTTAATGTTCACTACACCTCATACATCACCTTAAGGATCCATTAACCTTGCTAAATCGGCCCTGCAACACACTCTGTTTTATCATTTAGACACTCTTGACTTTCACTTGACTCCATAGCCCAACGGCTTTGACAACCTCTCATTCCACTTATCCTACTTGACCATCACACCCAACCAAAACAATCAACAAACCCTACACCTAATAACTAGCCTAAAATCAAAACCCTAGAGCAAAAAAAACACATCCTTTGCACCCAATAGAGAGATCCCTCTTTGAGTCCAGGACGACTAGGTCCTAGGACTCCAAAAACTGGTTCCATGTTACCCTGTCATTTGGTCTACCAATCTGCCAAATCATGGGATTCTAACACATGGAATGAATTCTCCAACCAAGAAATCTACAATTATATAAGATAAGGGTATTTACCCTAGAGAGGAGTATGAAACATGTCCCAAAAGAGAACAACAATACTTCGTATGAATTGAGAGAATGGTGTGAGATAAACCCTAGACCTTCCTCTTTCAAACTTTTTTGGATCGATTTCCTTAGCCTTATAGTAATTTTGTGCTCCTCCAAGAATTGCCTTTGAATAAATTTGATCAACCAAACAAGAAAAGGGAATTCACGTGTAAACCCTTTTGTTTCATGAAAAAATTCACATTGTATTAGATAGCTCAACAAGTTCACAATGATTTTCCAAGGAGAAGAAGGCTTATATTTATAGATGAGGCTCTTCAAAATTTGTTGCTGGGTCTCCCACAAAATAAGCAACTTTCCATCCACAAAATGCTTGGTGTTAAGTTAAAAATTTAGTTTTTTCAAATTTATGTTGAGTAAAACACCAATAGAGGCAAAAATGCTACATCAATGTGGCCAGGAGGGGCCATTTTGACCCTAGATGACAAAATGTTCCACTTGTGATTGCATGGAAATGTTCCTTGACTTTTTCTCCATCATTTGGCGCTCCAACAACTTGATTGTTGGTCAAGGTTGTCATTGATGTCAATATGGCATTAACCGAGATGTCAATATTCTTGAGATGTCTGGTTCAAGATGATGATGTCATGCCATCAATGAAGATTTCAAATCACGAAGAAGTCAAACCACTAATGAAAGAAGCCCTAAGAAGTCCTTGATCTAATGCTGCATGCATTTGATGATCTAGAACTTAACCCTTGATGTTATGTGATGATGTCATACACTTTGATACTTGATGATGACATATGATGATCATGGTTGAAGATCATTTGAGGGTTGGATGACTATTTTGGAGTTCTCCTAATAATGCTGCACTATAACATATCACTGCACCATTATGTGATGACATGAGTGATGCACTCATTGCTGGACATTACCATGATGATGTGGATGTCCTACATGTTCCTATGATGATGAAGAAGCCAAATAATGGAGAAGACAAACAATGGAAAAGCCAAACAAAGAAGCCATACTGTCCTAATCATCTTCTGCACTAAAGATTTCAGAAGCAGTCACAAAGAAAATTAGTTTTGGACAGCTTGGAGGCATCCTTTCCAAATGAATACTATACCATCTTAAAGAGGATTTTTCCCTCTTTCTAACAAGCCCTTACTCAACTCTTAACTCCAAATATCCTAAGAGTAAATGAATTTTTAAGTTAGAAAAATATTATTTTTTGGCCAGCCGACCTACATTCACACATTCGTGTCAGCCTCCCTCCAAATAGACGTGTCCTTTCAAATTTGGCAAACCACTATAAATATGTTGACAGACTTTTCATTTCAGAGACAAAATTTCGCATATTCATCTCTGAGATTTTCGGATGGGCAGAATAGAAAGTGGTTCGGATTTCTAATTGCAGTGAAGACAGTTTGTAGTAATGAAGGGGCATTGAAGTAGTGTCTAGGCATAACAGTTCAGTGGAAAAACACAGAGTTACATTGCAGAAAAATCTTGGACCTGTGACAAACTTTGAATTTGTAGAAGCATTTCTTCTTGACGCGGACAACTCTGTTTGGCATTTTTTTGATGCAGATTATAGACATTTCATGCACATGCTTAAAGAGATTTAGACCTGAGATTGCAGATTTAGTGACATCTGGACAAAGTAATTTTTTTGAGTAGCAGACCTGTAGCACTACAACAAAACTAGATCAAGTTCAAGGAAAATTGTGGAGTTTCCTTACAGCGTTTAAGATATACCTTGAAGTTCTTTTGGAAGTTGCAGACCTTAGTTGAAAGGTTAAAACAAGTGTTTAAGCAGTTCCCTTTTGAGAAACATCTCTTGAAGAATATTTGTGGAGTAGCCTTGGAGTAGGCAATCTTGAGGATTGTATTGAGTACCTTAGAGCAGCTTTGAAAGCCACCTTGGAGCAGATTTTGAAGGGGCTCTTAAAGATGACATCTTAAAGCAGTATTGAAGTGCCTTGGAAGCCATTACTGGGATAGCCTTTAGAAAATCTCGAGCAGACTTAAAAGCATGTAGCAACTTATTGAAATTTCTTGGGGCAGCTTATTGAAGACCTTCTTGAAGCATAGTTTGAAGAGTTGTTTAAAAAACTTGATTATTGAAGAATACCTTGAAGCTATTGAAGACATATTGAGGGATACTTGAAGATATTTGGAGGACTTGTAGAAGCTGCCTTGGAGACATTCTTGGAGACCTTGATTGAAGCCATCATGAGGTGACCTTGGAGATTTTGATTGGGTATCATGAAGAACAATGGAGACACCTTCATGTGAAGAACAAGGTTGTCATTGATGAAGTGACGTAGAGACTAAGTGAGGGGATAGCTGAAGATTGTCAGGGTTCATTGAAGAAGACTTTGGGAGCCATGAATTATAACCAAATATATCTTGACGAAATGAAGCAGGAGGTTGGAGCCTCATATAGACAAGGTTGGTGCCTTGGAAGATAGGGTTGAAGCCTGAGAGGATAAGAGTCCTCAAGAGATCAGGTTGGAGCCTGAGAGGATAAGAGTCCTCAAGAGATCAGGTTGGAGCTTGTACTAGAGATAGGGTTGGAGCCCTAGAGGTTGGTGCCTCAAATTAACAAGGTTGGAGCCTTGGAAAGACCAAGTCAGTGCTTGGCACAATACAAGTTGGAGCCTTGGAAAGACCAAGTCGGTGCTTGGCACAATACAAGTTGGAGCCTGGAAGATTGGAGTCTTCATCTAGGGTTGGAGCCCTATATCATTATTGTACTTTACTTATTATAAAGAAGAAATTAATAAAAGTATCTATTCCATCATTGTTCATTTTGTGTTCTAAATATAAGTGATCTAACTGGTAAAATTAACAATTGAAAAGAAATACTGATTCACCCCCTTCTCAGTATTTCCAACAATTGGTATCAAAGCCAGTACCTTCACTCAAAGCCTAACAGCTTGAAGGTTGATCATTAGAACACAAATGGCAAAGCCAAGGAAGAAAGTCTCCAATACTCCTAAAGATGTGTCTTCAACTATCAAAATTGAAGTCAATCAATTTGCGAAGGCTCCATTATTCAATGGAAATTTTGATATATGGGAGGCAAGAATGAAGAATTTCTTGTAGACTCAAGGAATTGAAGTTTGGAAATCAGTGATTACTAATGACACGATGGATGAAGAATCCAAGGAGTACAATACAAAAGCAATGAAGACAATTTTGAATGGGTTACCAAATTCTGTGAAGGCCAATTTTGAAAAATGTTCGTCAGCAAAAATCATACGGGACAAACTTCGTGATCTTCACTCAAAAGGAGCGTTGACAATGATCTCTAGTCAAGAAGATGATGGAAAACAAGAAAGAAGTCCAGAATTCGTCAAGGAAGCTGAAGATAAGAGAGATGACAAGAAGGCTAAAGAAGACCTAGAAGATGAAGAGAACAAAGAAGACTTTGAAGAAGATCTCTTGAATAAACTTATGGCTTCCATGGAAGAGATTAACAGTTTGAAAAATGAAAATGAGGAGCTTAAGAAGAAGGCGCAAGATGGTAACCAAGACAAGACAAGGAAGGAAGTTGACTTTGTCATGCTTCAAGTACAAGAAAGAGATGAGGAGCTTGCCAAACTTAAAGAGGAATTTCATCAAAATAAAAGAAAGCATCATGAAGAAGTCATATCTATAACAAATCAATTGGATAAGGCAAAGAAAAGGGAAGAAACTTTGTCAAGCCACCTTGAACAAAGAATTAAGAGCTTGAACAATCTCGAAGTAGAGATTGGTCAATGCAAGGAAGAGGTCTCCTCTCTTAGATCTCAACTAGAAGAAGCAAGGAAACAAGCGCAAGGAGCTGAGAAGGTGATGGAAACTTTGGCATTCATAGAAGGACAAGTTAATGAAGCAGAAAAGGAGAGAAACACCATGATATGCCAACTAGACGAAAAGGATGAAGAAATCTTGAAACTAAAATCAGACATCAATCTTCTCAAGGCCGAAACTTGTGAAGCTACAAGAATAAAAGAAGAAATGGAGAACAGTCTATCAAAGGAGAATGAAGAAGTCTTCATAATGAAATCAAATATCATCTCCCTTAAAATCGAAGCACATGAAGCAACAAGGATGATGGAAGAAATGAAGAAGCAACTGCTTATGAAAGATGAAGATTGTGAAAAATTGAAAGGAGAAATTGTCTTTCTTGAAAAGGAAGTTGAATTGCTGAATAAAAACTCAAAAAGCTCTCAAACCCTAGATGACATCCTAAGTCAACAAAGGTCTCCCCTTGATAAATCAGGTCTTGGCTATGGAGGTGAACCTTCAAATAATGCAAACCCTAATTCTTCAAACAACAAGGATGTGGAGAAGCCTGGAAGAAATGTTGATGCCCCCAATTACAACAAAGAAAAGGAGAAGATTCAAAGTGACATTGGAAGAAACCCCACTCCAAGAAGATATGTAGATGGTGTCAAGAATGCAAGAGGCAATAAATTTGATCAAAGAATCCCAAGACAGAATGACTTTGGAAGTGCATCAAGGCAATCTCCATCCTCCAGGTACCAAAGTATATTTTTTGGTTATTGTTATTATTGTACAAATTTTGGACACATGGCAAAGGATTGTAGGGCATACCACAAGGACAAATATAATGGTTCCCGTCAATCTCCTAGAAGCAATTTTGCAAGAAGAAGTCATGATTTCTTATTCATGAACAAGATAGAGTGCTTCAATTTCCATAACATTGGACATATGGCACGTGATTGTAACTTGACATGGGCCCCTGCACAAGCTAGAACTATGCCAGAGAAGAAGGTGACACAAGTATGGAGAAGGAAGCAAATTGGATCCGAAAGTCTCTTAGACACTTCAGCCAACAACACATGTTGCTGCTTTGATGAAGATATCCTTGGCAGATGTGATATCCCAAGTGTTTAATGATGAGACTCTGCCAAAAAGGAGACCACGCCTACAGTTAGGGGGAGCTCTTGATCATTCTTGTAGAAGCTATTCGTGAAAGGGCCCTATGAAATCCTTGATGAATCACATATAGACAATCATCTTTTGATAAATCATCTCTCAGGAGCAACTCCATTGAGGAACATAATCCCTTCTCATCTGATGGACCATTGTTGAAGATGTCTTCCATTAGATCTCAAAGAAAGCAATATTTCTTGAGCTAGAGGAGTTTATGCAAGCAAGGGAAGTTGGTTCATCACATAAAGAAATGCAAACACGTTTATCATGAACCACATTGCCAGAAGGAAGAGCACCATGATAGGAGGAGCTACATATCTATCATTGATGAAGAAAAGCAGCTTGATAGGGGGAGTACTTGGGCACCCTGTTGCCATTGATGTCAAAGGGGGAGAGAATGTTGTAAGGGCAAGAATATTGCCATCAATGACAAAGGGGGAGACTGTTGGTCAAGGTTGTCATTGATGTCAATATGTCATTAACCGAGATGTCAATATTCTTGAGATGTCTGGTTCAAGATGATGATGTCATGCCATCAATGAAGATGTCAAATCACGAAGAAGTCAAACCACTAATGAAAGAATCCCTAAGAATTCCTTGATCTAATGTTGCATGCACTTGATGATGTAGAACTTAACCCTTGATGTTATGTGATGATGTCATACACTTTGATACTTGATGATGACATATGATGATCATGGTTGAAGATCATTTGAGGGTTGGAAGACTATTTTGGAGTTCTCCTAATAACGCTGCATTATAACATATCACTGCACCATTATGTGATGACATGAGTGATGCACTCATTGCTAGACATTACCATGATGATGTGGATGTCCTACATGTTCCTATGATGATGAAGAAGCCAAATAATGGAGAAGACAAACAATGGAAAAGCCAAACAAAGAAGCCATACTGTCCTAATCATCTTCTGCACTAAAGATTTCAGAAGCAGTCACAAAGAAAATTAGTTTTGGACAGCTTGGAGGCATCCTTTCCAAATGAATCCGATACCATCTTAAAGAGGATTTTTCCTTCTTTCTAACAAGCCCTCACTCAACTCTTAACTCCAAATATCCTAAGAGAAAATGAATTATTAAGTTAGAAAAATATTATTTTCTGGCCAGCCGACCTACATTCACACATTCATGTCGACCTTCCTCCAAACAGACGTGTCCTTTTAAATTTGGCAAACCATTATAAATATGTGGACAAACTTTTCATTTCAGAGACAGAATTTCGCATATTCATCTTTGAGATTTTCGGATGGGCAGAATAGAAAGTGGTTTGGATTTCTAATTGCAGTGAAGATAGTTTGTAGTAATGAAGGGCCAGTGCAGTAGTGTCTAGGCATAATAGTTCAGTGGAAAAACACAGAGTTACATTGCAAAAAAATCTTGGACCTGTGACAAACTTTGAATTTGTGGTAGCATTTCTTCTTGACGCGGACAACTCTGTTTGGCATTTTTTTGATGCAGATTATAGACATTTCATGCACATGCTTAAAGAGATTTAGACCTAAGATTGCAGATTTAGTGACATCTGGACAGAGTAATTTTTTTGAGCAGCAGATCTGTAGCACTACAACAAAACTAGACCGAGTTCAAGGAAAATTGCGGAGTTTCCTTACAGCGTTTAAGATATACCTTGAAGTTCTTTTGGCAGTTGCAGACCTTAGTTGAAAGGTTAAAACAAGTGTTTAAGCAGTTCCCTTTTGAGAAACATCTCTTGAAGAATATTTGTGGAGCAGCCTTGGAGCAGGCAATCTTGAGGATTGTATTGAGTACCTTAGAGCAGCTTTGAAAGCACCTTGGAGCAGATTTTGAAGGGGCTCTTAAAGATGACATCTTAAAGCAGTATTGAAGTGCCTTGGAAGCCATTACTGGGATAGCCTTTAGAAAATCTCGAGCAGACTTAAAAGCTTGTCAGTGCAGACTTGAGAGCAACTTCTTGCATCAAATCTTGGAGAGTACCTTGGAGCAGCTGAAACATCATTGTGGAGGACACCTTGTTGAAGCACTCTTGTTGAACAGGTACTGAAGAACTCTTGAAGTGTCGAAGACTTGGTTGAAGAGCATTTTGAAGACCCTTTTGTAGCAACTTTGAAATTTCTTGGGGCAGCTTATTGAAGACCTTCTTGAAGCATAGTTTGAAGAGTTGTTTAAAAAACTTGACTATTGAAGAATACCTTGAAGCTATTGAAGACATATTGAGGGATACTTGAAGATATTTGGAGGACTTGTAGAAGCTGCCTTGTAGACATTCTTGGAGACCTTGATTGAAGCCATCACGAGGTGACCTTGGAGATTTTGATTGGGTATCATGAAGAACAGTGGAGACACCTTCATGTGAAGAACAAGGTTGTCATTGATGAAGTGACGCAGAGACTAAGTGAGGGGATAGCTGAAGATTGTCAGGGTTCATTGAAGAAGACTTTGGGAGCCATGAAGTATAACCAAATATATCTTGATGAAATGAAGCAGGAGGTTGGAGCCTCATAGAGACAAGGTTGGTGCCTTGGAAGATAGGGTTAGAGTCTGAGAGGATAAGAGTCCTCAAGAGACCAGGTTGGAGCCTGTACCAGAGATAGGGTTGGAGCCCTAGAGGTTGGTGCCTCAAATTGACAAGGTTGGAGCCTTGGAAAGACCAAGTCGGTGCTTGGCACAATACAGGTTGGAGCCTGGAAGATTGGAGTCTTCATCTAGGGTTGGAGCCCTATATCATTATTGTACTTTACTTGTTGTAAAGAAGAAATTAATGAAAGTATCTATTCCATCATTGTTCATTTTGTGTTCTAAATATAAGTGATCTAATTGGTAAAATTAACAATTGAAAAGAAATACTGATTCACCCCCCTTTCAGTATTTCCAACATTGATTTGACCATGTAGAAGGCTCAAACGACTAGGAAAAAATGTGGTCGTTTCCTAAAAAATAGCTCCAATAAAGGCTCAAATTATGCTTATTATCATTCGGGATATGCCTTAAATGAAGACCCATGCCTATACTATAAGTCAAGGCACTTCCATGAGGCATGGGAATGAATTTCCAAGCTCAATAATTGGTCACAAAAATAAAGTGACATCAAACATAGAAGAAATAAATTTTCCTTGAAGATGCAACATTCCCTTAGATTCTCTCTTGATTTGGCTTGAAATAATTTTAGGAATACTTGGAACCTTGAATGATCTCCTCGACCTTGCTTACTTTCCTTGAATGATGGATCAACCTCTCTCTAATGCTAACAACTAGCTGAGTTGGTGAAGAATACGTGAGAATTGGCTTGAATTTGAAAACACTTGAAATAACCCTTGGGGGCTCTCCATCATCAATAAATATCCTTAAGTTTGCTTGAGAGAGGCTTAATCTTGCTCAATGAGGGCTTTGCCTCCTTGGTCCTCAATCCCCAACGACTATTTTACTTGAGAGAAAATGCTTTGCTTTGACCTTTGAATTGACATTACTTTGTTGAATTTAGTCCTTGGGGGCTTGCTTCTTATTTCTTCCTTCAACGTCTTGCTTGGAGATGCTTCTTTGCTTTTGTGGAGGGCTCGATCTCCCTTTCTTCTCTTGGAATGCTAGCGGCTATGTTGATTTGGATCACTTTCACCTTTTCCTTGAGTGATTTTGAGAGAAACTTGGATGAATAGCCCTTGGGGGCTTCAATTTGCACAATAAGACTTCAACGTTCCAACATTTGCCTTTTTCTTTGCCCTTTACTCCAGCCAACAACCCAAAATAGAAAGATGTCGTGCCCCTTGTGTGGTACACTGTAAAGAGCTTGATTTGATGTCACTTTGCTTAACTGTTAGCTGATTTGGCTTGGAGATGGAACTTACTTGACCCTTCTTCTTTTTCGACCTCATTATTAGTCTCCAAACATGGTTGCTTGTAATGCTACTTGGGAAGCTCTCTTGCCCCCTAAAGTGGGCCCACTAATGTAACCAAAGATCTGTGAGGGCATTCTGATTGTTTCAAAGGACAAGTGGTTCAACGTGGTGTAAAGAATCAAATGAACAACCTCTTTGCCTCAAAAGATGTAGCATGATGCCTCGAGAGTAGCAAATGCATTGGGAACTATGAGACTATCAGGATGTAGAGCCAAGTCCAAAAGCGAGTGCAAAATACATAAAGACACATGGCACATGTGGGGTAGGGGGTGCACCAGGTTTAGAAGGGATATTGTCACGAAAAAGTACATATGGTGATCACCCTTACAAGGCTTTATGATGCAAGTGCTCCCTTAAACCATGAGTAAAGTACATATGGTGATCACCCTTACAAGGCTTTTTGATAAAAGTTCTCCCTTAAAACACGAGTCCTAGTAGTGTTTAACGATTTTATCAGAATCGAATTAGAACTGGTGGAATTGGCTGGTTCGACCAATTTGGAGGTCAAACCGGTCTGGTTTGAGGTTTGGAACTAGAAATGGCCGGTTTCGTACTCAACTGACCTTTTTTCACTAAACCAGTTAGTCTTGTACTAAACCGGCTGGTTCACATACAATGTGACTGTTGACCACTCTGTGTCAATCACCCTATAGCAACATACATTTATTTTCAAAGTAATTCCATCATGTTCGAGCAATCATATATCCAAAATTCATCATCATTATTCATTAGTTTATCAAAGTTGTAAGCCCAAATTCTGCAGCCCGGTGGGCCATTGTAAAATTGATTCTAGTATGTCTTAAAGCCATGTAAAACACCTAGGTAAGCTTAGGAATTTTTGCTAAAAAGTTTCACCCTAGGGAGTTTTTTTAACCTTGTTAATTATTTTGTGTTTCTAAACACGAAATAATTAATAGAGTTTTTCTCCCAAATATACCCCAAAGCTAGGGTGGGGCTCGATGGTGATGTTTTAAGTGAGTCCTAGTGTATCGAGTCTATGTATTTTCATCATACTAGATCATGTCTTGAGTCTTGTAGAATTTGGTTGAGTCAGAGTATCTATTTTTAATTATTCAATTTCCAGTTGGTTAGGAAATTTAATAATTTGGATGTAAATTGTAAAATCAAACGACTGTTAAGTTGAAAGGGGTAGAGTAGTCATAATTAGAACCTCTACACCTCAACTTTGTGTTTAGACACTTTTGGAAACTTTAATCAAGAGATTCTTTGTAGAGAGAGACAGGGATAGTATCTGAAGAGAAATCTTTCTCGGTCGGAGAATCATCAACAAAGAAGGTAGAGAGATATCCAACAGAGCCAGAGAGGCTGATGCAGAGCCACGCAGGGCTACATAGATGCCAGGAGGCAAAAATCGAAGTTCCTGGGCAACAAATTGATTCAAAGAAGGCGTGACGCTATACCCAAGAGGGTTGACGTTGGGACTGGGCAGTGACCGCGCAGAGGCTGTTAGGGGTAGCTCATTTAGTGGCTGGATCAACTGGGATTTCCAGTGATAGTGTGAGGTAATCGCATTGATCTCTCCGTTAGTGACATTCTCTGTAACTAGATTGCCAAGAAAGGCATCCAAAGATTGTATTCAGAAATTACTACTGCATAATAAATAAACCCTCAGTTGCTGCATCGGTTTTCTCGCATTGGGTTTTTTCCAGGGACATTAGTCCAAAAACAATTGTGTCAGATGTGTCTATGATTTGATCTTGTTCAGTTTTGTTTCCGCACTTGTGTTTTTCCGTAGTTTATTTAGTGAAGGTTGTAGTGTGTTTAATTTGATGTTGTCGTAGCAATAAACTGAATAATCAATTTATCATTTAGAAGAATTAATACCATTCGCTGCAATAGGATTATGGATCTAGGAATTTTCACAGGAAAGAGTATGTATTTTTTGCTCTTTCGGAAAAGCGGAAACAAAAAAGCATTTAATTTTAGAATGTGAGGTCTTCAAAGATAGCAGGGAAAGTTATGCAGATATTTTGGCAGCTAACTCTTGGGATAATCTATTCAGCGAGGGTTTTGTCTAGAAGTTGGGAGTGTCTATTGTGAAACTTCACAGGAAATGGGACGAATACAAGAGCTAGATAGAGAAGCAATCTGTCCCATAGGCTATCTTTAGCCTCGTGGACGCTAAAATAGCTTCTTCATATTTTATTCGTGAAGAGATTGGACAGTCTTTCCAGAGATCAAGCTACGGGTTTGGCTGGGGCCACGAAGGTCGCGAGGACCACCTCTGTCCAAATGAAAATAATTTTTAAAGCCAACTGTTATGGGCCCAACCAAATTCCACCATGGCATATTCAAGCAAGTCGTGGGTGTGGTTGAAATATTTCCCTTGCATTGTTTTGGCAAACTGTCCATGTCATGTGGACATAATGACTTGGTCAACAAGTTGTTCCAATATTAATAATTCCAATGGGCCCTTTTGAAATGGACGTTGGAAGGGGCCAAGTAATTTTTTTTATTCAAGCATGAAATTCTATGGCGAATCGACCCACTTGTGGGGATTTATTATAATTATCATTGTACGTGTGGCAAAGCCACTTTAACTTTTTATTTTATTTTATTTTAATTTCTAGACTTAGCTAGAAAAGGCTTGGTCTTTTTGGACTAAATCTTCTATAAAAATAATAATAATTTATTGCAAAGGAGTTAAAGCCTCCTCTTATAAAGAGAGGTGCTTTCTTCACTCGTAATCTTGGTTGGATCGTGAGGGCATTCCTCTCTTTGGAGATTAATGAAGACATCTTTTGAGAGTTAATATTGTTAAGGGTTTTTCCTAATGTGGTTTAAGTGTTTTTCTTTTTCTTGATATATGTCTCGATACATATTCTAATTATTCTTTGTAATTAGTAATATTATTCTAAGTGTAACCGTTTTTACCATCGAAGAGCTATAATGCTACGTGGAAGGACCCAACTAGGGGAGTACCCCACTTGAGTTTCTTTGCTTGCAGGTGGGTGGATCCAAGCAATCAGACCATCTTTAGAGGGGAGCTCCATTTGTGCAGGATTTTGTATTTTGCTGGACACAAAGATTGAAGGATGGAGATGTTACTTAGAAGAAAGAACGCTCCTAAGCAGATCTTAAAGTTGCCAGGAAGGTTAAGCAATAGTGGGGGCGATTTTTGTCCCAGACCAAACCCACTCCCTTGACTCATGTCAATAGAACAGTGCATTCGAACAAGTTGAATGAATGTAAATGAAGTAAGATTGAAGTGAATAATTGACTAAGTGTATAAGAAGTTGGCTATTGTGCTGGATTCGTTTAAAAAACTTAATTTCGTGAAGTCTATAAGGCGATTCCACTAAGGCACATAGTCTAGAGGCGTAGTCCGGGAGAGAGTAGTTCAGCACCTTGATACGAAATCTCGCTAGTTCCACATGCCCATGGTGGTCTAAGTGGTGCGATCATCGTGGGGTTGTGACAGTGGCTGGCGATATCGACTTAAGAGGATCTCACTTTCCCACTCAATTCACCTTGACTCCATCACCCTTGAAGGGTATTGATGCTAGTCCTCAAGTCCCTCCATCACCTTTCTCTTTCCGATATAAAAAAACCCGAACTTTGTTTTGCTAAGGCTATTTTTGACATCACCTTGCACTCTTATGTCTGAGCCCTAGTGATCGTAATAGGGGAGCTCAGCTCGGAGCTAGAGAAAGCCAGCCGAAAGAGAGGCAAAGTAAGTTGCTGAGGTGATAATGGGTGACTTACTGAGGTTCCACTTGGATTGTGTGGTGTGGTTTGGAGCTTTTATCATTTGAACACACATTTTGAGCAGTAACAACACCTACTATGTTACAAATGTTGCAAGAACTTATTTCAGGTAATAGTTGCATGGATATAATTTCCTTTTTAGTTTAGGTTTTTCTTATAAATTTTGTCCATCTTTTTAGTGCCTGCATGCAGTTTTCTATCAGATATATTTGTCTTGGTAGTATTCAGGCTTTTTTGATATTTGTTGGTTTGCTTGCCTTTAGTAGCTCTTGTTGGCATTACTTTCAAATTAGCTTTCATATGTAACAATGCTTATTTCTTAGAAACTTTTATAACTTCCTACTTCTTTTTGGGATGGAAAATGAGTCAAAATCATTTTACTAAGAAATACAAAATTAGAAAGGATTGTAGAAGCTGTTCCACTACAACGGCCATATTGATGAATTCTTCTCAAGGGCCAGGATGAATTGTCTCAGACAATCAAATTGACTGTAGTATTTATTTATTGGCAATAAGAGCTGAAGGTAACTTGGCTTTTATATGAGCGAGTTTTTTGGCCATGTTTCAAGCTTTCTAATTTCGAGCTGTTTCCTTTGATTTCAATTTAATTTTAGCTTGGGAATATCTTTGGATATAAAATGTTGTTTATGTGCACTATGTAGTGCTTTTTCTCGCTAATATAATTTGCTTTTCTAGCAATGTTCATTCATTCTTTTTCTTTTTTTTGGAATTAGATCTGAAATAACTGTGAAGACAATCATTGGTGGCTTTGACAGGGAAAGAGCTCCATTCAAAAAACAGAATTATTATATTCCACATTCACGGTGGATCTAACCACTGAACAAGAAAGCTGCAGCAGCCGGAGCTGCTGGAACCATGTGGACCAATGTCTTCAGAATTGTACGAATCTGCAATCCAGTGTTTCTTTGCCTTTGCGTGATTTTTTAATGTTTGATGTCCAAGTTTCAAATGTTTTGGAATTATGTTTCTCTATGCTTTTCTAAGGC
Organism: Pinus albicaulis; assembly: GCA_034641835.2. Classification (NCBI taxonomy): domain Eukaryota; kingdom Viridiplantae; phylum Streptophyta; class Pinopsida; order Pinales; family Pinaceae; genus Pinus; species Pinus albicaulis. Next base: position 951,452,829 of record CM076571.1, on the reverse strand, counting down.
AAGGTGCACTGTAATTGCCAAAATTTATATTATTCTTCTTTGTCGTATTATCTCTTCTCTGTCTCGTTCTTCCTTTCAGATCTTTTAGATTGTATTTCAGCTATGTTCTTAGATCTTTCCCTGTTGTTGTTAGCATAACTTCAGGAGCTGCTTATGCACTCCCATTTTGTATTACGCTTGTGTACTCTTTCAATACCATTGATCAACTGTTGTGGTCATTTGTTGGACATAAATAAAATCATATTATCTTTTTATCTTATGATCCTCTAAAAATTTATCTAGATCTAGCCATTGACTTCTTCCTTATAAATTCTTTGTTTTATTTTTCCTATATTGAAGGTGTTTATTTGGTCGCTTTCAAAGAGTTACACCTCCTGGAGGAAAAGTAAAATCTATTCAAGGATTACAAAGTCTACACAACAATCTAAGTTCAAGTTTTTAATTTTATTTTCTGTGAAATACATATCTTTGAGAAATCCACCATGTACTTCCCCTAGCTTTGAGGATGGTACTCAGGGTAAACCAATGTCATAGAAGCTCGATGTTTTGTCAACATAAGGCTCAAGGCTGTTACAACAATATGCACATTAAGAGCTCAACATGTTACTTGTGGGAATTGAACCTAGGTGGGGAGGATAATACTCCTCTCAACCACCTAGGTTAGACCGAATGGATACAGCAATTAAGTTGTGAATAAGTTGAATGCTTTTAGTCTTATTAGCATTGATAAAATAAAATGGACTTAATCTTAAATCCTTTGGGTTCTTGCATCGCCCCAAAATAAATGAGGAGGATTCTATCAATGTGTGAGTCTCCAACAAGTACCACACTGGGGCTCCTTGGCCTTGGGTAATCTTGGACCCTCAATGCCTTTGCAATTACTATTTTTTCTCTAAGTGTACTTGCTTGTCTACCTGAGATATTAGCTTTTTTATTTGACTCCAACTACACTTACATTTGAAATACAACTTACATTGCAACATTCCAACAATGCACATTCTATTGGCATTTCTTTGCACCCCTGGGAGCAATTATGAGTTTGTTATATTGGAGTCATCACATATAATTGTGGTAGAGGAGGAGTCATCTCATATAATGCGGTAGAGCACTTTAAATTTCATACCTTAGTTGTGCTACCTACTTGATCTAACTACTTTATACAAATGAGATCTTGTTAATTTATAATGATCACTTAATTTAATGTGACCTTTATTGCATATCAAATTCAACATTAACCTTGGCTGTTGGGACTCATATTATTGGAGTGTTAATACTCCAATGCTCCCCCTTGACACAAAAATGCTACTTTTCATATATCTATGTTGCCTTACAACATTAACCTTGGCAGTTGGGACTCATATTATTGGAGTGTTAATACTCCAACACCCCCTTGACACAAAAGTGCTACTTTTCAAATATCTATGTTGCCTTAGTACAAAGATTCAAATTATTTAAAAGATGATCACATTATTATAAAAGACCATATGCTTTTTTTAAAGTTTTTCTGGTGGTCATTATCTCGAGATCCGTGGACCTGTTTTGGCATTCCATCGGACTGTCATATCTTCCATTTTGAAGGAAAAATTGGTCTAAATTGTAATGTACCAAAGCTAAAGTATGCAAATTTTCTCCAATAAATTTCAAACTTTTTCTTTGATGAGTTTAATCAAACATTTAGCATACATAACTTCCGTCAAACAGTTTGCATGACAAGTAGGAACATTTAGAACAGAAATAACATGAGGGGAAAATATAACTTCTATTAATTTGATAAGAGCAATTACAATGCACAATAACATTGATAAACTTGGTATTGCTCCAGCAATACAGTGACAATGACTTTCTCAATGAAGACAGTTTGATCCACAACAAAACTCAGCTCCTCTGATCTGATAATAAGACTCAGCTCCGGAAAATAAGAGAGATGAATCCAGATTGCCAACAGGCTGAGTATCTTGCTCTCCAAATCGACCCCTCAAGGGTGAATGACGTGCCCAGCAGCTCGGCCCTCCAAAAGTAAGTCAACCTCCTGAATATGGTGCACTCAGTCTCCACTGAATATGAATCTCGCATCTCCAAATGAAAACTGTCTCGGCCTGCAAGAGGGATGGCACTCAGATCCCCAATCTAAATATACTCTCGTCCTGGAGTAAATTGGGGATTTCGGCCTCCAAGAATTGATGCATTCTCCCTGTGATAATATCACTCTCAACCTCCACTAAAAATTCTCTCGGCCTCCAAGAATTGATGCACTCTCCCTGTGATAATATCACTCTCAACCTCCACTACAAATGCTCTCGTCCTCCTTCGATTGATTACTGATCTTGTCCTTACTGCCAGAAGGCTCTCGTCCTGAAATATGAAGTGCACAGAGTTTCTACAAGAAGACTGGTCTCAGACTGATAAACTCGCCCTCTCGATAGTGACAGGAATTCGACCTTCAACTGTAGAATAAGTTCACCCTACTGTAGTGGTTTATTGTCAGCCTCCAGGTTCGATCTGCCAAGTGAATACAGTTCGGCCTCCACTGATAGAGAGACTTGACATTCAGTTGAATAAATTCGGCCTGCCTCAGAAACGAATCTTGGCCTCCTGAAATATTAGGAAACTTGTCCTCCACAATAAGCTGATGGTACTCCAGCAAATAATATAAACTCAACCTTCTGAAGTTAATGTCAATTGCTAAAGCAATCCGGCCTTAGGGTAGGGATTCAATCTCTTGAAATATTCAATACCTGCAACAAATATGTAGTATCCTAGGGAGATTTTTGACCTAGGGTTTCAGATATCTAGGGCTTCCAATAAAATTTCTTTTGCTCATTCAGTGGTGAAACCAACAATTCATTCAATAACATAGTATTATATGATCCATACTGATTGTCATTGCTCATTTTACAATAACCATATCACTGTTTATTCAGCAATGATGTCACTGTAAATTTATGTAGTGAGATTCAGCCAACAATAATGAATTCCAAGTTTCACGGAAGTAAGCAATGAATAATTATGTGCCTATATGTCAATGATCTGATCTACCCATGCACAGCTTAGTACTCCTTGCATGTTTTGATCAGAGAACTAAGTAAATTACGCTAAATCAGAATCTGTTAAAGGAAAGCTAATACTGAGTTCTAAGACCTGTGGTTTTCGCCTTCTAATCACCTCCGCAACCTGCGTCAGGGTCTGTAGAATCTGCGGAAGTACTCCGATCTGTGCCAGCCTTTAACCAAGCTTCAGGAGAATTTGTCTTCTGCTGGGATACTTAGTTATGTTCCAGGATCTTCTGGTTGCCTCAGGATAATAATACGCACCAGATTTAGGAATATCTTTGGTCCAGAGTCCAGAATATTTCTCAGAATATTTCCTTAGAGAAGTTCGGTGACCTGCCTCAGAGACTTTCAGTGCTTCAGACCTCGACCTCCAGCCACAGAAGACCTCGCCTATCTCAGGAAAACCTTGTCAATCTGCCTCAGAGACTCGGGTTGCCTGCCTTAAGCTTCGATCCGGACTACAGTAAACTTCAGCTGTTTCAGGAGAAAATGTTAATTTGCCTCAGAGCAAATCCGTCCAGCCGCCAGCGTCAAAAGAACTTCGGCCTACCTTAGATCACTTGTTTCATGGAGAACCTGCCAAGAACCATGATTTGACTCAAATTCCAGTCTAGTCTTGTACAAGACCTTCGCTGCTTCTTCAAAGAATAAAATTACCTGTGACCAGAACAAAGAAACAAAATAGAAAAGATAAAGAAGAGTGACTAGATAGGGTGGGATCAGCTCCCACCGAAATTAGTCCATGGAGGAAATGGGGTCTTAATACCCTTAGAGCCTTAGGGTCAAAGAGAAACAAAGATAAATGATCCAATCCAATAATGCCTCAAATGAATCCAACCACCTTGTATTTATAGATTTTCTTGAGGGGATTTTCTCCTTAATTAATTGAGTGAAATTCACATCAAACCAGTGAAGAACGACCCACATATGACCCGCGGGTCTTCGCGGGTTCTATAGCGAGCCGGGTTACTCGCATAAAACCCGTGCATATCACCCTTACCCGTGCAAACCCGCATAAGACTCGTCTACCCATATGAGACTCGCGGGTTTTGTATAAGACCTGCATCAGACCCCTATAAGACTCATGGACTCTCAAAAGGCAATTTTTTTTTTGTCATTTTTTTTTAATTTTTCTTTTCTTTTTTGGAAATGAGGTGGAGGAAAAGGGAATTTGGAGGTGTTAGTGTCAATCAGTTTTGCCTGTCACCAGTGATCAAATGTGCTCTTACAAAGTTTTTGTTAGGGTGTCAAGTCAAATTTTTATGGTTTCAGTAGGTCTTCAAATAAAAAATAAAAATTTGGTCACTGGCTAGTGTGTCTAGGTCTGATTACTACTTTCAAAAAAAAAATTTCATGTGTTGATCATTGCCATCTTTCAGTTGGATGAGTCATCATTGCAAAGTCTCCATTTTCATCTCAGTCATACCACTATGGTCCTCATTCAGCGCAGTGTCACCATTAGGTCATTAGGGTTTAAGTCATCAAAATCTGTCAATTCATCAATAAATCCGGCAAATGAATGAGTAGTAATAGGGAAATCGCTCATAAAGTTTTGTTTCAAATGTAATTTTATTTCAAATATGATGTAATATGTTTTAATGTTCCAAAGCTGCTAAGTTTACAAAGCAAAAGTGAAAAGCACATGGTGGGCCACCACACCACAATGAAGAAATTGACTTCCACAAGTTATAAAAGACCATCAAAATCATTTCTCTCACTCATTTCATTGGCAAAGAGCTCTCACTCACCAGCAAAGTTTACCTCAACACTTTCAGCATCAAATGATACTCCAAAGAAGTGATTGGCATCAAATGATACTCCTTAGAGGTTGTTTTGACACTTCAATTTGCTGTATTTCTCCCTTTTATTTTTATTGTATTGCTTTTGAGGTGCTTTTGCCCCTCCATCTCTCACTTCATCTTAAATTTGTACTTTCTACAATAGCATTGGCTGAGTTTGGCTACTTGTTTTTTCCTTTCACCAGAACTGGGAAATATGTAAAATTTGCAACAATGGGATGTTATAGAGAAGTTACAAAATGTGCTTCGTTCCCTGGAGAACTATTATTGTCCATATCATTCTTTGCTCTACTATTATCTTAGAGTGTTCCCAATATGACTTAGTGCTAAATAAGCTAAATACATATATTCTGCCGAACTTTCCAAAAGGGTAGCTACTTTGTAGTACATACAAAAAGTGAAAGGAAAGAGATTGGGTCACTTATTCAGAGGGTGACTTCTTGGCTGAGTCAACTATCAGCTCATCTCCAGCATGTAGGTGCAACATTGAGCTTCCCTCATTTTGCTGAGCCTTAAACTCCTTTGAGACTGGTTCCAGGTTGGCTTTAAGAAGATTATGAAGAATCGATCTAGGGGCCGTGGTGTTAGATGGGGCAGCGAAGATTATGATTTCGCTGAGCTTTAAACTCCTTTGAGACTAGTTCCAGGCTAAGTCACCATGTTCGTGTTTGTATTCAAGTTCAACGACCTTAAAATTCGAATTAAGTTTGGCACCTAAACTTTTGTCGATAAAGTTCGGATTAAAATTCGACATATAGAAATTTGAAAAAAATATGTATATATATAAAAAAATCAATTTTAAGCAGGCTAAAAAATAAATGTGACATTCATCTTTATATATTCTATTGTATGTATTTTGGGCATATTTCAAAATATCTAAAAATCTATGACAGCTAGAAAAATTTGCATAAGCCAAATCAAATTGCAAGCGAACCGAATCAAATTTTTATCGAATTTTAAAAAAATTCGTTCAAGTTCGGCATTAGGTTCGGGTTCGAACTCGGCTTCAAGTTCGAGTTGGAGTTCGGCTTCAAGTTCGAGTTGGAGTTCGGCATCAAGTTCGGCAAACAAAATCAATTTTGTTCGAAATCGTTTGAGGTTCGCTGAATTTTGAATCCCAAGGATAAAATTCGCCGAACTCGGTGACTTAGGTTCCAAGTTGGCCTTAAGAAGATTATGCAGAATCGATCTAGGGTGTTAGTTTTTGTAGCATCGGATGTGTTCTAGCCACAAAATTTGGTGGAGAGGCTAGAATACATGAGATCTCCAGAACACATAAACCGTTTCTGGAAATTCCACATAGAGATGGCTTAAATAGATCATTAAGCAGCGTTTAAATATTTCCTAAGTCTAAACTTAGGGAATATGGTTAATTAATCATAATTAATTAAGTTAAGGTGTGAATCATCTAGAAAATCACATGAATCAATTACAAGATGATCCTAGCCATTGATTAAGTTTTAATCTTGGCCGTTGGTGCTCCTACAGTGGATTATAAGTGGAAGTTGATGGTCACTTAGAGAAGACACACCAGATACCAGAAGTTTGTTTTGCTTGGCAGATCGATTTCCAGAGAGCAACAACAGTTGCTAGAGAGCTAGAGATCGAAGTAGAGTTAGTGAGGGGAAAAGACAGTGATTCGAAGGAAGTTTTTCAGATTCAAAGAGGCAACAACAAGGGGCCGAGTTATTCCCAATGATGTAGCGCAGAGGACTGCGTAGTTGCTTCAAAAGAGCAACTCAATTTAGCTGGAGAGAACTTTGTTTTCAGTTCCAGAGGCCGTATAGAGGTTTCCAGAGTGCCAGAGAAGCAATTTCCACAATAGAGACAGGAAGAACGACTTCATCAGAGGCAGTTCAGAGGCTAGACGTCATAGGGTTTACGTAGAGGGTCCAGGAGGATGAGTTTCTGAAGGAAAGTTGTGCCGGGATTGCTTGTGGAAGAAGGGTAATTCCCTTAAATAATTTTGGCTAGATTTACTTGCCATTTGGATTTCCAGTTGGGCATCCATAGATTGTACTGAGATTTCACTGCTGCTTACTAATATAACACCCTCAACTGCTGCATTGGTTTTCCCAAGTTGGGTTTTTCTGGGGACATTTGTCCAAAAATAACGGTGTCATTTTTATGTGTGTGTGTGTGTTATGAATAATATATAGAAAATAATGTAAAAGATAATAATCATAAATAATGATAATTAATTAGTAATTAGTACTAAAGAGGCATGTGTAAGGGGACATGACCTTTCGTGAAGAGACACCTACCTAGGTATATAAGCGGGTCTCATTTGTAACAATCATCATCATTCTTCATACATTTTATATAATAATATTTGTATCCTCAATGGATAATTTCATATTCCAAGTCTTCTGGAGTATTTAACTGGAGGTACGAATTTTGTTCGTTCCATTTGGTATTAGAGCAGTTCAACACCGCTGCATAGAGCCACTCTCTTCGATCCGGGTCCTTGATCGTCAAATTCGTCAACATCGTTGTCGTTGAACTGTTTCGCTACCAGAATTTGGAGTTTGTCCATAACGCCATTTAGTCCATTAGCCATTTAAAAAAAAAAGTCGAAGAAAAAAAATTACATCTATAGAAAGAAAAAAATATTATACAAAAAAGGTTAAAAAAACTATTGAAAATAAAAGGAAAAGATTTAAACAAAAAAAACAAGGGAGTAAAATTCAAAATTTATAAATAAAAAATTTTAATTACTGTCGGCCATTGTACAAATTTCTAGCAGCTCGCAGTCTTAGAGTGTCATCACCATCACATTGTCCGCTACCTATTCCTTTTCTACCGACCACCATTTTCTCATCGAGAACACTTCCCCGCCACCAATCTTTGTCAAGTCTACATATACACCCCACACGCACAACTGCCAGCCACTTACAGGAATCTTGGGTATACCCTCTCTGGTGGGCGATACATTAACTTAGCCGCAATCCCTTCCTTCTTTCTTGTCGTATCATAGTCATAAGTATGCACTCTGCAACCCTCGCGTCGCCTACCGCTCCTCAAGTCGATTTTCTTCATCCTTGAGCAGAGTTTTTAAATAAAATACCTGCGTAGCTGCATCCACAAGTTAATTACGTGACACAGATCGTCGTTGAGGCCTTCCCATTGCCATCGCCACTCGAGCAGATTCATCTTCCCACAACGCCTTGCACCAACGGTTGCCATGCTAAAACAAAAAACGAAAACTAAAAGCGGCAGCAACATCGCAAGATTCGTCGTCATCGACATACCAAGACGCCTCCATACTAGGCCACCACCGACGGGCCATTGACCAATCGCATAATCGGCGATCGAGTTCCTTCCACTCTCACCATCAACCCACCGTGCCACAGTGCCACTCCACTTCGAATTTCCTTTGACTCTGCTCACGTCCCACTTATCCCCAGCATCGAATAATCGTTTTTACATACCCAGGCCACAACAATGTCGGGCTACTGCTCCTCGCTCTTTGCAATCACAAAATCCACTGCCGCCCATCGTTGCTTCCACCGCTAAATACCACAACAAGCCACCGGCATTTTTCCGGTGCTTGCACTAATCGTTGCATCAACTGCACCATTTTTGATACCCTTACACTCTCCACTGCCACCAGAATCTCCATTATAGCAGTTGTCGACATCCTAAACAACATGCCACGACGACCTTCTAACCCACCATTGCTAGAGCACACTTCAATAATCGTTGTCTGATTTCCAGCGCATCTCCACCACCCTGCCCGCAACGACAATCACTACGCTATTCATTGATCTTGCTTTGCACTGTCAATGATATTGTATGCTACCGACCTTATCCATTCACCCCATATAGCAATTAACTAGTCGATGAATTGTCTTATCAAACAAAAGACAAAAATTTCAAACTGTGTAAATTTGAGGGCCACACTCATTTGTACCATTGCGTCTTTATCCAATCCCATATTTTATTCCATTCTTATTTTTGGAAAGGCGTGTACGAAATTAGAAGTATAAGAAACTTTAAAAGTATTAACATAAAAATAAAAACAAAAACATTATATTTCATGTCCTTCAATTCTTTTAAAAGGTTAATTTAAAGGTGTTTAAAAGGGTTATTTGGGAAAAGTAAAATTTCGTATTACCAACGCTAATATAAAAGGTGGAATAGAAGTGTTCACAACCTTCTTATAGTTGTTGAAATAAAATAAAATATAAAGGAAAATTCCAAGTTTCAAGGAAGTAAAAAGTTATAATAAAAAAAATAATAATAAAGTTTTAAGGGTTTGTAGAAAAGAAGGGGTTACTTTAAGATCCTAAGTTCACCTCGATAAACAAAATGGAGTCTAAGTCAGAAATGAAGGTAGGAAGATCTTTAGAAACCTTGCCCGACTATGATAAAGTGCTCTTTAAATTTAAAGGAACTCTCGCAGGAAAAGATGTCATTATTGCTATCTCACTTGTCGAAGATAAAAATTATATAAACCCTAAAATTTCCAACCAATTGGTGATTCCCGAGTTAAATATAATCGAAAAATTACACTTTTTTAACAAAAAACAATACAATATTAATAATTTATGACTAAGTATTGGGGATTATACTTTTATCTCTCAATTTATTGTGAAATCCTCACTTTTTGACGATAGTGACATTGTGTTGGGCCAAATTCAGTGATGCTTGAAGACATACAAGAAATCTCAAAAGTAATTCTTCAAGAAAGTAAAAAGGCGATGCAAAATATGCAAAGAGAAGTTGACAAGATCACCTACTGATAAAAATGAAGAAGTTTTTCGACTTAAAGACCACAGTGAAAAACTACTGACGCAAATTAAGAAGCTTAAGAAGGACAAGAAGTCGTTAGAAAACAAGGCACAACAACTTATTGAGAAGGAAGCATCAAATGTAGAAATTCCAGTTGACGAAAAAACTACAAATATCGATCCAGTCAATATCACAACTCAAGAAGAGGACAAACTAGTTGAAGTAAAGATGTACTCACCAGTTGCAGTTCCACCAACAAAAGATGCGAATGAAGATCCAAAATTTAACCATTCAACATCCATGGCTAAAGGAAATAAGGTATATATAATAATATTTGTATCCTCAATGGATATTTTCATATTCCAACTCTTCTAGAGTATTTATCTGGAGGTACGAATTTTGTTCATTCTGGTGTGCTAGTATTTTCTTAGTTTCTAGCGCTATTATATCCACAGTTTTATTTGTGAAGATTGCAATGTGATTTATTTGATATTTGTCGTAGCAGATAAATTGTTAAATTAATTAACAATTAGAAAAATAAATTCCAGTTGCTGCAATAGGATTTCAGTTTTGAAATTTTCACATAGTTGCCATGGTGGTAGGAGAAGATTCTTGTTGATTTTTGTAGCATCAGAAAGTGTTCCAAGTTTCAAACTTTGCAAGGAGGCTTGGACAACTATATTTTAGAGAACCCAGAAACCGTTTGTGGAAATTCCACTCTGTTCATGACTTATTAAAATAATTAATTATTTTAATGAAGACCCTAAGTCTAAAGGGTATTAATAAGTCAGAGTGTGAATCTTATAGAAAACAAAGATCAAGTCAAGTTTTAATCTTAGCCATTGATTAAAATTCTAATCTTGGCCGTTGGTTCTCTAATGAGAAGATTATAAAAGAAGGCTTGAGGGTCATTTGGAAAACAAGCCAGGCATACACTCAGTTTTTGAAGGAGATCGATTCTGAAGTAAGAGAATTCGATTTCAGTGGGAGAGTTGTAGGGCGAAGAATTTGCAGAAGCAAAATAAGGAGGGAGCCAACAAGTGACGGAGGTCAAGGACAGAGGGGAGCAGTAGGTCACAGGAGGCAGCTCTGGGTTGCAACGGAGTGAACCCACGCAGACCCTACGCAGACTTATGCAGTCCAGCGCTGGGACTGCGCAGAGAAAGACACATACAGGCACAAGAGGTAGCTGAGGCTGATTAGGGTGTTAGAGATTTGTCGGAAGGAGCTGAGAATTTTGTCTCAGGTGTTTCACATTTTATCTGCCAGTCTTTTTACTTGTAAAGAAATCATTTGCTGAAGAATTTAATAAAACCTTCATCTGTTGCACCAGTTTTTCCGCATTGGGCTTTTCCGGGGACAATTGTTCAAAAATAACTCTGTACATGTGATTGATTCTTGTGCTTATGTCCTTTACTGTTCATTTCTCTGCATATATATTTGTGAATGTTGCAGTAGTATTTATTTCGATATTTGCCAGAAGATTTCTGAAAAATAACTCTATCACTACAACTGTATAGTTTTCAGATTGAAAATTTCACATGGTATTAGAGCCAGAGATTAGTAACAGGAACGGAGAATCGACTAGTGGACAAAAGTCTACTATTGCAACAACAGCACATAAGTGTTCACGCAGTTCTCCAGGGAGGGAAAGAAGCATATGATAGAACAAATGGATCATGATGTCTCTGTTTTGGCATCCAGACTTGAAGAAGAATTTGCTTGCCTATCAAGCATTGCTTCTTTTGATGTCTGGTATATTGGCAGTGGAGCTTTTGCTCACATGACTGGAGTACGGGAATGTTTTTCCGACTACTGAGAGGAGCAAATGAGTTTTAAAATAACCATGGGTAATAAAGCAAAATGTACCCCTATTGGGAGAGGTACCGTAGTTTTTCAAACTGAGGTTGGAAATAAGATCCAAGCCACTAATGTACTGCATGTGCCCAGGTTGGGGATGAACTTGCTCTCAGTGTCTCGGGCCTCAAAACTGAGGTTATGACATCTACTTTATTGGAAATAGGGTCTACGTCAAACACCCCAGTTGGAAGAAGAAGGCATAGATCGGGGTAAGAAGCAACAAACTTTACAAGTTGTAGGTTGAGTCCCCAATGGCACTGGTTGGTAGCGCAGATGAAATGGACCCAAATGAGCTATGACATAGAAGACTGGACATTTGCATTATGGGGCGTTAAAAATTCTCTAGAAGACTGTCACATGAGTTCTAAAGTTGAGCACTAAACGAGATGATGTCTGCAAGGGGTGCGTATTGGGAAAATATGCCAAGGCAGTGTATCAGAGAAGCAACAATAGGGCCAAGGGTGTATTGGACTTGATACACTCAGATATCTGTGGACAAATGTCCACTAGAGCTCTTAGTGGTGCCGAGTACTTCGTCACCGTCATTGATGACCATTCCAGGAAAACTTGGATCTTCTTTCTGAAGAGACCAAGGATGAAGTCTTCAGTCGGTATAAAGAGTTTAAGGCTCTGGTAGAAAATCTGACAGGGAAGCGGATCAATGTGTTGCGATCAGACAATGGTGGTGAATACATAGATAAGGAATTCTCTGGGTTCTGCACAAGGGAAGGTATCAAAAGAGAATGGACCACTCCATACAATTCAGAGCAGAATGGTGTGGCAGAAAGGAAAAACATGACTATTGTCGAAGCAACAAGGGCAATGCTATGTGATCAAGACATGCCCAAATTTCTGTGGGCTGAGGCTTGTAATACAACTATCTATTCAAAATAGGACTCCTCACGCTGCATTGGGAAAGATCACGCCAGAAAGTGTCTTCACTGGCAGTAAGCCTGAAGTGAGTCACTTTAGGATCTTGGACAATACAACTTATTGTCATGTCCCTAGTGAGAAGAGGAAGAAGTTAGAAATGACTACAGAAAAAGGGTATCTGGTGGGATACAGTGGGAATGCAAAGGCATATCGCATCTACATTCCTGAGAGCAGGAAAGTTGTAGTGCGGAGGGATGTGAAGTTCATGGAGGAGAAGGCCTTCAGAAGGTCCCGCGAGTTGCCTTCTACTACATAGTCTGAGGAGGAGCCTCTTGTTCTGCCCCAACAACCGATGACAGAAAATTTAGTTGCCTCTCCAAGGCATGGGGATCCAAGGGACGTGTCTCCCGAGGATTTGCAAGAGGGAGAGTCAGTAAATCCACCCAGCACCAGTGGAAGAACGAGCAGGGAACTACGACAGATTCTGAAAGAGAAGCAGAGGACTTTGTCGGAGTCCCCTGAAATGAGAAGAGACAACTTAAGCAACCTGAGAGGTTTCAAGCCTTGGTTTCTCAAATCGGAGAACCTTCCAGTTTTTGGGAAGCAACTTAGCACCAGGTGTGGGTTGATGCAATAGTGGAAGAGTATCGTGCGATCACGATGAATGATGTCTGGGAAGTGGTCCCCAAACCTCAGGAGAGATTAGTTGTAGGATCAAGGTGGATCTACAAGGTCAAGAATGCTGCAGATGACAACATTGAGAAATTTAAAGCCAGGTTTGTGGCTAAGGGGTATGCTCAAAAGGAAGGGATCTATTATGAAGAAACCTTCACCCGAGTAGCCAGATACATCTCTATTAGATCCATGATATGCCTTGCTACGCAGATGGGATGGGAGATTCACCAGATAGATGTCAAGACGACATTCCTGAATGGGGTGATAGAGGAAGAGGTGTATATAGAACAACTAGAGGGTTTCGAGATGCATGATCAGAAGACTCATGTGTGTAGACTGAAGAAAGCATTTGTATGGACCGAAGCAAGCTCCTAGACCCTGGTATGGTTGAATTGACAACTACTTGCAGAAGATGGGATTCGTCAAGAGTGACACAGATCTCAATCTCTACTATCTAAGAGTGGGGAGTGAACCTATGATACTGGTTTTGTATGTAGATGATCTATTCTTGACAGAATAATCAAGGCTCATTACAGACTGCAAGAAGAATCTGGCTGAGGAATTTGACATGAAGGATCTAGGACGAATGCACATTGCACTATTTTCTGGGGTTGGAAGTTTGGCAGCAGAATGGGGAGATCTTTCTTGGTCAAGGAAGATACACTACAGAGATTCTGAAGAGATTTCAGATGGAGGATTGTAGACCCATGACAACTCCAATGATCACCAACTGGAAGAAAATCGACACGTCCAAAGACGATGATGCTGATCCTATGTTATATAGACAGCTCATAGGATCGTTGATGTATCTGGTAAACACAAGGCCAAACATCTGTTATGCTGTAAATACCCTCAGTCAGTTCATGGTAGAACCTAAGAGGGCTCATTGGGCAGTAGCCAAGCATGTTCTCAGGTACCTTCAAGGAACAGTCGAGCTTGGATTGAAGTACACCCGTAGCAATGATGTCACGTTGGGTGGTTTCACCGGCGCAGATTGGGCTGGGAGTTCAGTAGCTCGGAAGAGTACCAGTGGATATTGTTTTAGTCTAGGATCAGGAATGACTTCTTGGTATAGCAGGAAACATAAGTCCGTAGCACTGAGCTCAGCAGAAGCGGAATATATGGCAGCCTACACAGCTTCGTGTGAGGCCATATGGCTTCGAAAACTGCTAGTGAACTTACTTAAGGAGAAAATGGAAGCGACCAGTATCTTATGCGATAATTAGAGTTGCATCAAGCTCTCTGAAAATCCTGTGTTTCATGATCGGTCGAAGCATATTGATATCAGGCGTCACTTCATTAGGGACTATGTATAACGTGGATGTAAATTTATGTAAATGTTCTATGCTTGATGCAACTTTACTTTTCACCACAGCAATGACATAAACAATCAAGTAAAATGTTGATAGAACATACCAGTGGATCTATAGAAGACAAACCAGAAACAGAAAAATGTGTTGGTGCGTTATGGCGGTCAACAGGATGCTTCAACCAACAAAGTCTCCTTGGTCAGCCAACCCAGCATGTGTCACAACAACCCTCAAAAAAGCCACACGGTCAACTCAAAGTCAACCCCAGAAAAGTCAATGCTGCCCCAATGACAGCAACGGCAGCAACACCAGCAACAACGGCAGCAACAACGACAGCATCGGAAACAACAACGGCAACAATGACAACAACAACGGCAGCAACAACGTCTTCGTCCTTCTTTCCCACGTGTGAACAGAAACTGCCTCCAAGGAGCTCGTACTAAATCAAAGGAGGAGATGATGTGTGAGGATGAGATGAGTGAAAAAGTCCTCCAATGTTGACTCTATTTATATCAATCAATGAGGTGTGTGACACATTTGCTGGGGGTGTAAAACCTTAAGGCCAACCTGCACATATTTGAAATTATTAAAAATAAATTCAAATTAAATGTTCTGCTCATCAGATTAAGATCAATTTTAGATTGATCTTACACCTCTCCAAAAGAGGAACCCAATACAAATATTGGTATCTTCATCTGAGCATCACAACATGGAGTTTGGACCTAGTTGTCCAATTTTAACACTCCCTCTCAACTAGGGAGAACTCCATCCACTTGTGCAATCAAACATCGTGTGTCATCCCGCTGTAACTTGCTTTGCTGGCCTCTTTATTTCAGAACATAAGTGGGTTAGTTACAAAGACATCATTCCCCGGCTAACAGATTCAGCCCAGAGGTCCGAAACCTCTATCGGACTCACAAAGAGTCTCATACCAACCCGAAGTTAGTAGGAGGTTCGAAACCTCGCTTGGACTCAAGAGAGTCATATATACTAACTCGAAGTTAGTCTCACTGCCTGAAGTGAGTTGGAGGTCCGAAACCTCATATGGACTCAAAGAGTCACATACCAACCCGAAGTTGGTTTATCTGACCCGAAGTCAGTAGGAGGTCCAAAACCTCACTAGACTTGATCCCAGATCAAGTGGTTGGACACGTGTCATCCTAGATAGAGAGTACGACAATCTTTGATGCGTCCATCAGTCTTTGCTACTAGTCTCTAGCTTTTCCCACCTCATTGGCCAAATGAGAGGTACTTCCCATGACTCCGAACTCAAATGGGTAGGATGCATACGGGGCACAAATCATGAGAGGCGAACCAACTCAATCATCACGGTGGGGCCTAAGCACACCAACAAGGTTCGGCAAGCCTAGCCTTGTGGTTGCTTATAATTTCGAGAAGCTATCCCCAAAGCCCCCAAGAGCTCCCAGAGCTCATCGTCCAACAGGACCCTCAGAATAGGGTCATTCCACGATTCCAAGATTCTCACGGAAGGTTAGGAACATGACCTTCCCCAAGGGCATAGTGAGAATATCCGCGACCTGCTCATCAGTTCCTATGATCGAGCCTTATGGCGCCTCGCTGTACCATATCTCGGATGAAGTGGTACCAGCCATCAACATGCTTGGATCGATCGTGGAACACAGGATTCTATGACAAACGAATCCCCCTCTAGTTATCACAAAGGATAACGGTGGCATCTAGCACATGCTCGAACAACTCACTGAAGAGCTTTCTCAACCAAGTGTCTTCACAATAGGCCATACATGTTACAATGTATTCGGCCTTAGCGGTGCTCAAGGCTATTGACTTCAATTTCCTTCCCGAAGCAGATCTATGTGTGAAGTAGCATCCAGGTGTGCTCTTGCCATCCACCACACTGCCAACCCAATCGGCATCATTATAACCAAGGAGTGTCATGCTCCTGGCAGTGTATCTCAGCCCAAGGTCTATCGTGCCCCAGAGATATCTCAAGAGTTTCTTGGCACCAACCCAGTGAATGCTATGATCAACCATTTGTTGACTCAAAGTGTTCATTGCAAAACATACGTCAGTATGAGTGTTCACTAAGAACATCAGGGCCCCTACGAGTTGATGATACTCAGTAGGATTTGTCAATACGGGCCCAGCAATGCTGCCACTCAACTTCTTGAAGTTGAGCTCCATCGGTGTCGACACAGACTTGTAGTCAACCATACTAAATCTTTCCAGAAGCTTCACAATGTGTTTTCATTGAGAAAGGAAAATCTCGCTAGGTCTCTGCCAGACCTCTAGGCTTAGGAAGTAGTGCATCAGTCCTAGGTCTTTCATCTCAAACTCAGTAGCGAGCTCCCTCTTGCACTGATGAATGAGAGGGTCAGCACTTGTCAGGAAGTGGTCGTCCACATACAACACCAGAATGAGAGGCTTCTCTCTATGAACCTTGAAGTAAAGGTTCAGATCAACATTACTACGAGTGAAGCCCAACTTCATCAGGTAGCTATCTATCCTCTCATACCAAGCTCTGGGTGCTTCCTTCAACCCATAGAGGGCTTTCTTCAACCTGCAGACATGGGTGTCCTGATCTTGGACTTTGAACCCCAGAGGTTGCTCCACATACACCTCTTTCTTCATTGCACCATGCAGAAGTGTGGTCTTCACATCCATCTGATGAAGACTCCATCCTTGCATAGCAGCAAGGGCTATGATATATCGGATGGTGGTCACAGGTGAAAATATGTCATCATAGTCTATGCCTTCTTTTTGAGAGAGGCCACGGGCAACGAATCTTGCCTTCAACTTTTCAGCACTCTCATCAGATCCATGCTTGATCTTGTAGAGCCATTTTGAGGTGACAATTGCTTTTTCCTCTGGTCTAGGAACCACATCCCAGACATCATTCTTCATTATGGACTCATACTCTTCCTGCATAGCATCCTTCCAAACTTGATGCTTTACGGCTTCCTCAAAAAGATCTAGGATCAGATTGTACAATAGTACTCATGGCTGCTAGATACCCTTGGTATCTACTCGACATTCTTGCTTTCACGGAATGTCCCCCTTGGGGCCATATGTCCCTCAACATCCTCGAGAGTGTCCCTGAGCCATGATGGTCTCTTTCCAGTGAAGGAGGTGGATCAATCGGGTCCATTGGTCCTTCAACATCAGGCATCGTCTCATCGTTCGGTTCCTCTTGATTTCCAGGCCTTGCTTCATGGTCTTCCTCAGATCTCAGAAGATTGACTACTTTCCTCAGGGAAGCATCTTCATCAAAGGTGACATCGTGGCATATCTCCACTTCCCTTTGACCAGGCACATAGAATCTATAGGCCTTCGAAGTTTCGTTGTAGCCCACAAACATTGTGGTCTCCCTCTTGATGCTAGCTCCTCTGCAAAAGTTCTTGAACTCGTTCGACTCATATTCAGTGCCATTATCGGTCTGTCGGATAGCATCTCATGTCATTGCTCCTAGTGGACTTCCTCCAACCTGGTAGAGTGTATCAATTCTAGACCCAAACGTGATAGCTTCCTTGAAGCTCTTCTTCCACATGCACACCTTTCCATTAGTGAATGCCACATTGAAACCTTTGTCTTCCATGGCTGATATAGACACCAGGTTCTTTTTCAAATTAGGTACATAGAGTACATCCTGTAAGTGGAGGACTTGACCTTGAGACAAGTGGAGGGTCACAGTCCCTGTCCCTTTCACGGGATATGTGGCATTATCTCCAAGGATAATTTCCAGATTAGTATCCTTCTCAACCATATCAGAAAGTGCTTCTTTGAACCCAGTGATGTGCCTTGAAGCACCACTATCTGTCAACCAGACATCCATAGTGTCGGGTGGAGATGCAACAGAGAGGGAAAATACAAGAATGAATTCATTTCTTTTATCAACAACATTTGATTCCTCGTACCTGGAATTTCTTCACCTTTTGAAAGGTTGATCATTTCCACCAGAGGGAGCCTTCATTTCCATACTCCTTCATTCTTGATTCTTCTTGAACGCATCTTGACAGTACTTCGTCAAAGTCAGGTATCACATTATTATTTAGAATGGTAGTGTTGAACACATGCCATTCAGATGAGAGCCCTCCAAGTGCGGTGAGTACCATCTCTTGATCAACTATTGTCTTCCCAATAGCCAGCAGATTGTTCTTGATCTCGGTCAGCTTCAGAAAGTATGATTGGACAGACTCATCCCTGCCCTTCTTCAGATTCTTCAATTGATTCTTGAAGAATAGTACTTGATTTGCATTGTTGGCCTTGAACATGAGGACCAACTTATCATACATCTCTTTGGATGTGCCCAACTCAGAGATGTAGGCCACCATCAACTTTGCTTTGATCTCTCCCTTCTTGTACTTTGTTTTGGCAGCAGCAGTAGCAGTGGATGGAGGTCCTTGGATTTTACCCTGCACATAGTCCATGACATCTTGGTCTTCCAATTTGAGATCCAATATCATCTTCCAAGCATGGAAGTCATCCTTCCTAGTCAATTTGTCATCCTCCTTGAAGCCATAGTTTGTGGAACCCATTTTCCTCTTTGGTGATTGCAACAAATAGGGCTTGTCTTCACCTCAGCTCTAATACCATGTAAATTTATGTAGATGTTCTATGCTTGATGCAACTTTACTTTTCACCACAGCGATCACATAAACAATCAAGTAAAACGCTGATAGAACATATTTGAAATTATTAAAAATAAATTCAAAATAAATGTTCTGGTCATCAGATTAAGATCAATTTTAGAACGATATTACACCTCTCCGAAAGAGGAACCCAATACAAATATTGGTATCTTCATCTGAGCATCACAACATGGAGTTTGGACCTAGTTTTCCAATTTTAATAGTGGAGCTGTTCAGTTGAAGTACACTCCAACAGGAGAATAGGTGGCAGGCATCCTCACAAAAAGCTCTGGAGAAGACGAAGTTTGTCTACTTCAGAGAAACGCTGGGGATGATGAAGAATCCATTCCAGTACAGGAATGGATAGGATCTGTATTTAGAGGAAGCTGTTGTACAGATGCAGTAGTGACAATGGCAGTGTCGAAGGCAGCGGCGCAACAGATGAGGGGCAGTGTCCTAAGATCAACAACGCAAAGGGTGCTTCAAAAGCAGAACAACATGCAACAGGCATATTTTTGGAACACCTTCCTTTCTAAGAGGGAGTGTTGATTTTTGTAGCATCAGAAAGTGTTCCAAGTCTCAAACTTTGCAAGGAGGCTTGAACAATTATATTCCAAAGAACCCAGAAACCGTTTGTGGAAATTCCACTCGGGTTATAGGCTTAGTCACCGGGTTCAGCGAACCTGAAGGAAAAAATTCGAAGTTCGCTGAATTTAATTGGCATTCGAACAAATTCGATTGTGTTCGGCGAACACAAAGCCGAACCTCATGCCAAACATAATCCCGAACACGACCCTGGAAAAATTCGATTAAATTCGTTTTTTTATTATTAAATTCGGCAAAAAATTCGTTTTGGCATTTGGTAAATTGGTAATAGGTTTGCGGCATTGTTGCTCGAACTGCTCACCAAAAACTTCCTCTCGGCCCGACGCCACAATAGATAGGTCACCATTTAAATTATTCAAATGGTCAAAATGTAAATTTGATTTGCGAAATAACTTCAACATTTTGAAAAACATCTGACTAATGCAAATTATTACTGTAATTTTAACAAATCTCGATTAAATAATCTGAAATAATTTTATAGTAAATATAACATTTTCCAAAGGCCTAAAAGACTTGGACGAGCGTCCCAAGTGGATGAGTTCTTTGTATATTTTTTGTAAATTTTCGTCATCTGTTTCTTATTTTAAATCAATTTATTTTACGGATAGTCTAACACTATCATTGCCATCATAACGTAATTTTAGGTGCGTCCTCCGAGAGGCATTGCTTATTTAAAAAAAAAAGAAACGAATAGCTATGCCGGAAGCATAAGGAAAACAAATTGATGAAATCTCAACCAAGTTCATGGAAAGCATCATGAATTTCAAATTCCAAAATAAAATATGATGAGGAAACTTAAATCTCTTTCAAATTAATGGACCAGTGCGATTCTCGCTACCGATCAAGGTAAATTTCCAAGTTAATGTGTCTTTAAACTAGTGGAATGTAGTGCTCTAAAATGTAGTTAGTCTAATAGATATTTATATCTTCACTTTATATTTATTCCAATAATTCATAAATAAATAAAAAATAACAAAATAATTATCTTTACTTTTGTTCGCAATAAATGATTATTTTCATTTTTAACCAAAATTTTAATATATTAATTTTCTTAATAATTTTTAAAATTGGTTTGATGTATTAAAATATCAATTTTATTTTAATGTGTATGAATTATAACATTATTAAATTTGTAATAGTAATGTATAATAATTGTCTTCTTAATATTCTTTGAATAGATAATGTTGAGATTGATATTTGATATTTTTGTAATTTAATATTATTTGAATAAATGATGTTGAGATTGATATTTGATATTTTCTTAAGTAAGTATGTGAAATGTCACTTTAAATAATTTGGATTTAGATTATATGTAAATCAATTTAACATTACTCAAAAACGTTATTAATTTTAGAAAAGTTGAACAACAAAACTTAATTTAGTTTAGCTTTCTCAACTATATATTACATATAAAATTATTAACACTTTTATACATGTCACCATTATTTCATTTTGAATTCCATGCAAAATCTTATTTATGTGCATCATATTTATCTTTCAACATGCTTAAAATTGTTATATATATATATATATATATATATATATATATTTTTTTTTTTTTTTCAAATTTCTATATGTCGAATTTTATGCCAAACTGCCGAATTCGAACACGAACACGAACCTGGTGACTTAGGTTATAGGAGGCAGCTTTGGGCTGCAGCGCAGTGAACCCACGCAGACCCTACGCAGACTTACGCAGTCCAATGCTGGGACTGCGCAGAGAAACACGCAAACAGGCACAGGAGGTAGCTGAGGCTGATCAGGGTGTCAGAGATTTGTCGGAAGGAGCCGAGAATTCTGTCTCATGTGTTTCACATTCTATCTGCCAATATTTTTCCTTGTGAAGAAATCATTTGCTGAAGAATTTAATAAAACCCTCATCTGCTGCACCGGTTTCCCACATTGGGTTTTTTTACGGAGACAATTGTCCTAAAATAACTGTGTACATGTGATTGATTCTTGTGCTTATGTCCTTTACTGTTCATTTCTCTGCATATATATTTGTGAATGTTGCAGTAGTATTTATTTCGATATTTGCCAGAAGATTTCTGAAAAATAACTTATTGAAAGAATAAGTAGGAGGAATAAATCTATCACTTCCGCTATATGGTTTTCAGATTGAAAATTTCACAATTCTAGCCATCTGAAGATGAATTACATGGACCTCCTTCCCCAACCTCAAAATTTGCAGTGTGAAATATCAAGGAACTCATGATAATTTTGTTCGTCATGAATTCCATCTTCTGCATGGAATTGGCTGTCTCCTGCCTGAATCCTGTCCTCAGGATTCCCTAATTGTTGTTACATGGCCTGAATTCTAGCCTAACTCTCCAGCAGCTGCCTCATTCCTCGAAACTCTGTATAGTCTATTGATGGGCTTTGGAAATGATATGTGACCCAATTGGGAGCAGCTACAGGAATTCGGAGAAAGGCAGAGAAAGTGCGTCGAAGAAGAGAACTCAACACAAGGGGATGGGCATGAGCATAAACAGAAGTATGAATGGCGAGTAGGAATTCACAGAGAAAACAGAGCAGAGGAACCCAAAACAGACAGAGTAATTCTCCGAGGGTGGCAATAAGGGGATGATAGCAGAAATAGAAATCCAGAAGGGTCTGTGGAGGGTACCAACCAAGAATTTTGTAGTAATTTGGATTTTGGATCCATAGTTAGGAAGAATCAAGCAGTCCACACTGATCGGGAATGAAGTGTTTCTAGACAAACACCTCTGGATAGCAATGAGACTGCTTCCAGACAAGAGTCACTGGAGATGGAAAGGTTCAGCTGGTAATTGCCTTGAATAGAAGCCATGCAAATGGTCCCAAATTCACCATGTGGGTACTTGTTCCCTGAATGATAACAGAAGGTGGCCAAAGAATTAAGCATGTGGAGGAGAGGGAGTCTTATCAGCCATCCCTCCATAAAGGCCTGATGTGATGCCACTGCATGATGCATCCTTTGATTTGTACCGCTTTCATTATTGAGGGTCATGGTTAATTTATGGGATGGGTTGAACATATTTTTTAGAATTTGTGGAAAGGACCTGCAAATTTTCTTTTGTAACCAAGTTTGCTGAGCTGTCCGCTTCTTCATTTTGGCATCATGGGATCTAGAAGCAGGACATGTTTGGAAAAAATTATTTTTCTAGTGTTAATGTCCATAATGGATGCTAGTTGGTGATCCTATGAGATTTATGATTACTGAGGAATCTCCAAGCACTATCAATCCGGGAGCATTGATGTTATTGGCTAACTTAAGACCTTGAAGCAGTGCAGAAGCTTCTGTTGCATTATTTGAGGCTACCCAGCTCCGTGCAAATGTGTATACTTTAGTCTCTCAGGGTTAATGAAAACGCCTCCTGCACCTGCCACCCTGGAGTTTGGCTGTTTGTTGACAGCAATAGTTAAATTAAAATAAATTAGCTATACATAACTGTTTTTCATGTATATTTTTGTATCCTGTGAAGAGATTCTAGACTCGAAGGTGATATCCAAGATTAAAACAAATTTGCTTTAGCTGCAGAAAAGACTCTTTATTTTGTGTACCATATGATATTTGGTTCCTTTATATGTATGTCTGCATGGAATACCGAGTAGCATTTTTTTTCTGATTTGCATATAAACATGTTGCAGCCTTGCACTTTGATAGGGCTATTGAAAATGGTCTATAAGATTGACTATACTCCCCTTTCTTATCTATAGTTCCTTTGGAAATAATTCAACTTTTACATAATACACAGACTAACTATATAGTTGATAATATCACCGATATATCGGCGATATTTGAAAATATCGCGATGTTTTCAGCAAAACGATATATCGCCGAGAAAATATCACGATATTTTCCGTTTTGAAAATATCACGATATTTTCAAAATATTGGCAAAATATCCCGATATTTTCAAAATATCGGCTAAATATCGCCATATTTTGAAAATATCGGCATTCTGAAAAAAATGATTTTTTATGCTTGGCGATATTTTGCCGATATTTTCACTGATATTGCCGATAAGATGTTTTCTGGACCCTCGCCAATATTTTGCCGATACTGATATTATCAACACTGAACTATAGTACAAGCTTATTTGTTGTTGGTTAAACTGTATACAGTTTGTGTTCTCTGGAATTGATAATTTTTGATAATGGGAAAGTGTCCAATGCCTTGTATTGAGCTGAGGCATTTTCATAGTACATACATTTTTTGATCCCAGCAAGTTAAGAACCCAGCAATCTTATTTCAGCTTCACATGTTGAGTGCAAAACGTGGTAACATACATCAAGATAATGTTTCCTTGTTTGTAGCTCTTGATCTTTGGTAATTGGTCAAGCCATGATTTTCACTTGGTTGGTTATAGAGCAGTGAGATTATTTGATTCAATTCCCAATTTTGTGTTTTTCTGAAATAGGGAAACCAGATATCTGTTGAATATGAAATCTGAAATTCCAATGGCTATAACATAAGCGTGGTCTAAACATGTGACGGTTTGGACTTTTTCTGGCCACATTTTTCCAACCATTTTTGCAAAAATCTGGCCAAAAATCACAAGAACTGCAGATATCAATTGTTGAGATCATGCAATCCAGGTGTAATAGGGGTTTTTGAGGGCGATTTGACTAAAAATTATATTTCCAGATTCCGGTGATGGTTGCCAGAAAAGTCTGAATTGTATAATATTTAGACTTCTTCATAACATGTATAGGGAGAGATGTTTTTTAGAAATCTGCCTTCTATTGTGTACATTCTGTATGCACATTTTACTCCTTTTGGGGCCTTCTGACATTTCTCTGATGGTAATCTATGTTCTTATAATGGAACCTCTGTAACCATGTTTGCAAAGCGTGTCCTTAATATTCCCATATGTTGAATTTGGGAACTCACATATCAATTCCTGTTCTTACAATTGGTTGCATCTGACTAAGAAACAGAACTCAATGTACTGTTCATGAAAAACTGATTGGTGATGGAAATTTTTACAAGTTGTTTGTTGAGATCAATCTGAAGATAACGTTAAGGCACATGCTTTAGATGGAGTGTTTGGTAAAATCTTCCTCGTTTTCTTCCTTAATACATCATATAATTGGCAGCTGATGCTCACTTGAATCTTGTTATTCACTGTATTTGTTTGCTGAAGCTACTCGTTTTCTCTTTTTTACATTTATAATTTTGGTTGTGTGTACCAGATATCATGACATATTTATTTTGTATTCTATGATCCATCGAAGCAGAATGTTGTCTGGGGTGGTTTCTTGGTGTCAAGGGAATCCTTGTTCTATAATTTTTAGTGGAATTTGAAATAATATTGTCGTTCTGTCCTTGCAGGGAGGGCTGCAGCAAGTCTCATGGTTCCAGTATCTGCCCTCTGAGTCACAATGTAGCACTTTGACAGAGAAAAGGTATACTATTGGACACATTGAAAAAAAGATGTGAAAGCATTCAAATAATGCAACTTCAAAATTTAAATGAACTCTTAAAATGCTACCAATATACAAGTGGGATACTCTCACAATTTTATTGCAAAGGCCACACTCAGCTAGACTTATCTATGGTGGCCCTGCTATTTAAGATGGCAAAACATAGCACAGTCTTTGGTGGAATTGAACCCTGGTGGAGGGAATATAACCGGCCCCACTTGACCAACCAGTGAAGTCCCTGGTGGTCTAAATAATACATCTTTTCTAAAATATAAATAGTATCTTTGTTTTTTGCTGACAAGATTTCAATATGTGGGCCTGAGATATTTAATGCTGTTTGTGAACCAGTGCAAATATCGAAGAACAGAAAGACACTGCTACTTTATTGGTGCTTTCAGCTCACATACGCTTACAAAATAGGAACTTTTTAAGCACCTGGACTAACTCATTCATAGGACCATGGGACCCTTCTCAGGGTATTCACAACCCAGGTAAGGATGTTTGTGGAAATGCAGGAGATTTTTTTTGAACTTTAGATTTTTATTTTGTGTGAATCACATTCTGGGTATGATACTTCAGATGAGAAAATCAAACTTTGGCTGTTCTTGCCTGGCCGCCAATCAAGTATCAATGCAACTGCCCAGGCTGCTGTCTCTGGTCTTAAAGGTAACACAGGATCTACCTTGAGATTCATATATTATGGGACAATAAATCTGTCTGTAGATTTGACAGGGTCAACATTTGTGTGTGTTTCTTTTCATATATTATAGATGAGTATGCTGGAGATTAAGAATCCAGATAGAATAGAATTATGAGATCTGAAGGGTAGAGAGATGATGTAATTGATGCTTTAGCTGCTGACGTGTAATTTTTGGCATCTTGATGCAAGCCAGTGGTTGCTTCTGGGTTATGGTCTGCCCCAGGAGATTCTGAAGAGGTGGCCGTTGCCTTTTCTCAAGCACTAAGAAACCGTATTGAGAGGTTCATTAATTGCTAAGCTGTTTTTGTGTGCAATTATGATTGTCCATTGTGCTAGAAATCATTGTTATCCTTAATATTGACATTTTTCTCTGTTATTTTGTGCATGATTGATATGAGCTTGGACTCTGCAGAGCGTTTAACTTTAGAGGGCTTTCGTACATGAGATTTGGAGATGTATTTGTTAAATGCCGATCCTTTGGAAAGAATGACATACAATTCAGGTATGTTCTTTTATCATTGATTGAGATTGAAAGTATTAGATATCCTTCTACACTGCATAATATTTGGAGGTAACTGATTCCTGAATGTATCTCACTTGCTAGATGCTGGATTTTGACGTTCGTTTTGTTGTTATGGTGTTTTTTAACAAGATTTCTGATTCTTGTATAAGAAAGCTTTTAACACAGACTTGTGTTGATTGTGTAACTCAACTGGAGGTAATATTAGGACTTGGTATAGAGGTTTTTTGTGTTAGGAAGCAAGGTGAATCTGGCTGTGGCTTACTCTTCTGATGATCAGATCATTGTAGCAACGATATTTGTGTTTGACAACTTGATGTTACCTATATTTATGGCGTCTTTTGGTAGGTGTGCAGATTAAGATAGAAAGACCATATTGTTGTGTATGGTGTTTGGAACACTTGTTGAACCTATTGGTGGTCCTGGGAACATTGCAATGCATATAATGACATTTCATATTAATAAAGCATTATATAGTGTTAAAAGGTCATAGGTCATGTTAGAACTCACGAAATTGAAAGACATATTTAGGATAGATGTGAGATGCATATTATTAATAGACTATACATATTAATATACATTTTCCTCATTCTTGGTTTCATATACCAAGAGGTCTTTTGGACTTGTCATGACTGTTGGCCTTCACTTGAGGCTTTTCGCCTTCCTCTCAAGTGAATAAGCCAAGTTGACATTCCCTTCCTTAATCTGAAGGGGTGTATGTAAGTACAAGAAGAGAGCTGAAATACAAAAGTGTATGGAAGCTAATAGCTGGATGTGCTTTCTGAAATGGTGGTTTAAAGAAGACCACAAGCCAAATGAGGTAGCAGAGGCTGAAGCCTTCTACCGATGGTCGTATAAGGATGTTCATCAACTTTGGAACTTGGCTCAAAGTAGTTCTTGTAACAATTCTGAATTAGGCTTGAAGCTGAAGTCTTCTGCTAGTGGTGGTTTAAGGCTAGCCGCCAACAAAATCATGCTCATGAGAGATGTCTTTGGCTACGACTCCGACTCTGGCTCTAGGCTTTGGTCCACGCTGTGGCTTAGGCTCGCTTGATATAACTTTGAATCTAGTAGTTGACTATCAATTCCCCCTATCAATTACAAGCTGAGGAGATAAAAATATCTCCACTGCAAGACGTGTCAATACATGAGAATGAACTTTACAATGTAACCGACATATCTTCTTGGTTGTTGAAGACCATTGCCAAGAAGCGATTCATTTGCTCTTGCAGTAGTCTTTGTTGATTTTTGGGTAGCATCGAATGTGCTCTAGCTTCGAAATTTTGTGGAGGGGCTAGAACACATGAGATCTCCAAGGCCCAGAAATCGTTTGGAGAAATTCCACCTAGCGTGAAAGTTACTCAAATAATTAATTATTTTTAATGGAGCCTAAGTTAAAACTTAGGGAACTAAAATAATTAAAGTGAATTAATTTAACATGTGGGTGAGAAGCTTCTAAGTGACGACGATCAAGTCTAATTTAATCTTAGTCGTTGATTAAGGATTAGATCATGGCCGTTGATTTCTCAACAGGAAAAGTATAAAGGAAGGCTTTAGGGTCAGTTGGAGAACACACACAGTGGATGAATCTGGAGATCGAATTCTTCTGACGGAGCAGTGCTCGGACGAAGATAAGATCTGAGTGACTCCAACACTGAGGCGCAGAAGCAATTATTTGTCGGAGGACCAAGAGTACATAGTAGTGCAAGGGCAACAGAGACAACAGAGGAAGCAACGCAACCACTAGGAGAGGTGATGCAGGCCCACGCAGGGCTCATGCAGGGACTGTGCAAAGCTTCCAAGGGACAATCTGTATTTAGCTGGAGATCGGGGTTTCTGAGTCGGGAGCGCTGAAGCTCGATTTTTTGAGAGGCAGATCAGCGCAGAGAGAAGGTGACATAGACTTCAGCCATCCCCACGCAGGCCTACGCATCTACTGCGTAGAGGCAGCGCGGAGGGAGCTGGGGTTTCGCTAGTTCGATCTTGGATTAGCCAGGACTTGCAGTGTGAGGTAAAACTCACTATTTTATCTGTTTGCCGAGGATTTTCTTTGTTGGGTGAGCCGGATTTGGCACCCTAGTTGTACTCAGAATACTACTGTTTAATAATACAAACCCTCAGGTCTGTTGCACCGGTTTTACCGCATTGGGTTTTTCCGGGGACGTTAGTCCAAAAATAAGTGTGTCCTTTTTGTGATTGCTTCATTTATTTTTCAGTTCTTGATCTGTATATTGATGTAGTTTGCAATGTATTTGTATTAGAATTTATTGAATAATTCTGTAAATAACTTGTTAAATGAAGAAAACAAGTAGGTAATACAAATCAGATAATTGCAGTAGGATTTTTGTTTGTTTAGATTTAGAAATTTTCACGTGGTATCAGAGGAATTGCAGATCCAGGAGGATTGAAGCCATCAACGAAAGAACAGAAGAAAGTTTGTAGCGGGAAAGCAGTTCTCCCGAGAGACAGCGCAGTCCCAGGTTGGAAAGGCAGAGGAAAGGTGACGCAGTCACCTGGGAAGGTTCATGCAGGCTAGGTGACGCAGTCACTTGGGAAGCCTCACGCAGAGCCTGCGTCAGTCTGCTAGGGTGACGTTGTAGCTGCAGAAGGCAGCGCAGTGCTTGTTGGGTCAGCCCAGAGGCTGTTGAGTCTAAATCTTCCAGATTGGCGTCACTGGAGGTGCAGTACAATTTCTTTCTGAAGTTGCTGGTAGGGCGCTGATTCTATTAGTGCAGAACAATGTCTAGTGGGGCAGAAGCAAAGTAAAGGGAAGCAGTTCCTCAAAATATTTCTGGCTAAAGTCTAGATCTAGTGCTGAGCAGCGACAAAGCAAGATCAGAGAGGAGTGTTTCGACATATGTTGGCAGAAGGATTTTTGTGAAGGAAATTGAAATTCAGAGGGAGCTTGTTCCTTAGAGGGTTTCTAGCGCCAAAGAAATCCATATTTGAGTTTTGTTGGGGTAGTAGCGAAAGAGAGAGAAAGGAACCTGTTCGACACTTAGTTGAGCAAAGATGGCCGTAAATGGACTAAGGGATCAGGACAGGTTGGATGGAGCATCCAACTTTGTCATCTGGAAGGCTAGGATCCTGGTAGTTTTGGATGAACATCGCATCAAGGATCATGCCCTGAGCATGATTACTGTTTCGGTTGATGCTGATCCTCTCAAGAAGCACGAGGAGGCTTAGGCAAAAGCAAAACTCATGATCATGGACAAAGTCACGGATCATGTGATCCCACATATCGCTGAGAAGAACACAAGAAGGGAAATGTAGGAGGCCTTGACCACTATGTACCAGGTGTCTTCCGTCCAACAAAAGATGTTGCTTGAGAACCAACTAAGATTATTTCAGATGCAGAAGGGAGAAGAGATCGATCCCTTCCTCATTTGATTGCAAGGGATCTGAGATCAGCTAGCGTTTATAGGGGCTACACCAGATGGTGGACTTATGGTCAAGACTACCCTGAATGCAGTCACTAAAGACTGGGAGACTTTTGTCCAAGGTATTTTGGGCAGGGCCGCTCTTCCAAGTTGGGAAGAGATGTGGGCAACTCTTCGACAAGAAGAGATCAAACGGTGGACCAAGGTGGGAAGCGACAACAAAGGGATGAAAGTCAAGGAGGAAGAGGAAGATGCAACTCTCACATCCAAGGGACAACAAGGGAAGTAGAGAAGGAATAAGAAGGATGTCTCGACGGTCAGATGCTTTAGATGTGGGGAACTGGGACATTTCGCCATGCAGTGTCCTCTGAAGAAGAAGGGCAAGGAATAATCCCACTGGAAGGTTGATCTAGCTCATGCTGCTCAGATTGAAGCTACAGTAGGGGCAGGATCCTTGAGGTGCACAAACTCTTGGATCACATATGACTACGGGAGCCCTTAATGACAATAACAGAATGATGGGAGTCAGTTGGTGCGAGGGATGATGGAGCGGCTGTGGCAGACCTAGAGTGCGTAAGTTTGAAGCAGCGTAGAGCAGAGGCAACAACAATGCAATGCATAATGGTGCAGCGCAGCAACAATGCAGTATCATCAGAAGGTCAACGCAGATTAGCAGCAGAGGTAGTTCCAACTTCCAGCATCCAGGTGCATCCAGACTGACCAGTATGTCAGTTCTTGGGTTGTCTTTCAGTTGCTTAACTGCATAGCTCAGGTAAGGTCATCCCCTAATCCTTACTTAGCGGAGCTAGCGGAAAAGAAGGTCCAGGACCCTCTCCTGGTGGTTCTTCAAGTTCCTCTCTTTTGGGGGAGGGGGCCCCAAAAGAGAGTTGCTCCTCTCCCTTTAGTCGAGTCCCTACCGGGCCTTACCATATGAATAGTGAGTCCCTCTCCTCAACCTCGTAACCTCGGCTGAGTCCCTAACGGGCCTTGTGTCGAGAGTTCGTTACCTCACCCTACCGGGCCTATCCTCAACACCTGAGCTGTAGTGCAACAATTAGTAGTGGCAGTGATATGGGCAACATGATGCAACATTTTGAGAAGGAGCTGCAGCGCAGATGTAACAGTGATAGTGGTAGAGTCATGGGCAGCATTACAGATAGCAACAATGCAGTGGATGAGGGGCAACATGCCGAGCATCAACAGCGCAGAGGACTGATGCCATGGATTAGAGTGATGCTTTTGGTGAGAAGTAATGCTAGAGCACATTCCTCGCTAAGAGGGAGTGTTGATTTTTGGGTAGCATCGGATGTGCTCTAGCTTCGAAATTTTGTGGAGGGGCTAGACCACATGAGATCTCCAAGACCCAGAAATCGTTTGGAGAAATTCCACCCGGAGTGAAAGTTATTCAAATAATTAATTATTTTTAGTGGAGCCTAAGTTAAAACTTAGGGAATTAAAATAATTAAAGTAAATTAATTTAACATGTGGATGAGAAGCTTCTAAGTGACGAGGATCAAGTCTAATTTAATCTTAGCCGTTGATTAAGGATTTTGATCAAGACTGTTGATCTCTCAACAGGAAAAGTATAAAGGAAGGCTTGAGGGTCAGTTGGAGAACACACACAGTGGATGAATTTGGAGATCGAATTCTTCTAACAGAGCAGTGCTCGGACGAAGATAAGGTCTGAGTGATTTAACGACAGTGAGGGGCAAAAGCAGTTATTGGTCGGAGGACCAGGAGTACATAGTAGAGCAAGGGCAACATAGACAACAGAGGAAGCAATGCAGCCACCGAGAGAGGTGACGCAGTCCCTTGAAGGGGTGATGCAGGCCCACGCAGGGCTCACGTAGGGACTGCGCAGAGCTTCCAAGGGACAGTCCGTATTTAGCTGGAGATCGGGGTTTCTGAGTCGAGAGGCCTGGCACTTGATTTTTTGAGAGGCAGATTAATGCAGAGAGAGGTGACACAGAGTTCAACCATCCCCACACAGGCCTACGCATCTACTGCGTAGAGGCAGCACATAGGAAGCTGGGGTTTCACTAATTCGATCTTGGATCAGCGAGGACTTGCAGTGTGAGGCAAAACTCACAATTTTATCTGTATGCCGAGGATTTTCTCTGTTGGGTGAGCTGGATTTGGCACCCTAGTTATACTCAAAATACTGCTGCATAATAATACAAACCCTCAGATCTGCTGCATCGGTTTACCCATATTAGGTTTTTTCGGGGACGTTAGTCCAAAAATAAGTGTGTCCTTTGTGTGATTTCTTCATTTATTTTTCTGTTCTTGATCTATATATTGGTGTAGGCTGCAATGTATTTGTATTAGAATTTACTGAATAATTCCGTAAATAACTTGTTAAATGAAGAAAACAAGTAGGTAATACAAATCTGATAATTGCAGTAGGATTTATGTAGGTAATACAAATCAGTCTTGTGTCTAGAACATTTGTCTGGATGATGAGTGTAGCAGCGGAATTCGTAATTTTGAATACTGTAGCGGAAGATTTGTATGCTTGTAGGCTTTGATAGCAGAAACAGCTTCAATTATAAAAATACACGGGGTATTTATAATAATAATATTTTATTAATAAGATATGACATGGTTGAATGATTACAATGAGGTCCCGCTTTTATACTCATGCAGGTACCTTTTCACGAATGGGCATGTCTTTTAGACATGCCTTTTCATTAACCTAATGACTATTTAACATAATCCTAACTGATTAGTGAGTAATTACATTTATTTCTATTTATTCTATTAATGACTATATTTAATACTTAAGTTATGAATTAGATTCATAACATTGCCTCCTCCTTCGAAAAGCTTTGTCCTCAAAGCTTAACTTTCGACAATTCCCTTTACTTCGGATTTTATCTGCTAGGCACGTTATTTACCACTAGTACCTTGGCATGTATAATTCTCCAATAATACTTCCTTGAAACTGGGTTCCTTTTTTTTTCTTTTCTCTTTTAATTATAGAATAACTTTATGATTAAATAAAGTTAAATTATAACAGCTTTATAAAGTGTCCTTCTTTCTTTTTTCTTTAAATATATATATATATATATATATATATATATTATTTAACTCCTTTATATGTAGAATTTAACTTCCTTCTCGTTTTGGATAATGAACCTTTCCCTTTTTTCTGAATTGTACTTCTATATAGATATATTTGTTTTAATATATATATTTTATAAATTATATGTATATAAGTTATAAATTATTTTTATAAATTATATATATTTAATTATTAATTCGTAACATATATATCCTCTACCCAATGGTTATAATGTTATAATTACTAGCATTATAAATATCGACCCCCGTTAAGAATCCAACAGCACAAAAACAGCAGCGGAAAATACAACCCATCTGTTTAAACGCAACGCAACCAGACTCGTCGAAAAATTATTCAAAACAAGAAACGAGACCCTGTAATGGAAGTCGGTCACCTGTCCGCTGAAGCGTAACCTGTCGTTATGCAATCGTTACGTCCGCTGACCAACGCCGTTCGGTGTAGAGTACCCTCCGCTATGAATTAATATCATCGTTCCACCTTTATGTGTATTGAAACAACCAAGCGTATCGATGCCCTTTGGCCAAATATTCGACCGCAAAGATGCCTTTTCACGATCGGTCACAACTTGACTTGAAATATCAGGAATCGGATTAGATTTTGTTGCCGAATGAACTTTTAAAATGAGACACGAAGTCACCAGAAAAGGCTGACAAAATTTCACGGGCTTTGACCAAGTGTAAGCCAGAAACAGTACGCAATGGACATAGTTTACTGAAATCGATTCACACTTGATAGCAGGGTAGTATAGTACACAGAGAATTATATTGACAGACGATTCAGGGGGTTTGAGAAGTGATACTGTGATTCCGACTATCATTAAAAGGAAAGCCTCAGCTGAAGAACCAGATGATGCATATTTGAAGCAAGAGGATTTGCTCATGGAGCGGACCCGTCGGTCAAGAGACAACGCACACCGGGAATGTGCAAGTAGTTTCTGAATTTCAGCCTCAACCTCCAGTTCCCGCATTGGCTCATCATGAATCTTAGTGACGACATACAGGCCACTGCAAATCACTTTCTGGAAAAAACAGACTCTGAGTTGGATCTTGATCGACTGGTAATCGGACGGAATCGTAAGCAACTCACTGGTAATAGCGTCCATATATTCCGAAGGCGCCAGTTCCATCTCAATTTCATTGCTCTCCAACGAATTCAAACTGGTTCCCATATAAATTTCGTTGTTGTCTAATGATTGATCAGCTCCTATTCTGCTTTCACAGCTACACGCCAAACAACAAAATGATAGAAAAGCAAAGACCAAAAACCCACAATGGTTACTGCTTTTCTGAATTTTGGCAATCGCTATACGTCCACCCACCCTCTCGTCTTCACCTTCACGGGCAAAATGTTCGAACATGTTAACGATCTTTTTTACAAAATACAACTCTTCTCCTTCCGCAATAATGATAGCAACTGCTGGCCCTTCCGCCATCAATATATCTTTAATATGATGAGCAACTGTGGCAGCCATAACTAATAATGACATGTTCCCAAAGTAAGAATTATCCTTCATATCTTCCAACCTTGACTCTATCATTCTCATTTGCTTGTGAATCTGACCAAATCTGATGTCTGTAATGCCAAGGGATACTGCAAATTTGCATCTTTGTCCACTACTTGGCACAATAAAGTCACACTGCTTATAAGGAGCTGAGGGATCTCCTAGTATATGAAGCATGCAGAATTGGAATTCACAAAATACATATTGTGAGCATTTATCCTTACTCGACTGACAGAAAGAAGCAGCATACTGATGCCCACCAGTGAAGGTGTGTTCAAATCCAAAAATAGAGGAAAAAGGATAATGACAGGGTGACAAATTAATTCTGGAATCTTCCTTCTCAGAACTAGACAGCCCCTTCTTATGAAAAAGTAAGGTAGAATCACTCTGTTGAGGTCCAGCATCAATTACTTGTCTGTCCACAATAAGCTTAGGGCCTAAAGGAGTTTTTTTTGCTTTTGGGCATGAACTGCAATCATCCCGAATGGTAGTAAGACCTAAAATTGAACTAGAGGCCTCCTTACTTGCAAAAAATGGTACAGGTTGATGGTTTCCAATTTGTTCCTGGCTCACGGTGGTTGTTTTATCGTTAGGGATAGTACCAAACGTTAATGAACAAGTCCCTCCTTCAACTTCATGTTTATATTCTCCTATCTCGGATCGTGCAATTTCCATATCAGCCTTATCACCAACTTTAGCTTTTCTATTTTGATTTTCTTGCCATGTTCTATATCTCTTATATCCAGCAGAAGTTTGCTTCTCTTCTTGGTCAGATACAGCTAATAGAGCCTTTTTGACAGCTGTCACATCTCCCATAATCTGCACCACTTCATTTGTAGGTAAACTAGAATCACATCCTTGCAATGATGTAGAATTTAAACCCGAACCAGTGGAGGATTTTGTCATAGCAGAATGAGAATGAGATTGAATAACAGTGGAAGCTTTTTCTTGCCTCACATCTTCATCATCATCTGGATCTGCTTCACAGTTATAAATTTTTGGTTTGCACATTTATGTCGTGCAAAATATTTGTTTCCACACTTCCAACAATTCTCTACCTTTTTACTTTTATTACGCATTGGCGGGGGAATATATTTGGTTGACTTTTCCATGGATGTTTTACTTGATTTCCCTTTATCAGAACTAACTGCTTCCTCATTTTTACGACATTTTTCATCTTCTTTATTATGGACTATTGCAGGATATTTTGCACATAACTTCTCAAGCTTTTTTAGAACTTTTCTAAGTATGGGATCTTGACGTAATGGCACATTATATGGTAAATAATCGTAGGCTTGTAGAACTACGTTGTGTGCCATTCCTTCAACCTGTCCACAATATGGCTCCGATACCACTGTAGCAGCGGAATTCGTAATTTTGAATACTGTAGCGGAAGATTTGTATGCTTGTAGGCTTTGATAGCAGAAATAGCTTCAATTATAAAAATACACGGGGTATTTATAATAATAATATTTTATTAATAAGATATGACATGGTTGAATGATTACAATGAGGTCTCGCTTTTATACTCATGCAGGTACCTTTTCACGAATGGGCATGTCTTTTAGACATGCCTTTTCATTAACCTAATGACTATTTAACATAATCCTAACTGATTTGTGAGTAATTACATTTATTTCTATTTATTCTATTAATGACTATATTTAATACTTAAGTTATGAATTAGATTCATAACAATGAGTATGTTTTCCACAATGCTCTCAATGTTGAAGATCAAAACGCTGATCTTTCACATGGTCAACTTGATCACGATGTTGGCATCTGACAATTTGAAGTGGATGTGGAAGAGGAATAAAGGAAGATGAGATGTCTTGAAGAAACTCAAGACTTTGAAACTAGATGGGTTTATAGTAGTCTAGAATGTAAAAGGACACTTCCTTTTCATATCCAAGATCAGTTCTATGCTTGTTGTTAATGAATTCTTCCCAAGGTCTGATAATGAGCTTGGGAAGTGCAAGAGCAACCTTTGCATCTTCATGTGAATATGCTGCTGAAATAGCATCATTATTCTGATCACGTGCTGGTTGTTGATAATGTTCTTTCTCAAACTCAAAACAAGAGTTATTTTGAAGAAGAACTAGTTCAAAATGTTAATTCCTTTATTGTAGTTCATTTTGTTGGAGCTGAGATTCAAGCTACAAAAACTCAACCTTGTCTTGTGCATTTTGTAAACAGGTTCAGGTTTAGAATCCTAATATCTATGAGGGTGGCTTTGCTGATTTTGGCTATACCATCAGCAATAGAGAATATCAGATTGTTTAGTAACTTTAATACTCCACCATTTAAAGTCATTTTTCAACAATTCAATCTCACCGAATGAAGGGTGTTGGCTTCAAAATGGGTGATTTCCAAGACTTTATATTTCTCTTGAATATACTTTTGAACAACAATCCAACTAGCAACAAGAAACACTTGCTCTTTCCTATGGAAAACCCCAGGCACAAGGGCAATAGATATGTGCATTGAAAGAATTGAGAGAATTTCTCTACATTGACTATCCCCATTGCTAGCAATGATGGGAATATTTACAGCATCAAAAATCAATTGGAGCAGGTCTATATTGGAACATTGCCCTTGTGCATCATAATTTGTAAAATTTCACCAACTCTTCAACTGCTTCTGTGTAAGATGAATCCCAATATGAACAACTTTAACTATCTGAAAGAAACTCTAGTGGACTAAACAATTGATGAAAAGGGTTTAGTTGTTCGTGAAGGGCATTACTTTTGTCTCTGCCTTGATCCTCCTCCCCTCTCCAACTGGCGACTGTATTATCTTGATACTTGGTGCTTGAATTTGAACAACTTTAATGATATGAATGAAATTGTGGCGGTCTAAATGTTTGAGGTAAAAGGATTAATTGTTCATCAAGAGAGTTAA
Source organism: Pinus albicaulis (assembly GCA_034641835.2). Lineage (NCBI taxonomy): Eukaryota > Viridiplantae > Streptophyta > Pinopsida > Pinales > Pinaceae > Pinus > Pinus albicaulis. The sequence goes on along the minus strand of CM076571.1, from coordinate 951,415,820 downwards.
TTCTATCTCTGTGTTCACCTTTTACTCTCCCTGATTCCCCACTTGCATTGACTTGTTACTCCCCTTATTCATGGCGATATTTTGATGGTGAATGTAATTGTAATAACGTAAAAGAAAAAATTACAAACCTTTTCTAAACACGAGATAGAGAACACAAATATATTGGTTTTTGTGTTTCTTGTTCATTCTGCAATTGTAACTACAAGATATCGGCTTGAATTCGAGCAAATGAGATTCCTGGTTATGGAATGGATTCTAGTAGAGAAGATATGTTAGGGAAGCCTTGCTCCGGCTTATGAACATGCATGGTCTCTTGGAAGAGACCCTTGAGTGGAAGGTGGACTTGTAGTTGGTCTCTGTAGTGAACCTATGTGAGAAAGAATCTTAAGAGAGGTGCAAACAATCAAGTATTCAAGGGTAGAACCAACTACCAAGTGTAGCATTCTCAATCGCGGGAAGCCATAGGAAAGAGAAAACCCATATATCTTCTTGTCTTTCACGTTGGTTCACTATCTTCTTCTTTAAAGCCTTCTACTGAAACCCCTAATTGGTGCTTCTCCTTTTCCAAAAGCTTCTCTTTGATTACATTGTCCACTCATCTTCTAATTAAAAGCGTCGTTCCATCTTGCGAATGTGCCTAGAACATGATTTAGTCACGACAATAGAACAACATACCATGTTCTGCTCAGTACGGGTTCTTCCTAAAAATGCCTCGTGGCTTCCAAAACATTTACATAAGATATTGGGTCATAAAAGAACAATATGAATTGAATCTCCTTCACTTTAGTGCATTTGTCTCACGTATGTTAGAGAAATTAAGGACCTGGTAGTTAATCAATTTCTCTTATTATGACTTTATCTTATGATGTTTTGTTATTATCATTTGTTCTTTCAATTTATCTTTTCTTATCATCAAGAGTAATGCCATTAAACAAATAGAAGAAGACACAAGATGTAGGCACACTGCCAGGGCAAAACCCCACTCTTTGGGGATAATCCAGTCAAAAATTCTTCCTTCAGTAGATTCAAGATGAGACGACCAAAACCCTTAGACTATAGGCTTCCTCCATCAAGTCATCCCTTCACTTTGTTAGCACCGAGATCTCCTTTGCTGGCACCAAAACTTCATCCTCATTACCTTGATCGAGTTCTGTAGCACTGAGTTCATAGTTGAGATAACACCGAGTTTCATAACTGAGATAGCACCGAGTTAGGCCGAGACTGTAGTATAGGCCAAGACTATAGTATCACCATGAAACGAGACTATAGTGTCATCGTAGGCTGAGACTGTAGTATCATCATAGGCCAAGATTGTGGTATCATCATTGACCGAGACTGTAGTATCATCATAGGCTGAGACTGTGGTATCATCATTGATCGAGACTGTAGTATCATCATAGTTTAGATAGCACCGAGGTCGAATCAGTGAGACCCTTCTCACTATGATAACACCGAAATGTCATGGCATCCTTTTTATGTGATTTGCACCACACCTTTATCACTGCAATTATACCAAGATCCTGACTGCTTCGAGATTATGTTCTTGAGAAATATCCAAACCGTATCTCTGTAATATGATCCGAAATTTCAGAGTGATACGAATTCTGTGATGTAATTTGAAATCTTAGCTGGGTATATCTAGTAGTCTATCCATAGGAAATGAGTCGACATGTACTTCTTGAAGAGACGTGTCTCCATATTGGCTGACTTAAATATGTTTATTTGAGGCTGACACGCATCATTTGAGAGAGGCTGACTTGAAGGCTGTCTTTGAAGAAGATTTGCTGAAGAGATAGAGGATGATGACCTTGAAGAAGATGACTTGATGGAGGAGCCTTTTGACCAAATAATAAACAACCTATATTACATGATTCAAAAGCCCAGAATGGGTCAATATTACATGATTCAAAAACCCAGAATGGGTCAATATAAATCTATAATGACTAACCTAGAAGTCCACAATGGAGACCTTAATTTAAATGTGACCCAAGCATGAAACCCATGCTTTAATAAGTCATTTAATAATAATAAATTTTTTTTGAAAAATATATTAAGAATGAAGATCGAACCAAGTTACATTTTTCAACACTCCCTCTTAACTAGGGAGATATTCATATATAAAAGAAGTACATGGAAGATCTCACTTTATCTATGAAGAAGTTTAGGCACTGCAATTCCATGGACTAGATTCTTGACCAGGGAAATCTATCCATTTGGTCTCTCAATAATTTAAGCACCACAATGCCACAGATTGGATTCCTATATGGTCAATCTATCCGAGTGGGACTAATATGGACTAAAGCTTTTAACCTCTATAGGTACCATCAAGCTTACTTACTAACCATCAACCTAGGGAACTAGGTGCACATCCACCTATTGCCACCCTCCCTACTAGACATCAACACAAAGTGCTGACCCGATGTCTTGACTCTTTCCAGGCAATGCTTCACTCACAAAGCCTCAACACCCCTTGATCCAGCGGATCAAGTATAACCAATCTCTCCCAATCAAACTGATTGGTAACCAACTTGCCATCAAAAACCTTCGAGAGATTCACTTGTACAAACACAACCCCAATCAACAATACACCTTCAAATATATAATCAAACCAAACCTCCAGGGTTTTGATGTTGCCCTTCAATTAATCTCAGTAGGACTATCAGTTGAATCTTTGAGAGAAGATTCCTCTTCCTACTTCACATGAGCAACGTACCTTCCAGAATATATTCTCCAATCAAGACGTATGTTGTGCCCTCTGTCTTAACTAGGGAGTGTTCTTTTATCCAAGCTCCCTCTTAATCTAGGGAGATTAACTTCCTTCTTCGGTGTTGGAGAATATTTTATGGCTTCCATCCTTCTCATCATATTAACTTCTCTTACGGACTTATTCACCAATATGATGTACTTGCACAACTTAGATAGCAAGTACAACCAATTCTATAGAAGCATGAAGTTAGTCATAACAAAGACTTATAGTAGCGTAAGCATTTACATAATCTAGCCCAATACTTCAATCTTCTAGCCCAGGTTTGATACAAACCCTAAATCACATCACCAATTTAATCAAGATGACATAAGATTAGTTTTGTTTTGTCATATAGCGATCCCTAGAAATAAGTCAAAAGAAAATTAAAGGTATCTAACAACTTTCAGAAGCCATATGATAGACTATCTACTAGGGTTTTATGTAAACCCTAGATTTCTCTCAATATGAATAACTTTTACTAGGGTTTGATGTAACCCTAGATTTCAATCAGAACAAACACATCATAAATAACTTCTACTAGGGTTCGATGTAAACTCTATATTAACCATCTATAAATTCTCAGCAAACATTATATAGATTCAGATGAATACACATACTAGAGAATTTAATCATTACTAGCGCTGAGATGTAAAACCTTAGACTCTTCAATCATCATCCTAGAACTCCAAACTTTGAGTCTTGACTAGAGCTTGATACCAAACCCTAGAACTTATGATCATTAGAAATTTGGTCAACACATATATCTAGGAGATTTTCATCATGTATAAGCATATCATATGATTAGACAATAGTTAATATATCAGACATACATCGACCTAGACTAGGCTAGGGATTCAATCAATCAAAGGAGTAGATACCTAGGGTTTCATTCCTAGGACTTTTCATAACAAGGATTTTGCTTGTAGACCTAACCAAAACCTATGGTTTCAGTTCATGTCAAAAAAAACCCTTATTTTATCAAAACTTCAAAGGTTCGAGATCTCGAACAACATCATTTCAACCCTAATAAGTTAGAGCTTCCATGATCATATCAAAATCCCAAACACGACATTATTAATATGTTAACCAGAATAGCAATTTCTTCATTAATAGCCCTAATTAGGTTTAGGGTTTCACACATTATCAACATACGCATAGGTTAGGGTTTTTCCAGAGAACCTTTTAGGGTTCCTTTTATGCAGATAATTAGAGGTGTATAAGGTGAGTAGATTCATCAAATGATGAATCACCCCAAACAAGAATCTTTTAAGATTCAAGAGAGCTAAACACAACAAATGTTAGTAGTGTAGAATGGGTTTGCCAATGAGAATTAATCAAGACTTTATAATTTAAGATATACCTTTGTTTCTCGACAAACCTTCTTGTGATGCCTTCCTTCATACTCTTTTAGCAAGTCATTTCCTAGAAGTATGTGCCATGGTCCTGCAATACACACTTTCAAGCAAAACCGTGATACGAAGAGCATAATTTGATTTCTCAAGTTAGAGCTTTTATGCAACTATGAGGAATGGAATTCTAATATATCAAGGTCCAAGGATCAATTTAATTGACAACAGGACATTTATTTTATAACTAGATTACTTTGTAGATTGTAAGATTCTAACATGTGTGCTATATAAGGATCATAAATTAGACTAGCTATAGGCAAGAATTATTAGATGTAATACAAATCTAGAAATTCATGCGTACCTTGTAGTTACATACGTTTGATTTGATAGCATGTTGGACTAGTTGTAATACTAACTTGATTTTCTTAAGTTGATTTCTTGTGCCTCTCATCTCAGACCTTTGATAGATCTCCATAGGCAGTTGGATTCAGTTTCATTTCGTGATGTAGATTGAATGTGCTTGTATATCACTGCCTAAAAATCACTGATCCTTATCGATGCTTTGGCCTAAACCACTTGTTATGCACATACTACATAATCTGAATTCTCCGCTATCACTGTGATAGAACCGAGTTTCTTTTTCACTGTATTAACATCACATGGAGGCAATGAGAGTTCATCTGAGGTCATTTTGATACGAGGTCACTATCATAGCTCTTAACTGTGATCATCATCGAAACCTTGACTGTGAGAAAACACCAAAACTGTGAGACTGAACCTTCCCTCCGTAATCTTATTCACTGTGGTCATTACTGTGATCCAACTGACCTACTGTAATCATCTTTGTGACATGTCCGAATTTTCGTCACTGTGGTATATCATCGAAGGTGTGGTAGTAACGAGACCTTGTCATATCACCGAGACTCTATTTTTGAGATTTAACTGTGACACCTGAACTGTATAGCATCCATTGTAAATTTTTAAGGTCTGCCACCGAATTGTGTAGCATCTAGGAAATTAATCCAAACTGTGAGAGCACTGTGGTTTATATTCTGTGACAATGTTGTGATAACGATCATCTCTATACCCTTATCCGAGATCTTTGTACCCATACGAACTTGTCTCTGAAATTCTGTCCGATATTCTGTGACTGTTGTTACTGCGAGGTCTTCATACTTCTTCAAGGTGCTTTCTAGGACTGAGCTAGTTCACTGTGATCCATTAACCAAGAAGTGTCCATTTATGTTCTTCAAGAACCTTTCACTGCCTTTGATCATGACCTTAGCTCTGATACCATGTTAGAGAAATTAAGGAGTTGGCAGTTAATCAGTTTCTCTTATTATGACATTATCTTGTGATGGTTTGTTATTATCATTTGTTCTTTCAATTTATCTTTTCTTATCATCAAGAGTAATGCCAATAAACAAATAGAAGAAGACACAAGATGTAGGCACACTGCCAGGGCCAAACCCCACTCTTTGGGGAAAACCCAGTCAAAAATTCTTCCTTCAGTAGATTCAAGATGAAGCGACCAAGACCCTTAGACTATAGACCCTTAGACTATGGACTTCCTCCATCAAGTCATCTTTTCACTGTGTTAGCACCAAGATCTCCTTTGCTTGCACCAAAATTTCATCCTCAATACCTTGACCGAGTTCTGTAGCACTGAGTTCATAGCTGAGATAGCACTGAGTTTCATAACTGAGATAGCATCGAGTTAGGCCGAGACTGTAGTATTGCCATGGGCCGAGATTGTAGTATCATCATAGACCGAGACTGTGGTATCATCATAAGCCGAGACTGTGGTATCATCATTGACTGAGACTGTAGTATCGTCATAGTTTAGATATCACCGAGATCAAACTAGTGAGACCCTTCTCACTGTGAAAGCACTGAATTGTCATGGCATCCTTTGTAGAAATTTATAGTTTCCCACCCCGGTTTTCAGTTTCACCTTATTACTCCAAAATAGTTAAATGCCCTTTCCCATATCCATACATTTAACAAGCTGGAAAATAAATTTTGCTGAAAACACAAATTCTGGAAAAATTACAGAATGCTGGAAAATGCAGAAATAAATATCAGCACACATAAAACAGTCATTCGCACATTTTGACACATATATTTTTGGTCAACATGACCCTGGAAAAACCCCCTACAACTCTTGGGGAAAACCAGTTCGAAAGCTCCTTCTTATTTCTGGAAAATGTTTTTTACAGTGAGAGAAATATTCAGCAAAAATCAGCAAACAGACTTTTACAACTTATCTTGTTTTCCGTGCTTAACCACTGCCTTAGAAAATGTGCAAACAGCAAAAACAGAACAGCAATAAATTTTGTACGTCCTCGATTTCCGTGCCAATTTTCAGCCTCAAATGTTGTTGTACGACCTGCCTAGAAAAGCGTGCAAGCTGCCCAAAAATCTGTTGTACGGTTTTCTCGATTTCTGTGCAGAAAAACAGTTGTACGGCTGTACAAATTTCTGCCTAGAAATGCATGCCAAGGTACAACCACTTGCTGTACGGCCTCCCTTAAATTCTGCTCCTCGATTTCTGTGCAAACCTGCTGTATGGCCTGCTGTGCGACCTTGCTGTACGGCCACCTTTTCTCGAAAATCGTGCCTAAAATCTGCCTTACTGCGTGCAAACTCAGCTGTACGGTCTTGCTGAAATGTCTTGCTGAAATGCTGCCTTGGAATGTGTGCCAAGCTGCTGCCTCCTTCTCCTCACTGCCCAGAAATCTCCCTTGCTCTCCTTCTCTCAATCTGCTCATGAAAGAATGAATGACCTTTTCTTCCTTTTCCTCCTTTAACCTAACCCTAAGTGACTTTTGGGGAATCCCTAAATCCAATGGCTGAGATAGATTGAGATCTAGGGCTGAGATTAAATGCTCATTTAAATCTCACTTTCTATTTTTTTAATTCACCCCACTTTAATAAAGACCCACTTAGTCATTTATTTCCAAAGTCACTTTTCCTTTCTAATTTTACATTGACTTTATTAAAGTCACTTTAAAATTAGACTTTAGTAACTTTATCACATAAAGTCACTTTTAATTAGATTTGACTTTATAAAAATTATAAAGTCACTTTAGGAGAAAAATTAAATTCTTTTGGACACTTTTCCCTAGGCCAAAGATCAAAGCCTTAGGGAACCACCTGTCCTCCGGTAACCAAATTTCAACACTCCCTCTTATCGAGGAAGGTGTTCCTCACCACACCCATCTTGTCTCTGAAGTAGACATGCTTGCCCCGTGGTAAGGCTTTGGTAAGAATATTTGCAACCTGCTCATCAGTGGGAATATACTCAAGCTTCACAGCTCCTTTCTAAACATAGTCTCTGATGAAATGATATTTGATCCCGATATGCTTTGACCTGTCATGAAATACTGGATTCTCCGTGAGTTTAATGCAACTCTGATTATCACAGTAAATCACCGAAGGTCTCAACGGCTGACCAAATAAGCCAAACAACATCTTGCGAAGCCAGATGGCCTCACAACTAGCTAGACTGGCTGCCATATACTCTGCTTCCGCTGAACTCAATGCTACTGACCGCTGCTTCCAGCTGAACCATGACACCACCGCCGAACCCAACCCAAAACAGCACCCTGAAGTGCTCTTCCTATCAGAAGCACAACCTGCCCAATCAGAATCAGTGTAACCTGCCAATCTCACTCCATCCCCCTGCGTGTAGTCCAGACCATAATCCACTGTCCCCTGCAAGTACCGCAAAATGTGTTTTGCAGCCACCCAGTGAACCTTCCTAGGCTCACACATAAACTGACTCATCGTGTTGACTGCAAAACAAATATCTGGCCTAGTGTTGACCAAATACATCAAGGAACCAATCAGCTGTCTGTACAATGTGGGATCCACCAACTCGGAATCCGAAGCATGAAGCTTCTTCCAGTTGGTGATCATCGGTGTCGACATGGGTCTACAATCCTCCATGTGGAATCTGCCAAGGATGTCCACAATATACTTCCCCGGTCCCAGGAAGAAATGCCCCTCCTCCTGCCACACCTCCAAACCCAAAAAGTAATGCATCAAGCCGATGTCCTTCATCTCAAACTCCGCCGCAAGATCTCTCTTGCAGTGCTCTATGAGTCTCTCTGCACTCGTAATGACCAAGTCATCCACATACAGCACCAGAATGAGAGGCTCCTCACCTATCACAATATAGTAAAGGTTCGGATCTGCCTCACTCTTTGTGAAACCCATCCCCTGCAAGTATGTATCTATCCCGGAGTACCAAGCTCTGGGAGCTTGCTTCAGGCCATAAAGGGCCTTCTTCAGTCTGCACACATGGGACTCCTTCCCATGCACCTCAAAGCCCTGTGGCTGCTTAATGTACACCTCCTCCTGTATGAAGCCATTGAGAAATGCGGTCTTCACATCCATCTAGTGGATCTTCCAACCCATCTCTGCTGCTATCGATATAATGGAGTGGATCGAAGTATATCGAGCCACGGGAGCGAAGGTCTCCTCATAATCAACTCCCTCTACTTGGGAGAACCCTCTAGCCACAAACCTCGCTTTGAATTTCTCAATGCTGCCATCTGCAGCATGCTTTACCTTGTAAAGCCATTTGGAAGTAACCACGGATTTGCCCTCAGGCCTCGGCACCACCTCCCAAATATCATTCTTTATGATAGAAGAATACTCCTCCTGCATGGCCTCTCTCCAGACCTGCTGGCTAGCTGCCTCCTCATAGCTAGAAGGCTCAGAGTCAAGGATGCTGGTAGCCATTGCCATATAGCTACAAAACCTCTCAGTTGGTCTGCTCTCTCTGACCGGCCTCTTAAGCTCAACAACAGAAGTGCATCTCAAGCCTCACTCAAGCCACTCGGGGCTTCTCTTCCGCCGCCTGGGCACACTTCTCCCCCGCCGGAGAATAAAACCTCCTCTCAACATCGTGAGCCTCGAACTCCGACCGGCTCCCCGTCCGTCGTCCTCCCCGCTTGCACCTCAAACCTGTAGATGTCGAGGTACCGTGTGAACTCGTCCATCGCGGACTTCGCTGAATCGCTCGTGGACCGCCCGCATGTCGCCCGTAGCACCACCTCGTCTCCGACTCGTTGAGCCACTCCCCACCGACGGACTCCGACATCGTCATAGATGTACCTCCGATCCTCCTGATCCCCTCGCCCACCGGATCCCCCGCGGATCGACTCAACCGCCGCCGAGGGTCTGGCCGATCCAGATACTCTAACTTCCGTGGCCTCCTGAAAGCCCTGTCCTCCTCGAATTTCACATCCTGCCTGACAACAACTCTCCTCTGTGCAGGAATATAAATTTGAAAGGCTTTCGAGGTCTCACCGTAGCCCACAAAGATACCCTTCTCTGCGGTGGGCTCTAGTTTGGTCCTCTTCTCCTTGGGTATGTAGGAGTATGTGATGCACCCAAAGATACGAAGATGACCAATATCAGGCTTCTTCCCAGAAAAAGCCTCCTCCGGAGTCATGTGCCCCAAGGCACGATGCGAACTCCTGTTCTGCAAATAAACAGCTGTGTTGCAGGCCTCTGCCCACAAAAACAATGGCAACCCCTGATCATGTAACATGGCTTTGGCAGCCCCTCCGATGGATCTGTTCTTTCTCTCCGCAACCCCGTTCTGCTGGGGGTTGTAAGGAACAGTGAACTCCCTCCTAATGCCTGCCTCCGCGCAATAGTCAACAAACTCTCCAAGGGTGTACTCTCCCCCATTGTCCGACCTCAGGGACTTGATCTTCCGACTTGTCTGTGTCTCCACAAGAGCTCTGAACTCCTGAAACCGCTTGAAGACCTCACTCTTGGTCTTCAAGAAATAAATCCAGGTCCTCCTGGAGTGATCATCAATGAATAACACATAGTACTCATATCCACCCAAGGAAACATGAGACATCCAACCGCTCACATCGGAATGAATCAAATCAAGTATCCCAGTCGCTCTGCTGTCACTGCTGGGAAAAGGGGATTTGGCAAACTTGCCCATCGCACATCCTCTGCAAGTATCAAAGTGATCAGTACTGAAATCTGGCACACCTGTAGTGATCTCCCGCAAAGTCCTCAAGGTTCCATGATACATATGCCCCATCCTGCGGTGCCAAATCTCACACAGCTCAGAACTGCTAGCTCTGCTGTCGGTACTACTGCTCAATGCCAAAAGGGGCTGAAATGCAAACTTGTACACTTTTGCATGGCGTACACCTATCACTCTAGCTGAATCAGCTGGAGTGCCCCTGGGATACATCAGCACCTGTCCTCCCCTGAACAGTATCTCATATCCTCTATCCTCCAAAGCTGAGACGGATATGAGGTTCTTCCTCATCCCTGGCACATAAAGAACATCCGACACCTTCAAGGGAGGTTTGGACTCCCTCTGAAATGTCAATGTTCCCACACCGACTGCTCTAACAACTCTGTCATCACCGAGTACTACCTCTACATCAGTGCCACTCTCTGAAAGCTCTGAGAAGTACTCGCGGACTCCTGTCATGTGACGTGAAGCCCCACTGTCCACATACCAGATACCCGAAGATGCTCCGCTCATCGAGGGAAATGCATGCTCCCTCTGAACCTCTATGGCAGATAATCCTGCACTAGAAGACTCACACGCAATGAACCCAAACTCCGGGTCAAAGCGATCTGCAAAGTCCTCAACCTCTGCTGAAGCTGCCATGCTCTGGTTCTTCCCCTTCTTCTTCTTCTTCTCCGGACACACAACTGCATAGTGTCCCATCTTCCGACAATTCCAACACTTCACTTTGGAATAGTCCTTCTGTGAGTTATCCTGTTTACCTTTACCTTTGCCTTTGCCCCCACCATTGCTTGTGGAAGCCTGCTTCTTCCCCTTGCCTTTCTTGCGTCCTGCCAACAGTGCTACATCCTCATCCTGCTCAACTGGCTTGGCTGCCCCAAGCTGACCTTTCCTGATCTCTGTCTGAATGCAATCATCCCAAAACCTCTCCCATGTGGGAAGGGTCTCACGTGCACAAACCCCATCAGCAAAGTTCATCCATGAACGGAGGAGGCCATTCACTGCAATCCGCACCAACTCAGTGGGTGGAATGGCCTCTCCAATCGCTGCCAACTCATCTCTCACATTAGTAATCTTTGTGAGATATCCAGCTGCACTATCATTGCCCATCTTAATGGTCTTCAACTTCTCCTTCAGGACCATTTTCCGGTTCTCATTGGTACTCTGGTAGAGATTGGACAATGCTGTCCACATCTCATGAGCATTTCTCTTCCCTCTCACATGAGGAATGCAATGGTCTTTGATTCCTTCTAGAATCAATCTCTTACCCTTGCTGTTCTTTTTATTATATGCTGCCAACTGAGTAGCATCAGTAGGCACATTCACAGGGTTCTGTGTGGTATGCACCATAATGTCCCAGACTTCTGCCTCCTCAAAGATACTCTGCATTCTCTCCTTCCAAATGTTGTAATTGGAATGTCCATCCAACCTATCCTCCACCCTCAGTCCCAAAGACATCCTGCTGTCCTAAAACTGAAAAAATAGCACTGCTGTAGTAAAGATAAAACTGTTGTTTGTGAAAAATCAGCTTGCTGGAATTTTCTGAGTGAAAAATCAGCAGGCTGTAATTTTCCTCCTTGCTGTCCCAAACTGCTCTTCAGCACTCAAGCTCCGATACCATGTAGAAATTTATAGTTTCCCACCCCGGTTTTCAGTTTCACCTTATTACTCCAAAATAGTTAAATGCCCTTTCCCATATCCATACATTTAACATGCTGGAAAATAAATTTTGCTGAAAACACAAATTCTGGAAAAATTACAGAATGCTGGAAAATGCAGAAATAAATATCAGCACACATAAAACAGTCATTCACACATTTTGACACATATATTTTTGGTCAACATGACCCTGGAAAAACCCCCTACAACTCTTGGGGAAAACCAGTTTGAAAGCTCCTTCTTATTTCTGGAAAATGCTTTTTACAGTGAGAGAAATATTCAACAAAAAATCAGCAAACAGACTTTTACAACTTATCTCGTTTTCCGTGCTTAACCACTGCCTCGGAAAATGTGCAAACAGCAAAAACAGAACAGCAATAAATGCTGTACGTCCTCGATTTTCGTGCCAAATTTCAGCCTCAAATGCTGCTGTACGGCTTGCCTAGAAAAGCGTGCAAGCTGCCCAAAAATCTGCTGTACGGTTTTCTCGATTTTTGTGCAGAAAAACAGCTATACGACTGTACAAATTTTTGCCTAGAAATGCGTGCCAAGGTACAACCACTTGCTGTACGACCTCCCTTAAATTCTGCTCCTCGATTTCTGTGCAAACCTGCTGTACGGCCTGCTGTACGACCTTGTTGTACGGCGACCTTTTCTCGAAAATCGTGCCTAAAATCTGCCTTACTGCGTGCAAACTCAGCTGTACGGTCTTGCTGAAATGTCTTGCTGAAATGCTGCCTTGGAATGTGTGCCAAGCTGTTGCCTCCTTCTCCTCACTGCCCAGAAATCTCCCTTGCTCTCCTTCTCTCAATCTGCTCATGAAAAAATGAATGACCTTTTCTTCCTTTTCCTCCTTTAACCTAACCCTAAGTGACTTTTGGGGAATCCCTAAATCCAATGGCTGAGATAGATTGAGATCTAGGGCTGAGATTAAATGCTCATTTAAATCTCACTTACTATTTTTTTAATTCACCCCACTTTAATAAAGACCCACTTAGTCATTTATTTCCAAAGTCACTTTTTCCTTTCTAATTTTACATTGACTTTATTAAAAGTCACTTTAAAATTAGACTTTAGTAACTTTATCACTTAAGTCACTTTTAAATTAGATTTGACTTTATAAAAATTATAAAGTCACTTTAGGAGAAAAATTAAATTCTTTTCGACACTTTTCCCTAGGCCAAAGATCAAAGCCTTAGAGAACCACCTGTCGTCTGGTACCAAATTTCAACATCCTTTTCATGTGATTTGCACTGCACCTTTATCACTGCAATTATACCAAGATCCTAACTGCTCTGAAATTATCTTCTTGAGAAAATCTGAGCTGTATCACTGTGATATGATCCAAAATTTCATAGTGATCCGAATTCTGTGATGTAATTCGAAATCTTAGCTGGGTATATATAGTAGTCTCTCCATAGGAAATGAGCTGACATGTACTTCTTGAAGAGATGTGTCTCCATATAGGCTGACTTAAATATTTTTATTTGAGGCTGACATGCATCATTTGAGAGAGGCCGACTTGAAGGCTGTCTTTGAAGAAGATTTGCTGAAGAGACCAAGGATGATGACCTTGAAGAATATGACTTGATGGAGGAGCCTTTTGACCAAATAATAAACAACCTATATTACATGATTCAAAAGCCCAGAATGGGTCAATATAAATCTATAATGACTAACCTAGAAGTCCACAATGGGGACCTTAATCTAAATATGACCCAAGCATGAAACCCATCCTTTAATAAGTCATTTAATAATAAAAAATTCTTTTTGACAAATATATTAATAATGAAGACTGAACCTAGTTACATTCTTCAACAACATGGTCATTATTGATTCACAGATGTTAATGGCCATGGAAATATGTTGCAGTTGCACCATTAATAATAATAATAATAATAATAAAATAACAAGAGTGTGAGATTGATACCCTTTGATGATCAATTTTCGGTCACCAGTTTATGCTCACTGAAGATGAATTCAATCTAACTAGTCAGGAATCACTCCAAGAAACTGATTAGATAACGCTGCCAACACTCCGCTCTGTAATATAAGAAATGTTGGCAGAAGTCATTGTGCCAATCCCATAGGGTTTGAATGTGTCGAAGTCCCTCGAGGTTCGCCACTAACACCCATTGATGGTACTCTACCACCATTAGGGCTACTTCACAATATGCGACCTATGTCTCTATGCCTTTCTACAACCATGTAAGTACCTAGATCAAGGTCTATATAAATTACATAAGTGGCACTAGTCTAGTATCGAGGGTAGAAGTCAACATAGAATTGGAAACATGCAAGTATTGTGTATTTCAAGCGGATAAGAATTGCACCAAGTTAGAGTTGAGATTGACAGAGAGACAAGTCCGTGTTAGTTTGTGTAGTTTGGACAGGTCTTCTAGTCTTAGATTGTGTCTATGAGGCTAGGGAACACATTTTCTCGAATACCCAAAGAAGGTTTTGCAAGAAAAGGCATTGATTAAATTTAATTAAGCAATTAATTAATTTTTCTAAGTCTAACTTGGGGAAATAAGCTTAATTAGTCAGTATTAATTGGGGTAAATCGATTTTCCTCTAGAGACTTTCAGAAAAAGTCACTTGATGGGGTTAAGATGATCTTAACCATCGATTGAGATTAGATCATGGCTGTTGATTCGTCAACGAGAGATTATAAGAGGAGAATGATGGCTCATTTGGAGAACACATTGAGACACAGAGTTGTAGTGATAGCAAAGGGCACAAAGGCAGTATAGGGATATCAACAATAGGGGTTTCAACAGAGATCACTGGAGAGATTCTTCATAGCGATTTGCAGGGAGAGTTGGAGATTGATTTTTCTGCAGAGAGAGGTTGATTTTCCAATGGTGCAAATTGCTTCAACAGGGGGTGCGAATTACCCTAGTAGGCAATGTGAATTGCTTAGAGAGGGAAAAACTCCAGAGCAAGGAGAATTGGTAGGAGAGATCGATTTTCATTGGAGGATCGATTTGCTAGTAGGAGTCGAGATTTGCAGTGGAGGCCGAGTCAATTTTCCCAGCCAGTGCGAGTTTCCAGGAGGGTCGAGTTTATCTGCTAGGCCGCACATGTGAGCCAGATTGAGCTTCATAAGGAGTCCAAATTTGAGATGGAGGGATGAATTGCTTCCAAGAGGTCAGGTTGACTTGTAGAAGTGGTCAAAGTTATTTTGCCGGAGGTTTGCCATTTTAGGACAACCATTTGTAATAGTTTTGCTGAAGAATTTAATAATTAAAACTCTCATCTGAAAAACTGGTTTTCCCTTCGGGTTTTTTCTAGGGACATTTGTTTGAAAATACTTGTGCATAATTGTCTTAGTTCTTGTGGATAGCTATTTTTCTGTGAATTTGCAATAGTGTTTTGTTCAGTATTTGCCGCAAGTATTTTGAAGAAGACAAATAATCTAAATACATAGGAGAATAATAACCATTAACTACAACATAATTAAAATTTCACAGTTTGAATAAGCTAGAAACATCTGGTGTAGGTCAAAAACCTGACAAACGGGGAAGGTAGAGTGCCTAGGTGTAGAGCTGATATGCTTTGATACCATTGTTTGAAGTCACGAAATTGGAAGATAGATTTAGGATAATGTGAGATGCATATTATTAATGGAATATATATATATTTTCTTGACCCTTGGTTTCATATTCCAAGAGGTCTCTTGGACTTCTCATGATTGTTGGCCTTCACTTTGAAGTGGATTTTTGCCTTCTTTTGAAGTGAATAAACCAAGTTCACATAACCCCAAAGGATTATGTTTCCAGCAATTACCTTTATTTATTGTGGCATTTGATAGGCGTGCAACTTAAGATAGAAAGACCATATTGTTGTGTATGGTGTTTGGAGCACTTGTTGAACCTATTGGTGGTCATAAGAACATTGCAATACATATAATGGCATTTCATATTAATAAAACGTTAGATAGTATTCAAAGGTTGCAATTCATGTCCTTTTAGCATATGACCATTCAATATTTGTATATAATGTCACATGCTATTGTATTAATGAATTCAATCATATTACAAATATATTTTTATTGTAAATGTATTTGAACTTTTATGCTAGGTGAACCACCTTGTTGGGCGTTAGTATTGAGAATATTTTGTTATTTTCACATGGATCAAAGTTACTGGCACACAAATGAAGGTCACTCCATGATGGAGGAGGTTTTTGTAACAACCTAGTTTTATTTATTGCACATTTATCCATGTTCTCTATTCTTTGAGTGTTTGTTGGCTGATTGGACAGAGAGACCTAGATATGTTTGCTATTTTGAACATTCATTGAATATCTTGAGATGGTTGCCTCCTTAAAATAGTGGAGTACTCCCCTTGTTATGAGATGTTTAGCACATATATTTTAGATTGTATAACTGCTTTGCACACTTATCTAGGGCAATGTTGCACGAAGCGGGGACGTTTTTTGGAAGCGGGGACGCGGAAGCGTCATTTCCAAAAAATCTAGGAAGCGAAGCGTCTCGGAAGCGTCTACTATATATATATTTTTTATTTTTATTTTTTTGCATTTATATTAAAAAAATATCCAAAATACCAAATTAATTCTAGAAGATATGGAAGCATGCATATTTGTACATAAATCAAAATAGATATGACATCCATTGTACATTAATGATTAATTATTGAGCATCAACCATTTAGATGCATCAACCATCTATAATCTAGATTCTTCTCCTCTTGTCTAGCCTTTGCCTCTACCTTGATTATCTAGGGACATTAGTCAAAATTGCCCAATTTTGATCAAACCCTAATGCAAGCCTTAAAATATGGTAGAAAGAACTTAACATGCTTGATTGATTATTTTGACTTGATTGAAATGTAATTTTTTGCTAACGACATGAAAAATGAGTTCAACAATTTACACCACCAACACTAGGGTACATATAGGGCTTGGTGCTCTTGATTAAATGCTAATCACATACCCTTATACATGATATAATCTAATGACATGCCACCATACCATTGATCCTGAATTCCTGAAAACTGTTAAGTCTGCTGAATTTTGAATAGGATATGAAATTCTATTTTCTCCATATGAAGTCCGATCGGGCTGGAACCACTCTCAAACATCCTGAGTCATTTCATGGTAATGTTAAAAATTTAAGTAAAAGGATGAAAATGAAAAATAAATGAAAATGTCACTTTTACTTTAAGAATTTAACATTGCCATGAGCGAGCATCTAAGAAACATCTAAGGAGGTAAAAGAGAGCTTATATTTTTTTCATCCTATCCCTAACTCAGCACTAACTCACCTACTAACCCAACCAAAGACAAAAATAAAAAAATAAAAAATAAAAAAAATTGTTTTTTTGACCTACATTAGTCGGATCCGTACGACGCTGTACGGAACCGCTGGCGATCTGTACGGATCCGTACAACGATCCGTCGTACGATCCGCGGATCCACTGTATCCGGGTACGGATCCCGTACGGTTCCGTACGGGACGCGGTTCGGGCCTTGGAGTGGGGGGGGGGACGTTTCCTGCAACATTGATCTAGGGTGCTCAACTTAGTATTATTTTACTATTATGGCCCTTGATCCAAGGGAGGTAACAACTATTATTGACACATCCTCCTAGGGTGTAACCTCCATGGATTATATGACATTTTCTTGGCATGGTCAATGTGGTTCACAACCACATCCTTTCACACCTCTCAACGACACATCTCTTCTAGGGGAATTAGTATGTTAATTGATGGATCAATGAATTGGTTGGATAGAGCCCCCCTTCTTTTGACGAGTAAATATTATTTTTTTATTGGAGCCTGGAGGTGGTTGTTGGAGGCTTTTTTGAAGGGCATTCCAAAGGAGAAGAGGACAAGTGGAATTTTGCATGGATTATTTGGCACCGAGAAGAAAACATGTGACATCCCTTCTTTAGTGTTTCACTATTTTCTTGGGAATTTTTGTCTTGGAGAGTACATTATGTAATAATTTAGTCTTTTTCTAGTATTTGTCTTGGAGAATAAAGTGGATTTTGAATCCTCTAAATAATATTTTTAGTGTAGAGGAGATCAAGGTCAAATCTATTTAAGGATTCGCTCTATCCATTGAATAAAGAAAACCTTTGGAGCCTAGATGAATATGTACCAAGATCAGTTAATCAAGGTTCTATCTTATGTGTGGTTGCCACTTTCTCTTTCTTTTGTCTCATGGATAATTATTTAGAGTTACCATGCAATTTGATCCTAGAAAAAATGTTAGATATATAGTTGTCATATGAAAAAGGAATTGGTGTGTGAGGTGTTCTTTATTAGCAAATTGAGAAATATAGAGCATAAATAATATATTTTAGTTAGTTGTATTGTAGAAAAGATATATTGCAAACACAATAGCCAAATAAAGAACCATAATAGCACCAAAATGTTATACCTTTATTACTGGAAACAATGTGTACTTGCCTAAAGGGGGCAACCTTGAAGTTTGCAGAGCTTTGATTGCATATAACTTCACAAAACATCTCATTATATTGCTGCTACTTTTATTTATCTCCTATGAACACTTTAGAAAAGGAACCTTTTAATAGGCCTAACCTTCTAGTAAGCCTTATTATGTTTATTGCTTTCACACTATTACATGGGCCTCAATAAGAACCATTATAGATTGGATGGATTTTAGAGTGGCCTGGAAGTTATAAGTAACCCATTAGCTCTACATATTTGAGGACCTTAAAGGGGACGTAAAACTTTGGAGCAAGCTTTTAGTGGTGGTTGTTTTTGAGGGAGGTCTACTTATATGGCTGCAATGAAGGAACACCTAATCCCCTTATTCAAAATGGTGTTTGGAGCGATGTTGCTCAACTTCTTGCGTCACCCTATTTTGAGCAATGACCAAATTATCTTTGAGTGTGTAGAGAGTGTTGACGTAGTAGTGAGGGTTTGTCTACCTCATGTACTTGATAAACACTTGGTAAGTAGTGTTGTCACCGCCTAATCCACACCTTAGGCTACGTGGAAGAAATCTTCAATCCACTAGGTGTGGCCTTGGGGGCGAGTCTCGAGTAGAGTTTTATTGTCATTCTATCTCAACTTCTCTGTCTAGGCTAACTCCTAGCAAAGCCAAGGGGGGTAGTCCCTAAAAAAAAAGGTTGATTAAGCTATAGAAAAACAAGCAACTATTCTAGGCGTTAATTCGATTACATAAAGTACATTAACGAACAACATATAATTTATATGATTGACAAGTAGATAATTAAATGCCAAATTTAAATAGCAAGATAGATCAATGCCACAAATAAATGCTTGTGTTGTTGAAAGAAACTCGGGCAAACGTAATCGTGGCCAAATGAATATGTTGTCAAATGTTTTGGAGAGTGCTCTTGGTAATTTTTATTATAGTTGAGTTCGCTTGGAATTATTTAAGTGAGTGCAAAATGGAGAGGCAGATATGTTGATCTGCATGTGATTGCAAGAAAATTAAGCTAATCTATGGTTTGCTTCCTTCGTGGCTTATATCCTTCGAATGAAAACAAATGAGTCGCTTGGAGATCCAATAGGAATAAACGTAGTTTCAAGGCATTCCCCTGATTTCACAAGTCAACAATAAGTGTTTTCAAACTCACAATAAAAGTAGAAAAGTTTTCCCTAATTAATCTATCTAGCCAACAAAAGTTCCTCTCTGAATCATGCCAAAGGTCAAGCTTTCGCTCGTGATGGTTGAGAGCATAACAAGAACTTGGAGGGGAAAATTTGTGACTTTATTAGCAAAAAAATAAATCTATATAAACAAAATTGAAATCTAATCTACAATTCGAAGGAAATCTAAACTAAGAAAATGAATGTTTTGCGGTGCTTGGGTTTATTCCTTTAAGGTAATATTAACCAAATTGAGGAAACCATGAAAATGAGCCAAAACACAAAATTCCCCTGGGGTAGGGGGAATGGGATGCCTAGGGACTCCCACTAGCTCCCTCAAGATTACGATGATGTTTTAGAAGGCCTGGTACCCTTTGAAACAAAGGGAAATGGATTGTTGACCCCTTTTTTTAACTAAGGGGAACAGTTTGGATCCCTTTTGGTGTCCTGAGTGGTCTAAATCAT
Source organism: Pinus albicaulis (assembly GCA_034641835.2). Taxonomy (NCBI): domain Eukaryota; kingdom Viridiplantae; phylum Streptophyta; class Pinopsida; order Pinales; family Pinaceae; genus Pinus; species Pinus albicaulis. Next base: position 951,395,972 of record CM076571.1, on the reverse strand, counting down.
CAAAATTTGGGTAGCACCTCCCCTTGTATGTTCTCAAACTTGCAAAAAACAAGCGACTAATGGTGAAAGATGCACCAAATGACTTTGGGAACACCCACAAAAGTTAGTCTTAAAATCAGAAGTTTTCCAAGTGAAAACTTATTTTAAAAATTGATAAAATCTAGTCTAAGCAACCAAGAAAGAGTTAACTAAGGCTAGCTCTTAGATGCTTGTTATTTGTTTTTTTAACAACAAAAGATTAGCTCTAAGATTTGCCAAATATATCAATGATAACTTAGAAAAAGTAACCAATTTTTTTTTTAGTGTTTTTAGCTTACAAGTAAGAGAAGAGGAAGAAGAAGCTTGTAGGAAGAATCCTTCGACAATGGAGCCTCTTGTTGGAGCACGATGGGATATTGCTTCTTATGGTTTGAAGTTTAATGGAGCATTTAGCCAAAGTGACCCATTTCTCCAAATCAAGGTGCTTGTAAAGCTTTACAAAAACTTGCCAAGAAACTTTGTTAAGAGATAGGTGTTTCCTACATATGAAATTTGGAAAATATGCCAATCAAATTAGAAGCACATATAATCTTGAATTCCAAGATGCAAGACAAGAAGTATTTTTAACAAATACCCAACTTTGAAAAATCTATTCCTACTGGGTAACAATACGCCTTCAGAGGCCTATAACAAAGCTTAAAGCAAAAACACAAAGCAAGGTTACCTCATATGTTAAACATCAAGCATCCACACAAAGCTTGTACACCATTATTTGCCTCCAAAGTCTTTTATTCCAAATGTTAAGAACAATTACAAATGCCACTCTTCCAATCTTCTTCTCCAACCTCCGTTGCAATAAAGGAGAGTGTTTTTTCTATAGGCCAAGAGGGAGGAGATTCCAAAGAAGAGTGCTAATCTCTAGAAGAGGAAAACTCGCCATATGCCCCACTTAACTCCCCCTAACTTGCCTCCAACTCATTATTAACTGACTTGTGAGTCTAAGTGAGACTAGAGACAAGTAAAATCTTGTCACTTAACTCCTCCTAACTTGACTCTAACTCATTATTAACTGAGTATGAGTCTTAGTGAGAATGGAGAAAAGTAAAAGCATGTTTCCTTATAAATAGGGAGCTAATTTATTCACCTTTTTGAGTGAATAATTGATTTTCATGAGGAAAAATTAATATTTTTTCTCAAGAAGGGGGTACTTAGGTGAAGTGGGTTCTCCGAGTTAGAAAAAGAGTACCCCCAAGGCATATGAATCCTCCTAGTACCACTTTTTTTTATTACATAAATTTTATAAGGGAAATTCCTGTTTGCAAGATTTTTTATTTAAAAAAAAAATCCTAGAAAAATCTAATGCAATTTCGTAAGACTCTGGATAATGGGTAGCATGGTAATATACATTGACTATAGACTTATACAACACCGCTGAGGCCTAGCCATTAGGACGTACTCCAACTTTGTAGGTATGTGTGAAAAAACTTGGGAAATTATTAATATCTAAAAGGCCAAAATACTTAACCAAGTGAAAAAACACTCTAGAGTAACTTCTCTAATAACCAAGTCCTAGGGAGCTAAGTCTTTTATAGAAGTACATCATGCTAACATCATTTAAAGGGAAAAATTGTCCTGCAAGGCTTCTGAACTAGAAATTTATATAGGTGTCTTGTTCAACCTGGGTGGCTCACTATTAGTCCCGCTTGGTGCATCTGGGGAGGTAACAAGTAGGATAACCCTGATGTGGGGTTTTGGCAATAGACAACCACAATGGGGGTCACTTGAGTAGGCACATGATAAGTTGTATTGTACCACCATTTTGTGAGGGGTAACCATTGAATCCATTGGGATTGTCGTTTTGATGTAAATCATCTCAAATGTGCTTTCAAACACTTGTTGACAACTTCCTTTTGACCCATAGTTTGGGGGTGATAATGTTGAATTTTCTACAGGATGCATAGTAGAATACAATTTTCTGCCAGATAATTACTTCCTAATGATTTTCACACAATATTCTATGCCACTGATATCATTGAGCAATTATACTTAAGAAAATATTAACAGTAAATGCAATGGAAATAGTAAAGATCATAGAAAGACAACAATGCACAATAGAGAGAATATTTTTACCCTAGGAAACCCAACCTTGGGAGAAAACCCAACCTTGGGAGAAAACCCAACAACTTTTCTTTAGAAGAAATTATTCTTCAACAAGGTTTACAAATTAGAAATTTGTCTAGAAATCTGTGTCAATATCAAAGTCAAAATATTAGTCAAAGTTGGTCACCACCAAGTCAACGCTGGCCAAACTAGACAAAACAGCTATGTTGCACGAGTTTCCGGTACGCGGGTACTTTGGGTACGTGGGAACGAGTATCTGGTACGGCTAGAAGCTTTGCCCAAATTTACAGGAAACGTCTAAGTTGGGAGCGGCAATAATATAATATATTAAAAAATAAAATTTAATATATATGATTTTTTTTAAATAATGTAAAAATTAAATGTTTTAATGTACATTCCAAATTAAAATTTTAAATGAATTTTTAAATGATTCATTATTTAAGAGTCAAGAGACAACCATATAAAGTTAAAACCAAAACTAAAAGTTATCCAAATCATATTGATATTCTTACTTCAAAAAAAAAAACACAAAACCTAAAGATAAAAGCCTAGAGTAATACATAATTCAACTATGGGAGGGACCATCTTTCCCTTATATATTGGATAACTAAATTACAGATTACCACCCAACTTATAAAGTGAGTGCTAGTCATTTTATGACTTTCACACATTTTTTTTCCCAACATAAAGTTTTTCTTGTTAAAATTATAAGATTGAAATTACTTTTTAATAATAATAATAATCTAGTATAAGATTACAACGAAACAAAATACTAAATATTGGTGTATGAGACCTTTTTCTTTATGGGACAAGGCAAAATATTGATAGTACCTTAAATAAATAATCTCATTCTAAATTGTGAAACCTCTCAAAATCATCATTTTAAAGAAAACTAATTTAATTAAATAAATCAATCTTTTCCTCCTCAACATAAAAACTAAAACTAGATTAAACTAAATCCACCTAACTCATTATTAAAAATAAAAAATCACCATCTTCCTACCTAACTCCAGGTCACTCATTTTTAAAATAAAAAAATAAAAAATTACCATCTTCCAAAGTTACGCTTGGGAATCCGTCCTCTTCTGAAGTTACACAGCGAGCATAAATATCTTTGTTACATTAAATGTTGTGAATGTTCAATGCACCAACAAGTGGGAAGTACGCCATGTTACTTTTTTTTCGATCCTCGAGCCTTCACGAGCGACACAGAAGACGTGTAGCCGGTGTACAATCCCTGCAAACCCAAAAATGAGTTCTCAATCCCTGCGGCGCAGGGCACATGGTTTTATCCGAAAACCACAGATTCATCATTCTACCAAACCAAACCAAACCATGGTATTCACATTCAGTTTGCTTCATCCCAGCACGAGTGCAACATATAATATATTTTAACGATTAAATTTATAATCATAACTAAATATTGGTATATATAGATACTCTAATTATACCTTAAAAAATAGTTTATTCATTATTTAAAAAAAATTGTATTAAAAACCGTTATAGATTCAGTCCGAAAGTTCATTTATTATGAATGTGCTGAAGGAAATAAGGTTACTTGGCTAGCGGATGATAACTAACTTGAAATGAAATTTCAGGTATCCTCGTAAAGACATTGGTTTTCTCAATAGTTGGATTAGATTAAAGATCATACAAATTACAATAGATTTCGAACATATACATGTATAATAATTTTGGTAAATGAAAAACAAAATAAAAAAACACAACAGTCCAAGAAGTTTACGCGTGAATGGAATCCCTGTATAATAAATTGAATCTCCTGAACAAAAGAGAGAAAAATTGTCCCGTACATATATGATGTTATTTAAAGAAGGATCCATGGTCATAGCTATTAAAGCACAAGGCATAAAGAAAAAGGGACTGCTCAGTGCATAAAGCAGTTTCTACTTCCACGCCACCAAACTCCACGTGTGCTTGTTTTGCCCCATCGTTGTCGCGGCCAGCAAGTTCTCGAGGATTGGGAAGCTCCGCTAAATTGGGGATCAAATTTGGCGGCTTCTTGTAATAATATAGGCGTACACTGCGAGACCGACTTCACAAATCTCCGACAAAACCGTCGTCACTCGATTTGTCTCTGGATCTATTTTAAATCACCGTCGGATCCTTCACGGTTTTGAACCCACGGCCATTTAATTGCGTGCAGATATGAGCGGCTGCCGCTGCAAGCAACACAAAGAACAGAGCAAGGGAATATTTAATTTGAATAGTAATTTTGATCCATGTGGTAACAGGTTTGCCGCCAAATAGAGACGCTCCTCGATGGTTCGGAGCTCCCACAGGCTCCCGATCCAAGTTCCCACCAGAAACCCGCTCCGGAAACGGCAAAACTTGCAAACAGAAGCTTCCGAAAAGCTCCAACGCTCCAGTCAAGGTTTCCGCTCATTTTGGAGCGTTTCGTACCCGCTCCAAAGCTCCCAGGAGCGGCGGAGCTTGGGGTACTTGCCCTCCAAGGACTGGGAGCGGTACCCGTGCAACATAGCAAAACAGTCAAAAGTCAACGTTGATCAAACTGCAGTCTACTGTCAAATTCAGCCTTGCAGTCAACTCAGTGCTATAGTTAACTTCTGCGCTCAAATCCACACATGCGGCCTGCAGTCAAACCTGAACGTGCAACCTTCAAAAATCAGTCAAACAAATCGGTTAATGCTCAGTCAAACAACAGATAAAGTCGGTCAACCTGCTGTGCTCAACTTTAGTCATCGTCTCACACGTGCAGCTTCAAGAAGCTGGTCAAACTTGTCCTATTCTCACATGTGCAACCTCCAAGAGGGATAGAAAGAGAAGATGAAGAAAGAGAAATCTTGTTCTTGCTTTGTGGTGAAAATGAGAGGTCACATCATCTATTTATACTAGTTGAATGGGGTGAAATAACCCAAGTGACATGTCCCTTCACCCTCCTAGGGTAACTTCACTCTTTTGAGCTGACTTGTCATTCAAAAATCAAAATTTTAATTTATTTCTTCATAATTCTTCTAGGATGACTTAGGCATGCGGGAATACCTCCCAATGCTACACAAAAATCAACAGATAGGTAGTGCTAAGATGCAATTGAGTGCCTTGGAGCCTAAGTAGTCATTGCCAGAATTTGCAGGTGAAAGTGGGGTCATGGTTTGTTACAATTTATTGCAACATGCCATGGAGTTAAAAGATATTATCGATGAAGAGTTGAGCAACCATAGAAGCTCTAAAGGGGTGTTGTAGAGCACAAAAGTGAGCATATTTTGAAAGGTAATCAACCATAATCATGATGACTAATTTATAGCCAAATTTGGGTAACCCCACAATGAAGTCAATAGAACAATCAATCCATACAACTGGGGGAATATTTAAAGGTTGTAGTTCACTTGGAGTTTCCACTATTTGTTCCTTGTGTCATTGGCAAAGGTCACATTTTGCCACAAAAGTGCAGATTTCCTTCTTCACGCCTTTTGCCAGAAAATAATGTTTGATCCATTTGTATGTTTTTATGAAAGATGGAATGGCTTGTTGTTGGAGGTGCATGGAGTTCAGAGAATGCTGTTGATTTAAAGGTGGATTGTTTGCTCAAATACAAATGCCCTTTATAGTGAAACTCTTGATTGTGCCAAGTGTAGTGTTGAGATGGTATGGGTGCCATTTTAAGTTGTTGTATTAGGTGAGTGATCTTGGGATATGTGGACCATTCGTTGTAGACCTCATTTAATCAATGTTCTATGATGAAGGAGAGGGAAAAGAGGGATCCTTCCTCTTCATAATTTCGAGAGAGAGAACCTACAACCACATTTTACTTGCCCTTCTTATAAAGCATCTCATAATCATTGCCTACTATTTTGGTGATCCATGTTTGTTGCTATGGGAATGAAATCCTTTGCTACTTCAAGCTGCAATGATTAGTTTAATCTGGGAATGTTGCTAAAATAGGTGGGGATGTCACATATCCACAACATGCAATGTAGCCATCATTTATTTTTCTTATGTAGATTTTCCCAAAGTGCTCGCAAATTCGTTTATTGGTAAAAGTTAGAGGTCTTTCGTCTTGCATGAGTAGTGCTCCAATGCCTTTAATTAAGACAACGCATTCCAAACAAAATTCTTAGTGAAGTCTCATAGAGTGACTGGTGGGGTTTTACACATAGCATCCTTGAAATCTTGGAAGGCTCGATTTGTGGCTTCATCCCAATTGAAAGCATTTTTTTTAAAGAAAGATGGTGAGGGGAGCAATGATCTTGCCATAGTTCATGATGAACTTTCCTTAGTAATTTGTGAGTCCAAAAAAACCTTTTAAATTTTTAGGAGTTTTAGGTCATGGCCAATCCTTCATTACTTCAGTTTCCTTCGGCTCCACTCATACACCATCATTACTAACAATATGACTCATATGTTTTACTTCAAAGACATTAAAGGCACATTTAGACCTCTTGAGAAAGCGTTGATGTTTAGATAACAAATCCATATGGGGGATATGGGCATGCTGTTTTTTATTGTAGCTCTAGATATCATCGAAAAATTTGAGGTCCAAATTAGGTAGAAATGGTTGGAAGATGTGGTTCATGCAACTTTGGATGTTGGAAGGTGCATTATAAAGACCACATCATCAAGAACTTATAATGGCCTTCATGAGTGTAACAAACAAATTTTGGAATATTTGCCTTAGGTGAATTTGGTGGTAGTTGGAAAGGAGATCAAGTTTGGTTAAGAATTGATTGTCGTTGAGTTCATCCAAGTGAGAGCTCGAAAGTTGGGACACATGTGCCAAGTGCCTTCTTTTGAGTGTCATGACAACATGTGACGAATATGAATTGGTACTGAGACGGTTGACACCAGTACCTAGTAACTCCTGAGCTATCTTTTTCGTCACATTTTTTTTGGCAAATGGGTGGCGATAATGGCATACATTGTGTTAGTTTTTGTAGCATCGAATGTGTTCTAGCCTTGAAATTTTATGGAGAGGCTAGAGTACACGAGTTCTCCAAAACCCATAAATCGTTTTTGGAAATTCCACCTAGAGACGACTCAATTTGATTATTAGTAAGTTTTTAATTATTTCTTAAGTCTAAACTTAGGGAATATGATTAATCAACCAGAATTAATTAAGTCATGGTGTGAATGTTCTAGAAAGTCACATGGATCGATTTCTAGTTAATCCTAGGCATTGATTAAGATATAATCTTGGTCGTTGAAGGTGTAGCAACAAAACTTGCATGCTTGTTGACTTTGATAGCAAAAATGGCTGTAATTATAAAAATACACAAGAGGTATCTATACTAATAAATATTAATAAAATATGATATGATATAAGATGATTGAAAGTTACAATGAGGCCCTGTTTATATACCCATGCAGGTGCCTTTTCACGAATGGGCATGTCTTCTAGACATGCCCTTTCATTAACCTAATGACTATTTTACATAATCCCTGTTTATCTATTAATGACTATATTTATTACATTAGTTATGAATTAGATTCATACCATTGCCTTCTTCTCGAAAAGCTTTGTCCTCAAAGCTTAACTTTTCGACAATTTCCTTTACTTGGGATTATCTGCTAGACATGTCATTGAGCACTGGTACCTTCCTTATACTTTTCACACTGTCCTAAATCCATGTGATTTTTTTTTTTTCATTAATTTAATTAATTAAATAGTAATTTTAATTAATTAAATTAATAATTTTTTTGACTATATATATATTTTATAATATATATATATATATATATATATATATATTTATATTAACACTTTTAATTAGGTTTTAATTAAATCGAATCGATGCCATTTCATTAAACGGTGTGACTGTAATCGATCTTTCTCATCGCCCATATTTTCGAATTAGCAGTTTCGCACCTTTGGCCTGCCTCATAGCTAATGCATAATCTGTTACTATACTCTTCAGCTCTCTTTGAATCCAACTCTGACACGTTTAAGTAGAGTGTTCTTGCAACGCTATGTGGGCTCTGCTGCTCAACATAACTTTGTATCATTTCATGGATGTAGTCCAGCAGATTCATGCCAATACTGAAAGCCAATGCTGACTGTTGAAGCAATAATTGGTCGCTATTGATGAGGGCCTCGCAAGCGTGCCCCACAATGCCAATGCGGCCTGTTTCTTGAATAGACCCAGAACATATATGAAAACCTGCAAACTTCGAACCAAAAACCCTAGAAATCGTGCACACTCTGAAGGGTCGTCAGGTTTGCACTTTGCGAAATCTCTGCCCAAATCTCTTAGGTGATTGTGCATTCTTATACGGTTTTTACAGTCGATCTCCAGAATACACTTATACTCTAGGTTTCGAAGATTTGCCCTTCTTTGCCATCCAGATCCGTCCCATATTCTTAGGGTCAGATCTTTATCTTCATCTATTAAGAAACATGAAATATCTAAAAATATTTCTTTTCCATGATCATCAAGAGAGCTGTAGCTGATTGTAAGACTGCTTTTTATATCTGCAGGCAGTACTAAATTTGATATTTTCATATATTCTTCTTCCCAGTACCATGATTCTTTTAGATAAAGTTGGGAGCCAAGCACTTGGAGGAACAACGGCAACCCATCACAAGCATCCAAAAACTTTGTAACCTCTTTTTCAAATCCGGCACCAGATTGCTGCTTGTGAATGACATGCATGCAGAAAAGCCTTTGTGAATGTTCTCTGTCGAGCCTTGACAGCTTGTAAATGGACGAGACTCCGTTACGTGACAGAAGATCTTTATTGCGAGATGTAAGTAAGATTAAGCTATCAGAACTAAGGGCCTTTTTCAGGGGTGAAAATAATGCTTTTAATTGCCCAGCATCATCCACATCATCCAAAACTACAAGAGCTTTAGAACCCAACAGACGATGAGAAGGCTCGGATTTACCTTTAGAGACGCTACATATATCCAAATCCTGTGAAGTTAATGTAGAAAATTCTGTTTCCCACCCCGGTTTTCAGTTTTCGCCTTATTACTCCAAAATAGTTAAATGCCCTTTCCCATAACCATACATTCAACAACTGGAAAAATAAATTTTGCTGAAAACACAAATTCTGGAAATTTTTCAGAATGCTGTAAATGCAGAAATAAAATAACAGCAGTAACAAACAGTCATTCAACACATCATAACTCATAAATTTTTGGTCAAGGTGACCCTGGAAAAACCCCCTACAACTTTTGGGGAAAACCAGTTCGAAAGGTCCTTCTTATTTCTGGAAAAATGCTTTTTACAGAGAGAGAAATATTCAGCAAAAAATCAGCAAGTAAACTTATACAACTTATCTCGTTTTCCGTGCTTAACCACCGCCTCGGAAAATGTGCAAACAACAAAACAGGAACAGCAATAAATGCTGTACGGATTTCCTCGTTTTTCGTGCCCAAAAATCTGCAATAAATGCAGCGGTACAGCCACCTCGAAATCTGTGCCAAAACAGCAATAAATGCTGCTGTACGGACCTCGAAATTCGTGCCAAAAGACAGCAGAAACTTGCTGTACGGAATCTGCCTCGATTTCCGTGCAACGGTACAGCCACTTGTTGTACGGCCTGCCTTGAAATTCGTGCCAAATAAAACAGCCCCTTTGCTGCCTCGAAATCTGTGCTGAAACTGCTGTACGGCCTCTTGGAAATCGTGCCAAAAGGCTGCCGTACGGCCTTCTAGAAAATCGTGCCAAAAACTGCCTTGGAATGTGTGCCAAACTCTGCTGTACGGACTTGCTGAACTGTTGTCTTGGAATGTGTGCCAAGCTGCTGTCTCCTTCTCCTCACTGCCCAGAAATCTCCCTTGCTCTCTTGCTCTCCTTCTCCCAATCTGCTCATGAAAGAATGAATGACCTTTTCCTCCTTTTCCTCCTTTAACCCAACCCTAAGTGACTTTTGGGGAATCCCTAAATCCAATGGCTGAGATAGATTGAGATCTAGGGCTGAGATTAAATGCTCATTTAAATCTCACTTTTCATTTTTTAATTCACCCCACTTTAATAAAGACCCACTTAGTCTTTTATTTCCAAAGTCACTTTTTCCTTTCTAATTTTACATTGACTTTATTTAAAGTCACTTTAACTTTAGTAACTTTATCACTTAAAGTCACTTTAACTTTAGATTTGACTTTATAACTTTATAAAGTCACTTTAGTAACTTTATCACTTAAGTCACTTTTAAATTAGATTTAACTTTATAAAAATTTATAAAGTTACTTTAGGAGAAAAATTAAATTCTTTTGGACACTTTTCCCTAGGCCAAAGATCAAAGCCTTAGGGAACCACCTGTCCTCCGGTACCAAATTTCAACAGTTAAGCCTTGGTAGAGGGTTTTCTGCAATTCAAGCAAAGAAGCTTCGCTTCTCACATCTCCCAGACAACAAGATTGACGGTAAGTTGATCTGTACATTATTTCTCCTAAACATACGATTAAGGAATCGTCGGAGATGAAGTGTTCGTGATTTTTAGGGTTCATTTGGAGATTGAGACGCAGAAAATTGAGCCTCTTCCATGCGTTGGACCATTTCTCCTCGTTGTCTTCATTTTTGTCATTCCCCTGCAGGATAGCATTCTTACAAGAGACGAGGTCACCGGCACTATAACAGTGCACATTTTCTTCATCCTCCACCATAGGAGGTGGAGACAGAATGGGGGACAATTCACCTTCCTCCATTTCAGTTTTCCACCTACTATGGACTACTTCATGATTATTAAACCTTCGATTAAAGGCATCTGTTTTACAATTTGTTGCCCCACATTCTCTTTCCAATGGTGGTGATGCCTTGTCACTTCCCTTGTTTTTGATAAAATTAGTTTCACGTATTCTAACTTTAGGGGATTCATCACGTTCACAAGATTTGTTATTTGAATTGTTGTTTTTTTCCTGATCCAAATCTTCTTCCTTATTATGGATTACTACAGAAGTTTTTTTAAGACGGTTTGTGACTTCTGCACATGAATTCTCTAATTGCTGAAGCTTTTCTAGAATTCTATTAATTTTTTTCACTTTCGTCAGGTTCTTCACGTAATGGCACATTGTATGGTAAACAATGTTCCTGTGCTTGTATACTACGTTCATAAGCTTGTAAGAGGATGTTGTGCGACATGGCTTTGATATGGCTCCGATATGGCTCTAATACCACTGTAGCAACAAAACTTGTATGCTGTTGACTTTGATAGCAAAAATGGCTGTAATTATAAGAATACACAAGAGGTATTTATAATAATAAATATTAATAAAATATGATATGATATAAGATGATTGAAAGTTACAATGAGGCCCTGCTTATATACCCATGCAGGTGCCTTTTCATGAATGGGCATGTCTTTTAGACATGGCCTTTCATTAACCTAATGACTATTTTACATAATCCCTGTTTATCTATTAATGACTATATTTATTACATTAGTTATGAATTAGATTCATAACAGAAGGCTCAACGAAGGATTATAAGAAGAAGTCGACGGGGCTTGGAGAAATTACTAGACACTTCATTAGTTCGATTTTACTAGGAAATCGATTTCCAGAGTAGCATCATTTTGTTGCCGGAAGTGATTCAGTGAGGTCAAAGTAGTGAGAGAGGGGCAGAGATAGTGAAGCTGGAGGAGGCATTCCAGATCCGGTGAGTGCATTTCTAGAGAGGTAAAGAAGCCACAGTGAGGCTAATGCAGTGGCTTCAGTGGGCAATTCGTATTTGCTAGAGGAGAAGCAATGATTCAGTGTCAGAAGTTGGGCAGAGTTTCCAGAGGCCAAGAGGGTTAGTTTCTCAGACAACAACTGACGAGACAGCTTGAGGTGACGCAGTTCCGAGCTAAGTGACGTAGACCCTGCGTGATAGTGACGCAGTGACTGCGCATAGGCAGTTTGGACGGGTCCAGATCGAGTTGAGGTCAGTGCTCAGATTCGCTTGTGGAGTGAGGAAATTTATCACTAGATATTTTTGCCAGTTTTTCTATGTAGGATTGCCATTTTGGGCATCCAGTTGTACTCAGATATTTCACTACTGCATAATAATAAAACCCTCAGTGGCTGCACCGATTTTCCAGAGTTGGGTTTTTTCGGGGACATTGGTAAAAGAATAACAATGTTATTTGTGTATGTGGATATATTTCTTCCTGCGTTTATTTGTGTAGGTTGCAGTGTGATTGATTCAGTGTTTGCTGTAGAAAACTGCAAATAAATTGTGAAAAATTAATTTAACAATTAGGAGAATTATTTCCAGTTGTTGCAATAGGATTTAGGGTTAGCTGAAATTTCACACATTGGGTGGGAGGTATAAGTAGAATAGAATGATAATGTGCACGATGGGCGGGTGGGAGGCCTTGGGGAGTTTCAAGGATTGATTAGTGATTGGCCAAGACTAATTGCATGTTAGGGTGGATGGATTTAGAAGGTGTCTCAAAAGCTTGAATGTTATGGAATTGTGATTCGTTGGAAGGTGCAACCATGTCCTTCGTGCAGAACCTTGTGTATAATTATGGAAAATCAAATGTGATGGGGCCTAATGTCCTTAAATATTCAACACCCAAAACAACAATGTCACAACCACCCATTTCAATAGCAAACATGTGGGTTTTCAAGGAATTGATTGTACATTGCCATGAGTTGGGACAATTGTTTTGGGATTGAGGCTAGTATATTGAACTTTGAATTGGCAAAAGCAAATTTTTGCTTGGTCATGGAGTGGGTGTGGTTTAGTTTGTATTGTGGCTCGTCACATAGATTTTTCAAGGTAGAAAATTGGTTGGAGATCTTGTGGTTTCTAGTAGCCACAGGGATGGAATTCCACAAGAAAAAGGTTACTAGAGAGTGGTATTGAGTTGATTAATGCTGCTTTATGCGTTTGTTGAGATATTTGTTGGGTAATTGGGTGAGCAGGTTTGCAGAAAAGGAATTTTATTGATTGGTAGCATGAAGCAAGGCTTCTAGTGATTTAATGCACAAATTTGAGACATCCTTTTTTATGAGTTTCTTGGATTGATAACAAGTAGGGTTTTAAGGATCCTAAAGACAAAAGAGCACCAAGTTCTTTAGCTCTTTGATATATGTGCATGGTCCAGTAGTAGTATTCGACGTAATTTCTTAAGGCTCTAACTAGGAGGTTTGACTGTACCCTTAGCCATACCACCCAATACTCAGGTACTAGAGAGAATCTTCTTGAATATTGTTCTCGGTGCTACCATAATAGTAAAATGGTGGATCAAATTATCTTAAGCCCGTTTCATAAAGCATTGGGGACTTTCAATATATCTGAGGGTATCTGGAACTGAAATTTCTGATACAAGTTTTGTCTGATGTGGTACTACTTGAAGGGGTACTAATAGGGGTTACAAGGGTCGTCAACTAGGTGGAACCAAATGTATTTCTTGTGTGTATGCTTTGCTTACTGTAGTTTTACCCATTGAATGATAAATCACTGTGTTATTTATAGAGGCCAAAGCATGTCTCTAGCCTGCAAAAAATTGCTTTAAAATATGTTCAAGAAAGTGCTTTGATACTGCTTGTGGCATTCTTAATTAACAAATTGAAAGTATGGAGCACGAATAGTAGATTTTCCTTAGATTTATTATTGAAAAGACATATTACAAAAACAATAGCTAAATAAAGAAATAGAATAGCATTGAAACGTTATACCTTTATTACTAAAAGCAATGTTCACTTGCCTCTTTACGGGCAAACTCCAAATGAGTAGAGCTTTGGTTACTAATAGTTTCACAAGACATCTCATTAAATTGCTTCTATTATTTTGTATAGTACTATTTATCTCCCAGGACCATTTTAGAGAAGGAACTCTGTAGTAGGTGGAATCTTATGCGAAGCCTTTTTACATTTGTTTTCTTTCACACTATTACATGGGCCTTAATTACTAGAGACAACTATCGAACATAGCAATACAAAGAAACATGTCTAGAATATAGGGGGTTAAGGGCAACCGTTTGGAACTAATCCCTTTGATGCTCTGGGTGTGAGTGAACTGATGTAATGTTTGACACCTCCGCAATGGTCTCGAAGATATCAGTTGGCCTCCAAAAGGGGGGGGATGAGGGGAGACTCAATGTCTCACTGTACTACTAATGGAAATACTCTAGAAATCAGCGCGTTGCTTGTTGCTTTGATCAACTAGATCAACTGAAAATTATGATGTCATCATCTGAATCATCCTTGAGGGAGGTGGGGTATGAAGGCTTCTGAGATCTATGTCTGAATATCTCCTTGACGAAGAGGGTGTTGAAGAATGTAACTAGGTTCGATCTTCATAATTGTGTTTGAGTCATTATGGAATGTACCTATCAAAAGAATGAAAAATAATTTTATTATTATTATTATTACAATGACTTATTAAAGCATGGGTTTCATGCTTGGGTCATCTTTCTATAAGTCAAAGTCCCCATTGTGGACTCCTAGGATTTATTTTGAGTCATTAGATTTATTGTACATTTTATGAGATTCTTCTTGGGCTTTTGAATCATGTAAAAATAATTATTTTTGAGTCAATATGTAATTTGTCACCTCCACACCAAGTTAGCCCTTGCCTGATGAAGCCGGCCTACAAAGGAGCAATTCGACCCACAAGAAGGCTATATATAGAAGTGTAGTTCAATCTATTTGCTCACCAACTCAACAAGTTCGATATACACAAGAAGCAGTGCAGAAAAAGTGCGAAGTGCAAGGAGGAGAAGGAGAATTGCAGAATCAAAGTTTTTGAGCTATCTATCTCACTTTCCTACAAATTTTTTAGGACAATTGCAAGATCTAAGTGCAGTAGTTGCAGGGATCGAAATTCTGCAGTTGTAGGGTCGAAGTGCTGTTGCGACATAGATCGAAATTTTGTTGCTACAAGGTTGAAGGTCCAGATCGAAGCTGCTGGAAGGAAGGGATGACTTGGTGGTTCGAAGAAGTCTGTGTCTTGGTTGAAGAGTCTTGGATTATCTTGTGAATATTATTGAAGGAAGAGGTTTGACTGGGTTTTCCCCTAGATAGGGGTTTTTCCTTGGCTGAATGCCTATATCTTGTGTCTCTTGTTTTGTGATCTTCATACACACATAATTTGGTAATTGCTTCATGAAAGATAATATAACAAAGAAGTAAAAGAAGGCAACATAATTCACAAGTAATTATCAAGAAAAATGATTCAAAACCCTAATTCTACTAGCATTGATTTCTCAACATGGTTCAGAGTTAAGGTTAAGGAAAATTGGAGATCGCTTTGTTGGCTCGAAAGAAATGGCTACTCCCTGTATGATAAGATACATGAAAATGGGATTCAATATTGCAGGAAGGTGGATCAAATGAATCTTCTACAACTTATTCATCAAGGTCAAAGCAAAGGGCTCTTGACTGCACTTACAAGTTCACTCAATGATGACAATGCATGGATTATTGATAGTGGAGCATCAAGGCACATGGCAGGGGAAAGTAAACACTTCACACTCTATCCAAGGAACCATCCTCTCATGCAGTGGAATTGGGAGACAACAAAAGTTATGTCGTTAAAGGCATGGGATCAACTTCTTTGAAGCTGGAAAATGGAGCTATGTTGCATCTCAATAATATACTATATGTTCGAGGTTTGAAAAAGAATTTACTTTCAATTTATTGCTTAGAAGATAAAGGAGATAGAATTGCTTTTGTTGCTAGAAAGATTTTGGTTCTGAGAAAAGTTTCAAGCATCGATAAAGCTAGGGTTATTGGAGTTCGTGAAAGAAGTCCACATAGAGTCATAAAGCCATCTCCTCAAGCCCTAGTTCATATGGAAATCAATCCCATTGAGCTATGGCATAGAAGATATGGACATCTACACTACAAGGTCATTCCCTCTCTCAATCAATTGGTAACTGGCATCCCTAATATCAAAGAAGATTGTGAAGGAATTTGCAAGGGATGTTCTTTAGGAAAGAATACGGAAACCATTTACAAATATTGAAACATGGTCTAAAGGAATATTAGACCTCATTCATTTCGATGTGTGTGGGCCTATGTCTAATAAATCACTTGGATGTCATCTTTATTATGTGACATTCATTGATGATCACTCTAGAAAGACATGGCTCTACCTTCTCAAGAAAAAGGATGAAGTATTTGAGAAATTCAAGGAGTTTAGATCTGAAGTGGAGACCCTAATCGAAAGAAGAGTAAAGACATTAAGATCCGACAATGGCGGGCTATACACTTCTAAAGAATTGATTGCATATGGTAAAGAAGTAGGAATTAAGAGGGTGCTCATTGTTCCCTACTATCTCGAACAAATTGGAGTGGCCGAAAGGAAAAATAGGACAATTGAAGAAGGTATACGAACAATGATCTTTGATCAAGACTTACCAAAATTTCTATTGGGAGAAGCAACAATGACAACAATATATATACAAAATAGAAGTCCTCATAAAATTCTTGAGAATATGACACCTTAGGAAGCATTCACAGGAAAGAAGCCAAGCGTGGACCATCTCTGAATCTTTGGGTGACCCGCAAATATCCACGTTCCAAAGGACAAACAAAAGAAGCTAAATTTTCTATAAGCATTAAAGGGATCTTTGTTGGCTATAGTCTTTCTTCAAAAAAAATATAGAATCTACATCAAGGAAGGAAGACATATTGAAGTAAGCAGGGACGTTATATTTGGTGAGAATCATGCCTACAAAAGATCCAAAGATATTCCTATTGATTCCGATGATGAAGACATACCAACATTCGAAGAAGAAAAGCACTACAACAATCCTACTACAATTCAAGAAGAAGAAGGACCAAGTGAGCCTTTTCAACCCGTGATCATATTGAACAGAAGGAAGAGGCTAAATTGGTTAAAAGCTACTCTTGAAGATGATGAAGGACATGGAGCTGCGAAAGGGACCTTTAGAGAAAGAAAAAGACCAAAAAGATATTTTGGATATACTACATACATGACAAAACTAATAGACGCTGAACCGACTACTTTTGAAGAAGCTGCTCATCAAGAAGTATGGAAGAAGGCCATGCAGGAAGAATATCAATCCATCATGAAGAATGGGGTTTGAGAAATTGTTCCTAGACCTAGTGACAAATGGGTTCTCACTTTTGAATGGATCTACAAGATCAAGCATGCTGTTGATGGAAGCATGGACAAGTACAAAGCTAGATTCGTTGCGAGGGGTTTCTCTTAAAAGGAAGGCATAAAATATGAAGAAACATTTGCACCCACCGTAAGGTATACTACTATAAGATCCTTGGTTTAATTGGCTGCTATAATGGGATGGAATATCCATCAAATGGATGTAAAAACAACATTTTTGAATTGGACCATCGATGAAGAAGTATACATTGAACAACATGAAGGCTTTGAAGTAAATAGCAAAGAGAAAAGATACTCATGTATGTAGACTCAAGAAGGCCCTATATGGGTTCAAGAAAGCCCCTAGGGCATGGTATGCAAGAATGGATGCATACTTTCTAAGAATTGTGTTCGTCAAGGGTTCTGCTGATCCAAACCTCTACATCAAAGTTGTGGATAACTACTATATGTGGATGATCTATTCATTACAGGTGTGGAGCGAAGGATATAAGAATGCAAGAAGATGCTGGCAGCTGAATTTGAGATGAAGGATTTGGGACTGATGCATTATTACCTAGGTCTAAAAGTATGGCAGAAACCTGGGGAGATATATTTGGGGCAAGGAAAGTATATAATCAAATTGTTGCAGAAATTCAGGATGATGGATTCCAAGCCAAGGACTACTCCCATGATTATCAATCTCAAGAAGTTGAGAAGCTCCGACTGAAGTCTCGTAGATCTTGCCTCCTATCGTAAGTTGGTGGGTTCTCTGATGAATCTGGTAAATACTAGGCTAGATATATGTTTTGCTGTGAACATTCTTAGTCAATTTCAGTTGGAGCCTCATCATGATCATTGGATTGCCGCCAAGCATATATTGAGATATCTACGTGGCACTATACATCACTGCCCGAAGTACGATAGCAAGTTAGTCAAGTTGACAAGTTTCACAGATTCTGATTGGGGTGGCAGTGAGACCGATGGAAGAAGCACTACAAGTGGATGTTTTAGTTTGGGATCTGCCATGATCTCATGGATAAGTAGAAAGCAAGATCCTGTTGCTTTGAGTAGTGCTGAAGCAGAGTATGTGGCTGCATGTGAAGTAGGAAAGGAGGCTGTATGGTTGAGGAAACTTCTGTCAGATTTGTTTGAGAAGTATCTAAGTCCTACTGTGACAAACTGTGACAATCAAAGTTGCATCAAGATGTCTGAGGATCTTGTGTTTCATGCTAGGACAAAGCATATAGCCAATAAGTTGCATCAAGATGTCGAGGATCTTGTGTTTCATGCTAGGATGAAGTATATAGCCAATAAGTTCCACTACATTAGGAGCTTGGTGAAGGATGGGATCGTGAAGCTACAGTATGTCCCGATCGACGATCAGGTAGCTGATATACTAACAAAGTCTCTTCCTAATAGGAAGTTTGAATATCTTAGAAGCATGCTTGGTTTAGTTGATTTTGCTAATCTTGTAAGTTGTTGATGATGATAAAAGTTTGGAAGATATTTGTTGAGGTTGTGTGTGATACACATTGCCCAGGAAGACATCTAGCAGACACTATGTGTTGATGTCTAGTTCCTAAAGTAGGGAGGGTGGCGTTGGTCATAGAGCTCTGACCTTGCATTACGCCCCTGGATCCCTGGGCTGATGGTTAGCAAGTAAGCTTGATGGTATCTAGAGTGGCTGAAAGCTTTAGTCCATCTTAGTCCAACCCGGATAGATTGCCTTGGTCAGGAATATAGTTTGTTGCACTATGAGTGACTAAATTGTTTGAGGGCCTGGATAGATTGCCCTGGTTAGGAATCTAGCCGATGGCATTGCAGTGCCTAAACTCTTCATGGTTCATATGTTTTGAGATCTTTCTTGTAATTGTATATGTCATTATGAATACCTCCCTAGTTAAGAGGGAGTGTTGAAGAATATAATTAGGTTTCGTCTTCATAATTGTATTTGAGTCATTATGGAATGTACTAAAGAATGAAAAAGAATTATTATTATTATTATTACAATGACTTATTAAAGCATGGGTTTCATGCTTGGGTCATCATTTTATAAGTCAAAGTCCCCATTATGGATTCCTAGGATTTATAGTGAGTGGTTAGAGTCATTGTACATCTTATGAGACCCTTCTTGGGCTTTTGAATCATGTAAATTGAATTATTTTTGAGTCAATTATGTAATTTGTCACCTCCACACCAATTCGGCCCTTGCCTGATGAAGTCGGCCTACAAAGGAGCAATTCGACCCACAAGAAGGCTATATATAGAAGTGCAGTTCGATGTATTTTCTCACCAACTCAACAAGTTCGATATACACAAGAAGCAGTGCAGAAAAAGTGCGAAGTGCAAGGAGGAGAAGGAGAATTGCAGTATCAAAATTTTTGGGCTATCTCTCTCTCTCTTTCCTACGAATTTTTCTGGGCAGTTGCTTTGCAATTTTCTTCACTGCTTTGTACCCTGCTTCCTTGGACTGTTGACAAAGTGTGGTCAACAAATCCGATTTGAGAAAGAGTCTCTAATGGTTTTGAACCTTTGATCTACGTTGATATATATATATATTTTAAATAAAAATTTCATATTTTTATGTATATTTTGGTAAACTGGTTCATAAACTATATAGTATAAACAGGTCCTCTTCTGATCCAAGTTCGGTTGGACCCTCAGCGAATTCTGAGTGTGATTCCAACTTTTAAAACATTGTATCATACTCCAAACTTGGCAGTGGATAAATAAAAGTTTTCCGCAAACATCCCACTTGTTATTAGTGGCAAACTCTAAATTGTCATTTCGGTCTCTTAGCCTTCCAATCCTTGATGTTTTCTGTTTTATCTGTTTGGCCATTATTCATATGCATGCTATTAATGCTTCTATCCTTCATATTCCGTTGTAAATTGCTATTGGGTCCATGAATCTTAACTAATTTTCACATCAGCAGCAAGATTTAATTGTTACATTAACAGAGTCAGACTTCAGTTGAGGCACATGGAGATACCGAGACCTCAAACATGCATCTAACTGTGATTGTTCTTCTCTCTCTTGCAGGAAACCATTATCTACTTGTGAGTTTATTTTTTCAGCTAGTGAGGAGGCTATTTTTGTACATGTTCTCGTATCTAGCAAGTACGTGATGGTTCAGTTTTATAGTTAACAACACACACTAGTAAATCCATTTTTAGCTCGATCACACTATCAAAAACATAACTTTTACTGGTATTTTAGCTATATCAACAGAATTGATGAAATTTTTTTCAGAAAAGGTCTTCTCCGTTTCATCTTTGCTTTATGTTCTTTTAATTTTAAAATTTGCAGGAGGGTTAGAGCACTTTCAAGTAATGATATGGAAGGAGTCTTAAGGAGTAACTTTCATTCCAACAGGGCAGACGAAAAGCTTACTGGTAAACATTTAAAAAAAAAAAGTAAAATAGCATTCTCTTTTGAGTATATATCTAGTTTTTCAGTCTTTGCATTCCTTTTATTTTAACTCTTCGGACTAAAAGCAACCATGTTAGCCTGATTGTTAGCCTGATTTTATCACATTCAGCTGTAGGTCTTGGACAAAAACAGAACTATAGTATGAACTCTAAGTAATGCAACAAAAATTTTCTCCAAGAAGCTATGGTTGGCAACCATGGACCAGATTGTCCAAGGCAGTATGGATGCTGCTTTTGGCTCAGTTTAGTCTCCTGAAATGTTGCATGAAGAAGGGACAAAGCAGGGAAGTTTTTTGGAAGCGAAGCATCGGAAGCGTCATTTTTCAAAATTCTAGGAAGCAAAGCATCTTGGAAACGTCTACTATATATATATATTTTATATTTTTTTGCTTTTATATTAAAAATACATCCAGAATACCAAATTAGTTGTAGAAGATATGAAAATATGCATATTTGTACATAAATCAAGATAGATATGGCATCCATTGTACATCAATGATTAATTATTCGAGCATCAACCATCTAGATTCTAGCAATTACAAATATACATCAAAACTTTAAGCGTATCATAGATAATAGAAGGTAGAAACTTGAAAGTACCAAAATTTTAAGCATATAATAGAAAGTAGACATTTAGAAGATAAAATCATAAAACATTCAAATAACTTATCTAGCAAGTGAGCAATTGTCAACATGAGTCATGTGCAAAATTCAAATAATAATGTTTAGAAAATAGGCCACCTTCCCACCACCAAGCTATGTCACACGGTTCGGGTTCGAATTTGAGTTCAGCAACGATTAAGTTCGATTCAAATTCGGAATTTTCGTTGAGGTTCGCATGAGGTTCGACTATAATAATAATAATAATAATAATAAATGAAAATCAATCAATAAAGTTATATCAATGGCAATGAGCACGCATGAGTCACAAATCACAACCACTATTCACTTCACACTCTGGGAGGCGGGGACAAGCAGCGTCTAGAAATTGAATTCAGGAAATTGCAGAGAATACAACACTGAGCGCAATAGAACGAGTACACTCAGGCTGAAGTTGGCTTGTGAAAATCTATTGACAACCATGGTAAATAAAGACAAACTAGTGGCCATTGCGGGAAACTAATTGGCGGGAAGCAGAACAAGAGAAAACCATGTGCTGCCCATGGTTTTTCTCATAAACCTTAAAACAATTGACAAAACTGCCCAAACTCTAACCTCATACCCCAAATTTTTTTTTTTTTAAATTATAAAATTTGGCTTCAGGTTCGCCTTCAGGTTCGAATTTGTTCAAATTTGGCGAACCTTGTGACCTAGCCATCAAGTACACACTAAACTAGGAAGAGTAAGACACAAAAGTTCAAATTCACAACAAGTCTAACACTCTAGATTCTAATCTATTCAAAAGTAGTAAACTGTGAATATATCTACTAATCTCTCCTCCTTCCACCATGACCCCTACGTGAGCCTCCACGTGGTGGCAATGAAGAAGATGGTGGTTGTGGAAGTTGTGGAACTGATGAAGATGAAGCCCCTGCTGTTGGTGTTGAAGAATGGTACCTGGGAACCATGGGACTGGATGGGGTGGCATTTCAACTCGATCATCATCATCTTGGATAATAACATCCTCCAATTGCTTTAATTGCGACACTCCATCCTCCAAATTGGCCTCCTTTGGATTTTTGTTCCAAAGCTTAAGGTCTTTATTATTCTTTGCATCTTCACAGTAATGGGACAACAATCGCAAGTTGTAGTGAACATAAACCAAGCTGAGAGTGCAAGCTTGTGTGATCCATAACATTTTAATTATAAATCTTCCGGGAAATCACATAAGGAATTTTTGGAACCGACGCGTTTCGAACTACCAACTGTAGTTCATCATCAGGATAATGAGGAATGGCTGATCTGACATACATATTTATACCATGAAGAGAGAAGCAACGGTTAAGACCCCAAGGAGTCAAAAAACGGTAAAAAATTAAATACAATTATAAAATAATCCAAAAATATAAGTCACACATCCTTAAAATTAAAACGGTAAAAAAATAAAACTAAAAATAAAAATATAAAAGGACCTAATTACCCATTCGTATAAGATTAACCCAAAAAACTAACTTAACTCTCCCACCTAAACAATATAAAAATAAGTGATTAAGTGAACAAATATTCCAGTCAAAGGCATAAATTATAAATAAATAATAATAATAATAAAATAAAAACAATAACTAAAATTAGAAACAAAAATAAAGTAAATTAAAATAAAATAGAATAAAATAAAGAATAAAAAGACCTACTACAGAGTAAAATAAAAACTAACGAATTCAAGTCAAAGTCATAAAGTAAAAATAAATAATTCATTCATAAATAAATAAATAAAATAAAAATAGAAATAAATTAATAGTATTTTTATTTTTAATTTAATAAGTAAATAAATTAACCCAAAAAAAATAAAAAAAATAAAAGAATAAAAGGACCTACTACAACGTAAAATAAAAATTAACGAATTCAAGTCAAAGTCCTAAACTAAAAATAATTTATAAATAACTAAAATAATCAATACAATAAATTTATGAATGAATAAAAAACTTTTAGAAATTAAAATTAAACTTAAAATTAAAATAAATTAAATGTATTTTATTTTAATTATTAAATAAATAAAATATAATAATAAGACGAAACCATAAAAACCAAAGAATAAAATGATCATTACAGGGAATGAAGAGATGGAATCCAACAACTGCTAACTTTCCATCCGTCATCCCTATTCAACGTGCGGGACCTATTCTCAATTTCAATCGCCTCCCTAAATTTCCGGTGATGGAAATGGTCAACCCTAGCAAGAGTTCTAGCGTCCTCCATACAAATGTGATGCTTCATCTTTTCTGTATGCTCAGCTAATGCAAAGGACTTGGTTCTACCATGCCTAATATTCGCAGCATGCTCCTGAAACCTCTTATTAATCGACCTACCAGTTTCACCAATGTCTCTGCCCAGTCTAAATTTAACCTGTTCCTTTTAACATTGTTGATGAAAGAATAAGGGCTCCAACACCTCTTTGCAAAAGAAGTGTTTACCACCTGTGATAGCACTCGCAATGCTAAAGTTTGTAGAAGTGGAGTAGCACCTCCTTGCATGTTCCACCACTGAAGAGAAGAGAAATTTTCTTGATCTTTAATTGCATGATTGCTGCCAATTGGATCAGTGTCAAGCGTATAGTTGCTCAATTGTTTCCGTAGCATGGAAGACTCCTCATTAGGGACTATTTATCCAATGCTCTCATATAATCAGAAAGAACCTCTGGATCTAGGTGTGGTTTTATCTTGCTCCCCCCCAGGTGTTGGTGTTGAAAGCTATGATGGATGATAGTATTTAGGTGTCAGAACATATGCTAAAGCATGCAGTGGAATGTTTATCATTTACCAACGTTTTTCCACCTCTGCACAAATATAATTGTACAAGGTGATATCTCTAGGCTTGTAAATTTTTGTAGATGTCCTATGCTTGATGCAACTTTACTTTTTATCCCCAATATCAACTAGCAATCACATAAACAAGAAAGTAAAATGCTGATAGAATATACTAGTAGATCGACAGAAGACAAGCCAAAAATATATAAGTGTGTTGGTGCATTATGACAGTCAACAGGATTTTTCAACCAGCAAAGTCTTAATACAGTCAACCAACCAGAAGTGTCACACAACCCTCTCGGACAGCAAGATTAGTCAACCCAAAGTCAATGGTCAACGCAAAACAACAACATCAAAAAGTCAACACAGCCTAGTCAAAGTCAACATCTAGCCTCAATTTCAGTGCCAATAAATGCGGACTGTAGAAATCGGAATTCTGGGACAGATTTGGGTCAGTTTGACCAAGTGTTGACCAAAGTCAACACTGGTCAACTCTGTGCTAAAAAACCCTAGGTCAGAAAATAGAAATCTTGTTGCGTTTTCCCACGTGTGAGGAGAAGAGACTCCAATAGATGATCGAACCAATCAGATGAGGAGAGAGAATGTGATGTGATGGATGAGTGAAAATGACCTCCAACATTGACCTATTTATATCCATCAATGAGGGTGTGTGACACAACTGCTGGGGCTTCAAGCCTACATTTCATTTTAGGCCGACCTACACATATTTTGAATAAATTCAAAATAAATGTTCTGCTCATCGGATCAAGATGATCTTTAGATTGATCTTGCAGCTCTCCAAAAGAGGAATCCAATAAAAATATTGGCATCTTCATCTGAGCATCACAACATGGAGTTTGGACCTAGTTGTCCAAAATTAACACTCCTTCTCAACGAGGGAGAACTCCATCCACCTGTGCCATCCAAACATCGTGCGTCATCCCGCTGTAACTTGCTTTGCTGGCTTCTTTATTTCAGAACAAAAGTGGGTCAGTCATAAAGACATCATTCCCGGCTGACAGATTCAGCCCAGAGGTCTGAAACGTCTATAGGACTCAAAAGAGTCACATACCAACCCGAAGTTGGTTTACCTATCTCGAAGTCAGTTGGAGGTCCGAAACCTCACTTGGACTCAAGAGAGTCATATACTAACGCGAAGTTAGTTTCACTGACTCGAAGTTAGTTGGAGGTCCAAAACCTCACTAGACTTGATCCCAGATCAAGTGGTTGGACACGTGCCATCCTAGACATAGAGAGTACGACAATCTCCGATGCGTTCATCGGTCTTTGCTACTGGTCTCTAGCGTTTCCAACCTCACTGGCCAAATTGGAGGTACTTCCCATGAGTCTGGGACTCAATGGGTGGGATGCATACGGGGCACAAATCATGAGAGGTGAACCAACTCAACATCATAACGGTGGGGCAGAAGCACCACAAGGTTCGGCAAGCCTAGCCCCTTGTGTGGTTATAGCTCCGAGAAGCTATCCCCAAAGCCCCCTAGAGCTCTCGGAGCTCATCGTCCAACAGGACCCTCAGCATAGGGTCGTTCCACGATTCCAAGATTTTCACGGAAGGTTAGGAACATGACCTTCCCTAAGAGTATTGTGAGAATATCTGCGACCTGCTTATCAGTTCCTATATGATCGAGCCTTACGACGCTTCGCTGTACCATATCCCGGATAAAGTGGTACCAACCATCAACATGCTTGGATCGATCGTGGAACATGGGATTCTCGGACAACCGAATCCCACTATGGTTATCACAAAGTATCACGGTGGTATCTAGCACATGCCTGAATAGCTCACCGAAGAGCTTTTGCAACCAAACTACTTCACAACAGGCCATACTTGCTGCAATGTATTCGGCCTTCGCGGTGCTCAAAGCCCAATCGACATCAGTATATCCATGGATTGTCATGCTCCCGACAGTGTATCTCAGCCCATGGTTTATTGTGCCCCGAAGATATGTCAACAAATTTTTGGCACCAACCCAATCAATGTGATGAGGTTCAACCATATGTTGACTCAAAGTGTTCACTATAAAACATATGTCCGGACGGGTGTTCACTAAGAACATTAGGGCCCCTACGAGTTGACGATACTCAATAGGATTTGCTAGCACAGGCCTAGCAGCGCTGCCACTTAACTTCTTAAATTTGAGTTTCATTGATGTCGACACAGACTTACAGTCCACCTTTCCAAATCTTTCCAGAAGCTTCACAATATAGTTTCCTTGAGAAAGGAAAATCTCGCCAGGTCTCTGCCAGACCTCCAGGCCTAGGAAGTAATGCATAAGTCCTAGGTCCTTCATGTCGAACTCAGCAGCGAGCTCCCTCTTGATGAATGAGAGGGTCAGCACCTGTCAGGAAGAGGTCGTCTACATACAACACCAGAATGAAAGGCTTTTCTCTATCAACCTTGAAGTAAAGGTTCAGATCAACATTACTAGGAGTAAAGCCCAGCTTCATCAGGTAGCTATCTATCTTTTTTAGCAAGCTCTAGGTGCTTGCTTCAACCCATAGAGGGCTTTCTTCAACCTACAAACATGGGTGTCCCGATCCTGGACTTCGAACCCCAGAGTTTTCTCCACATTCACCTCTTCCTTTATCGCACCATGCAGAAATGTGGTCTTCACATCCATCTGATGAAGATTCCATCATTGCGTAGCAGCAAGGGCTATGATAGATCGGATGGTGGTATATCGAGCCACAGGTGCAAATATATCATCAAAGTCTACGCCTTCCTTTTGATAGAAGCCACGGGTAACGAATCTTGCCTTGAACTTTTCAACACTACTATCAGATCCATGCTTGATCTTGTAAAGCCATTTCGAGGTGACAACTGCTTTGACCTCTGGTCTCGGAACCACATCCTAGACATCATTCTTCATAATGGACTCATATTCTTCATGCATAGCATCCTTCCAGACTTGATGCTTTACGACTTCTTCAAAAGATCCAGGCTCAGATTGTACAATAGTACTCATGGCTGCTAGATACCCTTGGTATCTATTTGGCTTCTTGCTTTCACGGAATGTCCCCCTTGTGGAGCAATAGGGTCCATCAGTCCTTCAACATCGGGCATCATCTCATCCTTCGATTCTTCTTGATTTCCAGGCCTTGCTTCATGATCTTCCTCAGATCTCAGAAGATTGATTACTTTCCTCAGAGAAGCATCTTCGTCAAAGGTAACATCGTGGCATATCTCCACTTCCGTTTGACCAGGCACATAGACTCTATAGGCCTTAGAAGTTTCGCTGTAGCCCACAAACATTCCTTTCTTCCCAGAAGCATCCAGCTTGCTCCTCTTCTCCTTCAGCACATGAAAATAAACGGGACAACCAAAAACTCTAAAATGTGAGACGTTAGGTTTCTTACTAGAGAACCTCTTAGGGAGTTTTGGAGTTCAGAGTTGAATGCGGGCATCAGTTTTGTATGTACACAACAATGTTCGCAGCTTCTCCCCATAGAAACTTCGGAAGACCTTGGTCACAAATCATGGCACGGACAACTTCTACAATGGTCCTGTTCTTTCTTTCAGCAACGCGATTTTGCTCAGGAGTGTAGATAGTTGTGGTCTCCCTCTTGATGCCAGCTTCTCTGCAAAAGTTCTTGAACTCGTTCGTCTCATATTCAGTGCCATTATCGGTCTGTCGGATAGTATCGCATGTTATCGGTCCCAGTGGACTTCCTCCAACCTGGTAGAGTGTATCAACTCTAAACCCAATCATGACAGCTTCCTTGAAACTCTTCTTCTAGATGCGCACCTTTCCATCAATGAATGCCACATTGAAACGTTTGTCTTCCATGGCTGAAATAGACACAAGGTTCTTCTTCAAATCAGATACATATAGTACATCTTGTAGGCGGAGGACTTGACCTTGAGACAAGTGGAGGGTCACAGTCCCTGTCCCTTTCACGGGATATGTGGCATTATCTCCAAGGATAATTTTCAGATTAACATCCTTCTCAACCATGTCAGAAAGTGCTTCCTTGAACTAGGTGATGTGCCTTGAGGTACCACTATCTATCAACCAGACATCCATAGTGTCTGGTGGAGATGTAGCAGAGAGGGTAGATACAAGAATAAATTCATTTATTTTATCATCAACAACATTTGATTCCTCATACTTGGAATTTCTCGACCTTTTGAAAGGTTGCCCATTTCCGCCAGAGGATGCCTTCCTCTTCCTTTTGAACTTGTTGTTCCTTTGATTGCCATTCCTCTGGTTGCTGTTGTTGTTATCATCATCCTTGGGAGAATCCCTTCTATTAGGGCATTCTCTAGCATAGTGGCCGATCTCATTACGTGTGTAACATCTTCCTTTCTTTCCTTGACCCCTGCTCTTCCTTTGTTCCCCGGACCACCAAAGTTCTTCTTAGCACGATTAGTGAAGGCACATTTCCTTCATTTTCATATTCCTTCATCCTAGTCTCTTCTTGTATGCATCCCGATAGTACTTCGTCAAAATCAGGTATCAAATTGTTATTGAGAATGGTAGTATTGAATACATGCCATTCGGATGAGGGACCTCCAAGTGCTGTGAGAACCATCTCTCGATCAGCTATTGTCTCCCCAATAGCCTGAAGATCATTCTTGATTTCAGTCAGCTTCAGAAAATATGATTGGACGGATTCAACCCTACCTTTCTTCATATTCTTCAGCTTTGCTTTGATTTCCCCCTTCTTATACTTTGACTTGGTGGCAACAGGTGCAGTGGATGGAGGCTCTTGGATTTTACCATGCACATAGTCCATGACATCTTGGTCTTCCAACATAAGATCCAATGTCATCTTCCAGGCATGGAAGTCTTCCTTCCCAGTGAATTTGTCATCAACTTTAAAGCCATTGTAGTTTGAGGTACCCATGCTCTTCTTCGGTGATTGCTATAAACTTGGGCTTTGTCTTCACCTCCGCTTTGATACCATGCAAATTTTTGTAGATGTCCTATGCTTGATGCAACTTTACTTTTTATCCCCAAAATCAACCAGCAATCACATAAACAAGAAAGTAAAATGCTGATAGAACATACCAGTAGATCGACAGAAGACAAGCCAAAAATGTATAAGTGTGTTGGTGTGTTACAACGGTCAACATGATGCTTTAACCAACAAAGTCTCAATACAGTTAGCCAACCAAAAGTGTCACACAACCCTCTCAGACAACAAGATCAGTCAACCCAAAGTCAACAAAAGTCAATGCTGTCACAGTCAACGATCAATGCAAAACAACAACAAAAAGTCAACGTAGGCTAGTCAAAGTCAATGCCCAACCTTGATTTCTGTGCCAATAAATGCAGATTGCAGAAATCGGAATTCTGGGATAGATTTGGGTCAGTTTGACCAAAGTCAACATTGGTCAACTCTGCGCTGAAAAACCCTAGGTCAGAAAACATAAATCTTCTTGTTGCGTTTTCCTAGGTGTGGGGAGAAGAGACTCCAATAGATGATCAAACCAATCAGATGAGGAGAGAGAATGTGATGTGATGGATGAGTGAAAATGACCTCCAATGTTGACCTATTTATATCCATCAATGAGGGTGTGTGACACAACTGTTGGGGCTTCAAGCCTACATTTCATTTTAGGCCGACCTGGACATATTTTGAATAAACAAAATAAATGTTCTGCTCATCGGATCAAGATGATCTTTAGATAGATCTTGCACCTCTTCGAAAGAGGAATCCAATAAAAATATTGACATCTTCATCTGAGCATCACAACATGGAGTTTGGACCTAGTTGTCCAAAATTAACAAGGCTCGACAATGTCTTTAATCTGCCCCAACATGTTATCCATTTGCTCATACACCTCCCCAATTATTGGCTGATCTAAATCTGCAAACTTGATCATGTAATAAATTGTTTTGGTGAATTTCAAAATATATTTAATCTGTGACTGGAAGTAACTGTCAAGAATAGTGTCCTTGACTACATTAGCACCATCTATATTAGTGTTAATGCCATTCCATGATTCATATGTCACCATATTAGTTAAAGCTCGTCTCACCTTAACTAGCCATCTAAAGGTGAGGTAATAACTTGCAAATCTTGTTTTTGAAAGTTTAAGCAACTGCAACTTGGAGTAAGTGCCATAAAAGTAGTTTACCGTTGAATGCCCTGTGACAAATTTAATGAGTTGCTTCCCTTTCTTATAAAGCTCATTAATCCATCCACATTCTTTGTGCTTCACAATATCACGCATCAAAAGGTTCATTGTGTGCACCAAGCACCCGAACCAAAAGATGAGTGGATGAGTACGCTCAATAATTTTTCCTGCTAACTTACAATTTTCCGCATTATTAGTGATCACTTGAACCACATTATTAGGATCAACATCTTTGATTATTTTCAATAGGAGATATGCAATGTTTTGGGAAGTTGCACTGATGGAGGAGTCATGACTTGCAAGAAACATTGCATCGCTAGCAGAAACACCAAGAACATTTATCAAATGTTGGTTTCTAACATTTTTCCAACCATCTGATACAATGGATACCGCACAATCCACTCGCTCACTTGTAAAACATGTCAAGGCTCTTTGAACATTTGCTTCTTCTCTTTCTAATAACACAGTTCTAGTTTTTTGCACATTGAATGGTACACCGCAAGCACAAAGAAACTAGACCACCTTTCCTTCCACATCATCCCTCCCAACAACATTAAGAAAATCTGCTATTGTTCTTCTATTTTCAGAGGTTGCAAAGGTACGATGAGAATATGAGCTACCAAATCTATAGGTTGCAGTTCCACTCGATTCAAAATGAGTTTTTTGTTTCTTGTTTTTCTTTTGTGCAACCTCCTCTATTTGGATGTATTTTCTCCTTTGTTCCATTGAAACCTTAGGGCAAATTGAGATCCCTACGAGACCCTTTTTTCATTGTCGTTCAGTATCCCACAAAGATGCCTCCTCACACGGGTATATGAACCACTATTGGTTTTCCTCCATGACAATCATGAGGGCACACAAACTTGTAGCTTCCACCACCTCTTCCCCCCTCAAGTTTTGTCACATAATTCCACAAGGGTGTCAATGCAGCTTTTCCCTCTTGCATTTCAGTGTCCTCTTCATCCCTTTCCTCTTCAAACGCTTCCTCCCCATCATACATTGGGTCACTCATATGGGGACCACTATCCTCTTGTTCTTCTTCCCTTGTATTCCTACTTATCATGAAAACCAAAAGTGGAATGATACATATAAGGCCAAAAGAACACCATTTTGGAATATGAATATAGATGGACAACTTGGAATGTAATGAGCAAGAAGAAAGATTGGGAAAGAGTAGGAGAGGGAGGAGAAAAAATGCAAACAACAATGACAAAAAAAATGAGGGAGTTTGGGGTTTGCACTTACCTCTTTAGCTCTTGTAGATGGAAACTCTTCTTTACACCTCCAAGCTCCTCCTACTTCATTGCTCCTAGCTCTCCCTCCTTCACTCCTCCAAGCTCTCCTCAAACCTCTTTTCTCCTCTTTTCTCCAAGCTCTCCAAAAATGCAAGAATGAGGAAAAGAGGGGGGAAATGCCTTTTAACCCCATCATCTCCTTTCCCTAACTAACCATAAACTCACTTTAACTCCACCTCAACCCAACTTAAGTTAAATAAATATTTTTTTTTGTAAATGTGGCCTCGCGGAACCGTTCGTCTCCCTCCGGATCTGCTCGCTATCTGCAGTGAATCTATGCCCGAACTTCCATGGATCCGTGACCGATCCTTTTATGGATCAATGGATCGAGCATCCAGAACTGTGGATCGGGCCTGTGCCGTTCTGAGTTTCTAGGAATCGCCGGAAAATGGTGGAACCCACCAAAGGATCGGCCACAAATCCGTACGGGACGCGGTTTCGCCTCTAGGTCCTTGGGGTGGGGGGAGGATCCTGCAACATTGGTCTCCTAAGCAGTGACTTCAAAATCCAAGACTATACTCTAGGTTGTTTTTCTCAAATGCAAAAGCTTCCATTTATACTCTCTCCTCTTCCTTAGCCCAAGCGGTGAGTTAGTTACTCCATATTGTTTGGTCTTCACGTATAAACTGATGAATGCATTGGATGTCCAATTGCCTTCACCTCTCACTTATAGGTTAGTTTCACCTATCACAGGAGGACAAGGTCAACCACATAAAAATAATGGTTCTTTAACCATCACCATTGACTTAGTCCACCACCTACAATATGTAAACTACTGACTAACATAAAGTGCAATGACTAATGTAAAATTCTAATGACTAACATAAAATACCAATGACTGCATAAAATAAACTGCACAACGTGAATTATCTTTGAGCATCATAATAATGCCCTCTTGTTGAATTGCTTTGCTGTCAAAGCAATTGGAGTGCTGGGTGTTTGAGCGTTTCTGGATCCTGCTTCTAATTAAGTTAAGTGGTCATATTTTGCATAAATGATATTAATTTATGTTGCAAATACATGGGGGTCTTCACGCCCTCAACAATTATGCTAGATACTGTTGCCAGTGTGCTCCAGGTATTAGGGAAGACCTTGTGATTTATAGAGTGTGGAGTTTGCTCTGGTATCTGATATGAGAACTGAAAAATCTGATATGAATTATGCTGTCCGATGGGGTTTTGATACTAGTGTTTTGAGCTTGATTTGAAATCTGATATTAGAGCTGAAAACTTCAGAGCTCTGATGTGAATTCTATTGTCAGTCAGTGCTCTGATACCAATACATGAATCTGAATATCATGAACCCTGAATCTACCTACTGACAAACTGATCTTATTGAAATAACAGAGTAAATGCAGCCAGGTCTGCAACAATAGATTTGACTATTTTTAGTACAGCAGATTCCAGTGTACTAATTTCAGTAAAAACAGAAATGGAAAACTAAATACAGCAGATATATAAGTTGAAATAGAGTATGGTGAAACTTTAGAACAACAGTTTAAGCTTCAGATTTAGATCATAGTCAAGACAGAATTATACTGAGGTTAAGACTACACAAGAGAAACTTTCCTGAGAATGTATATTTGTCACTTTATTAAAAGAAGAAAACGACACATGGTATTCGGATGACCCATGGTATTTCTATATTCCATGACTATAAAAACAGATGAGCGCTCACCGCTTAAGGATGCTTTCAGATTATTGTTTTGTTATTGAGTTGAGCTCTTGGAGCTTGTGTGGGTGAGGGCCCGTATCATAGAGGGTTAGTTTCGGTGGTAAGTGATCAACCCTAGCTGATCCAGTCAAGGGGGCTTCGGTATTGAGACCACATACCGTAGCCACTCGAAAAAGGAGGGATCAAATCAGATCCAATCACTAGGGCTTAAAATGGATTTCACGAGAAGAGGTTAATCAGATCTCTTGCATGTGAATAACGTGGGAGAAGCCATTGTCAGCCAGACATATATCTTGCTGGTGTTTTAACAGGTTCGCAGAATCATATTTGGCAAGTATTTCCAGATTGATATTTAATATAATAACGCTGAGTTTTGTTGCTACTTTGGAAAATTTCTTGTGCTTACTGTCAAATGAGGGTTTCATGTTAAGTTGTATGTAATATGTTTGACGAAATGTCCTTGCTTTAATAATTAGCAGAAACTCGTCTGTGGGTGGTAGCAGAATTGGAAAAAAAACATGTTGGCAAGCCCTTGTGTATCCCAATTGTTGAGAATTTGGTAGGGCCTAGTTTAATTCAATTTCTCTTCTTGATAATTACTTGTGAACTTGTTAGGCTTCGCTTATTTAGATCTTATATTTGTTAGCTTATTATGTTTTTCATCAAGTCAATTATCAAAACACAAGAGACACAAAGTTTAGGGTGTTCAAGCCAGGGCCAAAACCTCTCCCTCTTGGAGAGGAAAACCCGAAAGTAATTCTTCTTATATATCTTCAATTGACGAGTACCATGACCATGACACAAACCCTTGACAACAGTGTATCTCCAAGGATCCTTGTCAATTACTTGCTGCACTTCTCGGCTTCCTTCCTGCACTGTACTGCACCAGCACTAGGAAACTTGATTCCTAGCCTTAATCGATGTACTTCCTTATTATCCTTCTGTGCTCAGACCTCGACCTCCAAGAGATTCTTTTTCTGCCTATTTACAGCATCCCTTAGGTATCACTAAGACCCAAGACCGATCCCTAGTAGTGGCCTTCCTTCTTACTGTAGTCTCCTCTAGCTTCTCTGAAATGTGCGAGGTGTTAAAACAGAGATATGATAAGTCCTATCTCTTTGAGGATACTCCTCCTTTCTTGCTGTATAACCTTCTTCCTATGTTGCACAGAACTTCTAGGAACCCGATGTTGCATAGAACTTCTAGGAACCCGGCGTTTCGAGCCATACCCATACCTAAAACTACGAAACTCAGCCGAAACTCAGTCGAAACTTGACCATCATGTAATCGTCTACGAGAGTTAATATAGACTTGCTTTCCTTTCTAAATTGTCATCTATGGGTCTTATTCCCTTTTTTCTTGTAAAGATAATGTGTTATTCACTTATTTATTCATATATATTTTTTTATATATACATATATGATGTTTCGGTTGACGTTTCGACCAACGTTTCCATTTTTGGGAGGTGACGTTTCTAAACGTACCCGTTTCGGAAACTTCGAAATGTTTCGGCGTTTCGTGCAACGTAGCCTTCTTTTTTACGCACTAGATACACTCTGTGCTTACTGAGTTTATGCGAAATAGGAACAGTCCAAACAGAGATAACTTTATTCTCGCTGAGGTATCTTATTACAGTCTTTGTTCTTCGCATCTATTTCAGATCAGACTTCGTCCTTTTGTCACAGACTTCCACTTCGCACTTTTTCTTGCTTCACCTATTGCAGATCCAACCGAGATTGATGCTGTCCATAAGGCTGAGTCACTATATATATATAGTGACTGTCTCTAGCTATTAGGCCGACTTCAAGATAGGAAGGTAGGCCGACATCATCAAGGTGATATTTCCAATATGTGTCAAGCCGACTTCAAGAGGTTTGGTGACAAGATCTTTTGAGTATACTTTTACATCAATAACATGTTTTCACTAGTGTAGCACTTCTTCACATACATGACTCCTAATTATATATATATTTATGACAAGATGACAAACTCCTAAAGACATCAAGAAGAAGTCTTTGACCTATAATAAAAACTCCTTGCTCATGAAACCCATGAGGCAAGCATTTACAAAATACATTTTATTATCTTTGTATCTTTATTACATAAATTCATAATTACTTAGTCATTATGAAGACCGAGCCTAGTTACACGTTTCAACACTCCCTCTTAATTAGGGAGGTATTCATAATGGTACATGGTCACTCTCAATCTAAAGAATCTCATAAGAAGAATTTGATTGGTAATCCATCTGTTGTAGCATCATATTATCCAACATTGTCTCAGTGCAAGGCCTTGACTAACAACTCCATCTCTCCAAGAGCTACAATGCTGGTGAGACCAATGATTATAGACACCTTTATCATTGTCTCCAAGGTGCATACTCCACCCATGTGTTCACTGAGTATGACCTTAAAGGACTATTCTTATCTGGATATCTAATCCTCAAAGAATATCCATCCTTTCACGACTACTCTTATCGGAATGTCTTATCACATTCTCAAAGAGAATCGGATGCCAGAGGATTACCCAATCCCGCATTCTGTCTTCTAGGTGAAGACCAAAATGATATGTCTATTTCTCCCTCTTAACTAGGGAGAACATATTCCTAAGCTTTCCTCTTGGCTTAGGAATTACCGAGTTTCTTCCAAGTAAGAAACTTATCGCCAGACTCCCTCTTAACCAGGGCCCTGTTGCAGCAATGGTGAGACACCTAACTGCTCATGAAGAACTCCTTCATTCGATGTCATGAATTTCTTTGATGTTGAGGAGCCTTCATCTTTGGGATCTCTTTATTAGGGCACAAATCATCCGTCACTTTCATTCAAGAGCCATGTCTTTTATCAGAAAGTGATCCATTAGTCTTCTCATCTGGTCTAGCTTCATGTTATGCTGCTTTCTTTTGAACCATATATTTTCCAAGGATCTTTCATCCTGCCATATGGTTATCCACTTGTGGAAGACATCTACTTCCGATTGGCAACCCTGCATAAGCTCATAAAATGTTATTCAATTATAAATATGAATAGTTACCTTAGTGATGATCTTTCACTATGACATCCTTCTTGTTGGAATCGACATCCTTCGTATATGTTGACACATCTCCAAAAGATGTGTCTCGCCAAGGGTCTTCATCTTTTCTGGACTTCTTATCAGAGTCTTCATATCTTCCCAGGAGATTTTCTAGTCAAGTCTTCTTGACTTCCTTGGATGTTGACTGCCTCTTTTCATGGTTGCACTTTTTTTCACGATATCTTCCTTTTTCTTTCTTTCTCCACACAATTTTATTTCATTCCTGGGAACTTCAAATGTGCAGCTCCTTGATAATATATAATCACCTCATATTCCACATGAGGACATATTATGTTGATTTCATCTGGTGTGGAACATGTCTATTGACAACCTATGCATCAGAAAAGTTTCTGTTTTCTTTGATCATACTTATTCTATTTACAACCATATGACCTGTCTATATAGCATCTAGTTTCAACATAAATATATATGTACCTTATTTTCTTTCTTTGAGTCACCCTGCAACAAATTTCTTTGGAGTGAAGAGTTTCATTCCCTTGACCTGCTTCATCAATATATATCATCATTTCTAATCCCATAATTCAACACTTTAGAATTCTCAAGGAAATCTATTGCTTTCTTTCTAACCAATAAGTCCAAAGAGGACTCCAAAAATATCAGCGTTTGTTTCCACTTTGATTATTGAATGATGACCCTTGATCTAGATGACTACTTTTCATCAATGTTGTTTTAGTGAGGTTCCCAGGAGTCACTTCTTTCATGGCATAGTTGTTGAATAAGTGTATTGTAGACATCCTCCTATGACAAGTGCTCCTTATACAATGCTTCTATCATGATGCCATTCCTAATATACAATGTTTCCAATCATACTATTTTATAACCAACAAATACCTCTTAAAAAGGAAGATGATCTCAATCATAGAAGAGATCTTTCACTTCTTCTTTCTTAGGCTTCTTTGAATCAAGTTCTTCTATTTCTCTGGCAACATGGGCTTCCTCCTCCTTCCTCTTGTCCCTATATTTGGGACAATCTTTCTTATAGTGCCCAATTTCATTATATCCATAACATTGTAACCTATCCATGTTTCTCCTTTTCTTCTGAGAACAAAACTTATCAAATCTTCCCTTTGACATGGCAGCATAGGTGTGCTTCTCTTCAATTGATCCTATATCAACTTTAGCTTTTAACCTCGTCTCTTCTATCTTACATAGAGACCATAAATCCTGGAATGGTGTTGCTTCTTTCTTCCCATAGATACTTGAAGTGAATTTTCCCAATCCCTCCGGTAGAGCATGCAACATCACTGTAGTCATTTCTCTATTAGACTTTACTTCTCTCAATTCCTGCAGTTGATCTTGTACTTCATAAAGTATGAAGGTATTCCTTCTCCTGATATCTTTAACCTGTATGGTTCTTATCTTAGATATATTACTTCTCCTGCAATACTCATCGAGAATAGTTCTTTTGAAGATTCTAGTTTTGATACATAGGGGATGAGAGAGTCCTTTATGGATTCTATAAGAATCCCCTCTGGGTTCTTATGTATCCCTTCATGTATTTGGCATGAATTCATTGTCCTTTTCTTCCATGCAAAAAAGTTTGAAACCCGTAATTAGTTTTTTGCTTTCTTTGCAAAGAAGACATTTTGATAGATTCATATGAAGTCATAAAGATACTTACTTGAGTAGATTCTTTTCTTCTTCTATCAACTTCCTTGTTGATGATGATGTCCATAGCAGCATGAGCTCCCTCTTAGATAGACTTCTTTAAGAGTGGTGTAAAGTGGTAGATCACTTTGGATCCTTGATGATTATGATGATCAAGGATGGCTTGATGATGACTCCAACAATGTTGATTTTGATTTTAACACCAAAGTGGTTATTGACGGTGATGGCTTCTATGTGATGTCCTTGATCTTCTTGAGATGGCTTTCCAATTTCTGCAACCTGCCTCTTTAGAATATGAATATTGACTCTTCAATGTAGATCTCTGAATTTTGCCTTCTAGAAAACTAATCCTTGATCTTCTTGGTACTTGAGTGTCTTCTTGTTAAATGGCCCTTTCTAGCACCTTAGCTCTGACACCATGTTAAGAATTTGGTAGGGCCCAGTTTAATTCAATTTCTCTTCTTGATAATTGTTGTGAACTTGTTAGGCTTCTCTTACTTAGATCTTATATTCGTTAGCTTGTTTTTCTTTCATCAAGTCAATTACCAAAACACAAGACACACAAATTTTAGGCTCTTCAAGCCAGGGCCAAAACCTCTCCCTCTTGGAGAGGAATACCTGAAAGTAATTCTTCTTATATATCTTCAATTGACAAGTACCATGACCATGACACAGACCCTTGTCACCAATATATCTCCAAAGATCCTTGTCACAATTACTTGTTGCTCTTCTGGGCTTCTTGTTCCTTCCTTCCTTCCTGCATTGTACTGCACCAACACTAGGAAACTCGATTCCTAGCCCTAATCGATGTACTTCCTTTTTATCCTTCTTTGCTCAGACCTCGACCTCCAAGAGTTTCTTTTTCTGCCTATTTACAACACCCCCTAGATATCACTAAAACCCAAGACCGAGCCCTAGTAGTGGCCTTCCCTCTTACTGTAGTCTCCCCCAGCTTCTCTGAAATGTGCGAGGTGTCAAAACAAAGATATGATAAGTCTTATCGCTTTGAAGATACTCCTCTTTCCTTGCTGTATAACCTTCTCCTTTACGCACTAGATACACTCGGTGCTTCTCGAGTTTATGCGAAATAAGAATAGTCCAAACAGAGATAACTTTACTCTCGCTGAGGTATCTTATTATAGTCTTTGTCCTTCGTATCTATTTCAGATCAGACTTCATCCTTTTGTGACAAACTTCTTCTTGCTTCACCTATTGCAGATCCAATCGAAATTGATGTTGTCCATAAGGCTGAGTCACTCTATATATATAGTGACTGTCTCTAGCTATTAGGTCGACTTTAAGATAGGAAGGTAGGCCGACATCCTCAAGGCGATATTTCCAATATGTTTCAAGCCGACTTCAAGAGGTTTAGTGACAAGATCTTTGGAGTATACTTTTATATCAATAACGTGCTTTCACAAGTGTAACACTTCTTCACATACATGACTCTTATATATATATATATATTTATGACAAGATGACAAAACCCTAAAGATATCAAGAAGAAGTCTTTGACCTATAATAAAAACTCCTTTCTCATGAAACCCATGAGGCAAGCATTTACAAAATACATTTTATTATCTTTTTCTCTTCATTACATAAATTCATAATTACTTGGTCATAATGAAGACCAAACCTAGTTACGCTTTCCAACACAAGGGATCGGAAGTTC
Organism: Pinus albicaulis; assembly: GCA_034641835.2. Classification (NCBI taxonomy): domain Eukaryota; kingdom Viridiplantae; phylum Streptophyta; class Pinopsida; order Pinales; family Pinaceae; genus Pinus; species Pinus albicaulis. The sequence goes on along the minus strand of CM076571.1, from coordinate 951,356,615 downwards.
AATCCCCCTAGGCATGTCTCACCAGTTGAACCTAAAAAAAAAAGAAGAAAATTAGTAGAAAGTCATTTTCCTTATCATGTTTGTAAAGTTTTTGTTAAATGTTTCAATGAAAATTTTGAAGATTACTGCAAAATCTAGATTGGGACAATACAATGGTATTAGAGTTGGTTTTCCTGCCAGCTTGAAAGGTTTTAATTGAGAATGTTGATTTTTGTAGCATTGGAAAGTGTTCTAAGTCTCAAACTTTGTAAGAAGGCTTGGACATCAATATTCCAAAGAACCCAGAAACCGTTTGTGGAAATTCCTCTTGGTTCATGCCTTATTAAAATAATTAATTATTTTAATGAAGACTCCTAGTCTAAACTAAGGGAAATTAAATAATTAAAGGGTATTAATAAGGCAGAGTGTGAATCTTCTAGAGAACGAAGATCAATTCAAGTTTCAATTTTAGCCATGAATTAGACTTCTAATCTGGGCCGTTGATTTATCAACGAGAAGATTATAAAAGAAGGCCTGAGGGTCATTTGGAAAGTAAGCCAAGAATACATTTAGTACTCGAAGGAGATCGATTCTGAAGGAATATAATTCGATTTCAGAGGGAGAGTTGTATGGCAGAGTTGCAGAGGCAGAAGGAGAAGAGGGAGTTAGCAGTGACAGAGCACGAGGACAGAGGGATGTAGAGGGCCACAGAAGGCAGCATAGAGCTGCAGCGTAGTGAACCCACACAGTCCAACGTAGGGACTGCGCAGAGAAACACATAGACAGACACAGAGGGAGTCAAAGGCTCTTCTGGGTATCAGGAAAATCTTCGGAGGGTCCAGGAATTTGTCTCAGGTGTTTTTTGAATATATCTGCCAGTGTATTCCTTGTAAAGATTCATTCATTTGGAAAGTAAGCCGGGCATACACTCATTACCTGAAGGAGATCGATTCTTAAGGAATAGAATTTGATTTCAGAGGGAGAGTTGTAGGGCGGAGTTGTAGAGGTAGAAGGAGAAGAGGGAGTTAGCAGTGACAGAGCACGAGGATAGAGGGACGCAGAGGGCCACAGAAGGCAGTGCAGAGTTGCAGTGCAGCGAACCCATGCAGAAGGACGTAGTCCAATGTAGGAACTGTGCAGAGAAACACGCAGATAGACGCAAAGGGAGTCAGAGGCTTTTCCGGGTGTCAGAAAATCTTTGGAGGGTCCGAGAATTTTTGTCTCAGGTGTTTTTTGAATATATTAGCCAGTGTATTCCTTATAAAGATTCATTTACTGAAGAATAATAATAAAACCCTCATCTGCTGCACCGGTTTTCCCACATTGGGTTTTTCCGGGGACAATTATCCAAAAATAAATGTGTACATGTGATTGGTTCTTGTGCTTATGTTCCTTATTGTTATTTTATCTGCATATGTAATTGTGAATGTTGCAGTAGTATTTATTTCAAAATTTACTGATAGATTTATGTAAATAACTTATCGAAGTAATAAGTAGGAGAAATAAATCTATCACTGCAACTATATATTTCTAGATTGAAAATTGCATAGAGAAATGTTACAACAAGATTGTGTCAAAATTGTTTGGGGAAGTGAATTTTTCTTGGCAGATCGAAATCATTGTTTGAATTGCAACGTTTATCCTCCAGTCTCCTTTTTGTTTGCATCACCGTAAACCCTAGCTTAAGCAAGTGATCATTGAAGGCCGAGTCTCCTCCATTCTTCGCAAGGGAAAACTGAAGCCGTGCGCCATTGGAAAGTCAAAGCCCTTGTCAGCATGAATCTTACATGAGGGATGAGAGTCTATTGGTGCTGTTGCCATAGCAGGGTTGGAATATTATTAAGGGTCGAGAGCTTCGGGTGTATTAAAGAGAAAGCTAGGGATGCATCACTTTGACTATCAAACTTCAATCTCAGTCTTTGTCACATGTGAGACCGCGCCAATTTCTGAAGATCATGACAAAGCTATGGATTGAGGGTTTCTAACTCATCTTTGCTTTGCGCTAGAGCTGTGAGTCATTTTTTTCCATGAAGTTTATTTGATTTGTTGATTTGGCCACGAGGAGCATCCTTGTCATAGTCACAGACCCTTCAGAAAACAATTTTGAGACTGAACAAGTGCAGTGCAAAAACTGTGACTTCGGTGCTGAAAAACCTAGTGTGATTCCATTGTTGACTGAGTTGTTTGGTTTGAATTAACGAAGGCCAATGCATTAACACACTGAAAACCCTAACACAATTCCATTTTCGGCTGAGTTGTTTGACCATCGCATTGATGCACTGAAAACCCTAATGTGATTCCATTGCCATGGCAGGCTGAGTTTTTTGGTTCAAATTAAGGAAGTCTAGTACATGGGATTAGAGCCTGTCCAATTAGGAAGCTTGATTGAATTGTTTATCGCTGCCAACATTGTCTTGAGCAGAGTTTGCAACTGCTGAGAATATTTTTTGATGCCCTATATCAATGTTTGGTGTTGTTCCAAAACAAATATTGTTTTAAATGTGGGTCAAAATCATTGTCCACACAAGGGTTGAGTTACCGTCTCATCACTGAACTAGATAGAGTCTATTCTTGAGGCCGAGTTGAATGTAAAAGTAGGTTGTGGCCAGGGACGTTTGGCGCCGAAACGACTACATGATCTCATTCCTTTACTAGTTGAGTATTAGAGACAATATTCCTTGTGGGCTGAAGCTCTTGATGCATGCCACGAGTTCCTTGCATAGCTACATTATAATATCGAGAGGCCAAGACTAGTATTCTTGACATTGATCGACTAGGAGAATCGAGTGGAGTTTGTGGGGTAGAGTACATGAGGCCGATTGTGTTGAGGACCAACATATCATTCTTGGGGAGTTAGTGTATAAGTGAAGGTCAGCGAGTCACAACGAAGTTAGAGGTCGAGTTCATTAGTGAAAATGAAATCCCTTGGAGGAGGGCCATGACCATAATTGCATGAAGTAGCTGGATCAATTGGATAGGTTCCATATTGCTAACTAGACTCCAGTATGTACTCTCATGGGTTCCTCTAATGGCCTAGTGTAATGTTCTAGCAACATTATCTACTTCCTAAATTTTGTCGAGCAAGGCTTTCCTTTCTTGTATGCTAGTAGAATTAACTATAGTATCTGCAAATACTTGAAGATTTGACTCTGTGGGAATCACTTTGTGTAACTGCATGGCGATGATATGGAAACTATTTGTTGAAATTTCCAAACCAGTACTTAGAAGAATTATTTGGGAGTGGTGTTTGATTTAGCAATTATGCAATTGATGTCTGCATTAATTCCCAAGGGGTTAATGAAACTCTTTGAAAATCAATGTGTTGGTAGAATTAGGGATTAAATGAGCACTAGAGTATCCCAAAAATCCCTTGAAATTATCTAAAGGGGGTTCTATTCCAATGAGATTAGTAATAAACAATGGAGTTCTATCAAGAATTCAACACTCCTCCGAAATCGATACAACAATACACAGGTTGGGTTAGTGACAATTTTCTTTTCATGGAGAAAAGAACACAACAATTCAACAAACTTTTCTCAAAAGGAGTCCATGCTACTCTTCAGCACCAACAACTGAGGGATCTACAGAGAGAAAAGGAAGTGGGAAATTGGTTGTTCGTATTGGGGTCAAATTTGAAGTTGATGAAGACAATTGATGTCCTCTCTAGATTGGAGGAGCTAGAGGCATGTTTGACCAAGGTAGAGCAATTTGATTGGAGGATATTGAGTTGGGCCTTGAAGCTATCAATGCTTGCCTTGATCCAGCACATGTTTATGGAACCACCTTGTAAGGAGGTAAGACTTGCAGTTGTTTCTTGCCTCATTGAGATCATAAGGATAACTGCTCTTGTTCCCCCCTACAACGATGACATTTTAAGAAGGGTGTTACAACTAATTGTGGAGAGCTTCCAAGGATTGCATGATATCAAGGACCTTACCTTTGGTAAGAAACTCAAGATCTTAGATATGGTGGCCAGAACCATATTCTATGCCATTATGTTCAATCTAGATCGTAGCGGTTTGATTTTTCGAATATTCCAATGCTTCTTCACCAACATCCGAGAATATCATCCGGACATTGTAAAACCTGGCTTGCAAAGTATTTTGTCTTTAATTTTAGTTGAATATGATGCCATTTGCAAGCGGTCGTGATGAAAGGTGTTGGATGTTTGGAGGAAGGAGCAGGTTGTTTTGCTTGCTACTCATTATTTCTCAAAAATCATGGTTGAGCATAGCATAAGGAGGCTCAAAAAGTAGCTAACTAAAGAAGAACTAAAAACAGTAGGGGTGCAGGTCACAGGATGTTACAGCAAGGGTAAGAACCAAGTAAGAAGGAAGAAAAATTACTCATCAGGGAAGGCTGGTCGCTTTGGTGGAGTCAGTAAGAGAAATGATCTAATGTAGCCAAACAAAATTGAAGACAACAAAGCAGTTGTGACTATGGAGTGTGGAAACAATGCTTCACTTCAAGAAGAGAACATGTCAGTTGGCGAGGAACTTGAAAAAAAGAGAGCTGGTGAAGCACATTAGTCAGATGCCATAACATAGGAGAATGATAGTACTATTGACACTCAAGACATTATGGGCAAGCTGAACAAGTATGAAGAATATGCGGATTTGCAGGGATATAGTTTACAATCGAAGGACAATGAATCACCTCTTCCAGAGAACTCATTAAAGGCTCAACGATATTATTGGGTGATATGGTTGATCCTCCACATTATGGACCAACCATCAATGAAATGCAAGCAGATATGAAGACATCCATAGTGGTTCCAGATGATAGTCACCATGAGCACATTCAAGGAAAGATTAATAATCTTATAGAAGGCCTCTTAGCAATGAAGGAAAAAATTAAGAGTCTAAAAGGAACAATATTGAAGATGGATAGTGAGCTTGAAGAATGGAGGATCAGGAGTGCTAGGAAAATTGCCAGGCTTCCTAGTCTCGAGGAGCAGTTAAAATTCTTGATAGTGCAGTAGTGGAAACATACTCTTGAGTTGCTTTTAGTGAAAACAAGAGGTGAGATGTACAACATCCCTTTTTAGAAATACATAAGCAAGGCTTGCAAAACATTAAGTTCACAATTAGATGGAAGTAGAGATTCGAGTAATAAGAACCTTTGCACATTATTCTCGACCCAGATAGAGAAAAGGTGACGATACATAAGTATGGAATGAATGGATGGTGTGAGGAAGCAGGTATCCAGTCTTGCAGGTGTGTAAATTTCTGAATATACTTAAACAAAAACCCTACTGTTAAATTCTCGATTTACTTCTCCTACTCACACAAGTTATTGATCTAAAATCTTCAGCATTAACATCGAAGTAAATACTTTAACAACCTACACATACAGATCTAAACTGAATAACATGCTCAATGACAAAGTGACACACAAGGATTTTCTGGACAACTCTCCCAGGAAAAACCCAATGCGGGAAAACTAGTGCTTCTAGCTTCTGGAGGGTTTTTATTATGAAGCAGATTCTAAGTACAACAAATCACTTTGCTCGAACTGGTGTTGTACTTCCTTTTGGTCATTCGGTGGATCTCCTCTGGTCGGAGGATCGCACACATGTTGTCCCAGTTGGGAAGGTCTGCTCTGCCCAAGAGACTTTGGACAAAAGTTTCCCAGTGCTCTGTGACTGCATTGGGAGCAGTCCTCACCATGACATCGTCATCCACCTTGAACCCCATGTCGGTCAGCTGATCCCGGATCGACTGTAGTCTGGATAGGAAAGGATCGATTTCCTCTCCCTTGGACATCATGAATAACCTTAGCTGGTTCTCCAGTAGCATCTTTCTCTGGACGAACCTTCCTTGATCGAATGTGGTACCACATCTCATGAGCCGTCACCTTCTCGGCTATGTGTGGTACCACATGATCTTTGACCTCGTCCATAATGAAGCGCTTGGCATGTGCCACTGCTTCATTGTGCTTCTTTAGGAGAGCCGCATCAGTTGGTGTAGCCAAGGCATTCTCTGCATGCTCCCAGATAGCGTAGGCCTCTAGGACTACCAGGATTATGGCCTTCCAGATCGCAAAGTTGGATAGGCCATCCAACCTATCCTGATCATGCAGTCCGTGTGGCGCCATCTGCTAATATGTTTGTCGGAACGGATCCTCCTCTCTATGCTAGAGACTCAGATCTAGGGTCCTTGGCGAGAAAGGCACCCTCTGATCCCTCTAACAACTGACTCCCTCCCTTGGAACTCTGCCAAACACAAAGAATCAACTCTCCTCGATCCTATGATCGATCTTCAGTTTTCTTTGGCAGGAAATCTACTGAGAAGCTGTTCTCCTCCCGCTCTTTGTCAACTTAACTTAGGCTAAATTCTGCACTGACAGAATCTTCACCCCACCAGCAACTGCTGAAGGTCTGCAGCTCAGCTTCCGGTTCATGGTACTCTGCACAATAATTAGATTCTGGACTGCGTCACCCTGGCTGGCCTCTGTGTGAGCAGAATGGCTCAACGTAGCCTCTGCGCAATGACTACGCAGCGCAGGCTGCTCCCACGTCCCTTTGGAAGGTATTGTGCTGCCTCTACGTCACTCAGCTGGCACTGTGTCAGCCCCTGCGTGGCTCTTGCTGCCTCTGCGTCCTTCTGCTATTGCGCTGCCCTCTCTGGTTTATCTGCTACTGCTGCTGCTTTCTACAACACAAATTTTCTTGCTGGAGATTCAGCTAGATCTGCAATCGCTTTAATACCATGTGTAAATTTCTGAATATACTTAAACATAAACCCTACTGTTAAATTCTTGATTTACTTCTCCTACTCACATAAGTTATTGATCTAAAATCATCAGCATTAACATCGAAGTAAATACATTAACAACCTACACATATAGATCTAAACTGAATAACATGCTCAATGACAAATTGACACATAAAGATTTTCTGGATAACTCTCCTCGGAAAAACCCAATGCAGGAAAACCAGTGCTACTAGCTTCTGTAGGGTTTTTATTATTAAGAAAATTCTAAGTACAACAAATTTGGGCACCAAACTGGTTAACCCGACAGAGAAATAAATTTGCAACAACACCTCTATTCCAGAGACAGAAAAACTGATTGATTCACACCCTCAAACGGGATTTACAGAACTCAGCCTTTTCTGGCCTCTAGAAACCCCAACACTGCTCTGAAACCCTCTGCGTCAGCCTCTGTGCTACTCAGGAAGGGCCTGCGTCAGCCCAGACTAGGTTACGCCGCCCCTGCGCTGCCGTGGCTGGGTCTGCGTCAGCCGTCCTGGTTTCCTGCTGCCTCTGCGTTGCCCTTGTTGGGCCCTCGGCTGCTCTGCGTAGCTTCTGTCTCTTGCTGCCTTATTTTTTCCTTTTTAGTCTCATTATGTTGAGAGAAGCACTAACCCTATCACCAATGGCTGACATTAGATCTTAGCTCTCCTTGATCAAAGGTGGAGATCTATTTTTCCATTGATCCCCTTTTTATGTCTCCCCCCCTTTAATGAGCTCCCTAGTCACTTTAATGTTGTTTTTGTACCTTGTACCTTTTTCCACATAAAGTATACTTAAAAACATAAAGTGACTTTAATATAAAGTACATATTACTAAGGTACCTCATAAAGTGACTTTAAGTCACGTGACTTCAATAACTCATAAAGTTGCTTACTAAAAAGGTGTTCTCATGTGTTTTCCCTAGGCAAAAAGGCAAAAAGCACTAGGAAACACCTCCTTCATACTTTATCTCAACAATTCAGGTCTAGAAAATGGAATTGGTTGTTGCTTGCTTACACTAATTACTTGACCAGTGGGGACTCGAGAGTTGTACCATGCACCATTAGTTGAGAGCCCCATACTGACCATCATGCATCTTTTGTTTTATCTCAACAATCTAAGGGCAATGGTGGCTGCCCTCGTCCGCATGTTGGCTAGTTTGTGAGGGAATGTCATGATCTTCTCCATAGTTGGCCTCAGTCCTCCTGTTGGCCCTTAAACAATAAACTTTCCATCATGTTGTTGGTGATTTCTGAGGGCAAGAAGAAGCAAATAGATTTACAGTTGGGAGATTAATGCCTCTGACCTGAAGTCGTCGAACAAGGGATGGGGAAACCAACATCATAATGACAAGGATGATCCCCTGCCTCAGATTTGATTTCCGTTGAAGCTCAGTATTTTCTTTTCTTCTCTTGTTGAATGTCTCAGTTATGATTATGGACTGGTTCTGATGCCATAAATTTAAGACTTGGCTACCTTTGGGTTTTGTGCACCATGTGGTGATTTTTAATGTTGATAGTATCTAGGGAAGTTTTGAGACTTATTATTGGTGCCATTAACCATAGATTTTTGCTTGTAGTGGCTATGCTTGCAGCCTATTTTGTTTGTAAAAAGCACCATTAATGTAGATGTTGTTGATATCTAATATGAAAAAGAAGCATTGTCTACAAAAGTCTAAAGATAAGATGCACTTGAAGTTAAGAGTGATTTGTATCAGAGTTTCTACTGGATAAGGCATACATAAAGGGATTGTGAAACACCCTTTTTTTGTACTGCTTTGAAGTTGTCAACTTCGTGGTCCTCTACATCTCCTCTGCTTGGAATCTGTCTGGGAGATATTTCTCACTATTTTCCTCTGCAGTTGTTCTTGTGCTTATTTGATGTTGAGATTCGGAAGTGTCTTCATCCAGGTACATGACATTCTTATCATGGTGCTGCAACTACATCATGTCTTTATGCTGCATATTGCATGTACTCTGCTGCATGTCATCTTGTTGTTCCATAACTTCATGCATGTCCTGCTAATCAAACCCAACACTGTTTGTCCTAGCATCCTTTTAGCACATATTGTGACATTTTTGTATGATATCCTCCTCTGTCAGGATGTCCTGTTCAAATTTCATCCATGATTTCCATGCAAGTAGGGTGCCCACCTTGGAAAGGATGTTTAATAGGTTAGACAGATTGGATGTGCTTTGCTGTGAAATTAACAGTCTAGTGCAGATTTGCAGAATATTTTACTTCGTCAAATTGTGTTTGAGATATATTCGATAATAAATCCAAGAAATTAAAACATTAAATCAATGTGGTTTGATGCAACAAACACTTAAAATGTACAAGTTTACAGGCCAATCCTTAAACAAGCTAATAAATTAAATAATTACTACGTCTTCTATGTTTGTGGATTGCTATATATTTATCTTAAAACTTTTGTATGTTGTTAGTCCATACTTCAAACTTCAAACTTCGTCAAAGTTTTGTGAACATCACTGGACACAAAATTTTAATCTACAAAAATATTTATAGCACTTTCCTCTTGCAATCATAGAGTGTGAACAAAGTGGAACGTAATGATGCCATTTACTCCCTTGTTTTTCTAAATGTATTTTGATCAATATTGAGAACTGGATAAGAAGCAAGACAGATTAAATTTCTCTTAGCATGGTGCATTGATGAAAATGTGAGATCTTATTCAACCCATTCATAGCCAGGTTGTGCTGCGCTCGTATATTTCACTTCTCTAACTGAGTTATTTTTTGTCATGTAAAATATGCTATACACAAACCAATTATTTGACCGACTAATCTCAATGTTTGATCATATTTGGCATTTATGTCATTCCTATGAATTATTAGTGACTGCATATCCTTGATTGCTGTTATCATAGATCAAATTCCTTTACTGTGATTGAATTAAGCTTTTCTATCTCGATGCTGCACTAGAGGAAAGTCTCAAAAAGTGTTGAGAAACTTTTTGATTTTCAATTTCTTTGCAGTAGTATTCTTACGGTTTCTTTTGAATTCTGGACAGTTTTTGTTGCTCCCCATGGCATGAGGGGAAAGCTTACAGGTTGTTGCCCCAGTGATTTAGCGAGTCAGCTTTATCAAAGGTTTGTTTTCAATAAATATTTGTTGCCTTTTTGTATACACTAATTTATTGTCATATCATTGAACACGAGATTCCTATGCCAGTGAATGAAACATCTTCCATATCTTTCAAGTTCTGGGTTTCACTTTTTTGCATGTATAAAATGTTATGGACCTTGTTTATATAGATAGATGTTTGTAATCATTCAAGATTTTTCTTAGAATACAAGGAAACATCCCTCAGTTGTACCTTGTATGAGTACCATTGGCTAGCTAGTTGTTAAAGTTTTGACATTGCAGTTATTACTTGATGATTCAACCTTCATGGTTCTTGTCCATGTTGACCTAAAGGTTGATGTGCCAGTGCTGCTTGTGCCTATTATGTTGCAGGAAAATGAAGGCATCAAATGATTTCTCAGAAGTTACTCTGCCTTTTCATTTCAGTCAAGCTTCATATGGAAAGATAAGAGGACAGACTTGCTATGCAGAGGTCAGTCTTGGTTGTCTTGCTGGTAGAGCTGGAAAAGCAGGACAATTAAGCTCAAATGTGAACAAGAGTGGCATTAAGCAGGATGAGATTGATATTCCTTCTTCAGAGATTCCAGTGAAGGATGAAAGAAAACAGGGATGTGAGGATTATGTTCAACTTGTTGAAAGGACATTAATATACCCAGCTGAGGCTGTTCTAGTTCCAATGGTACCCATTGTACCAGCTAGAACTTGTCTGAGAAGGTATGCGTTCTCTTCACTAGGCATATTCAGTTCACACTTGCGAAATGGATTTCGGCGATTGTAATTTTCTAAATTATTAATTTTGCAGGTGTTGGTTGAAAGATTGGGCTGGCACATCATGGCTGGAAAATGGTCCGTTGGCTGACATGTCATGTACAAGTTCGTCCATATCAGGGTAATGTACTGTGCACTTTTGTTGTTACTGTTTGTCCAAATAAAGCATTAGATATCTTTAAAAATACGCAGATTCTGTCCTCTATGCTACACTGAAAGGCTTTGGCAATCAGTATTTTTAAAAAAATAGGCATACTAAAATTACTAATATGGGCTTGTACCAATAGGTGCATGCAAAATCTGGAGGCATTTTTTAGTTTCCCATAAGTCAAATATGAGGATGTTCAATATATATTTATCAGAAATATGATTAGATGCTGCTGGTCAAAGTGGTGTTACACCTTTTAAAACCAGAGTTCCACTCTTCATTGTGCTTTGGGGTGACAATATTCAATATGTATATATATCTATGTTACCGGATCCGTTGACCTTGGAGGGAGGATCCGCGGATCAGATCCCGAACCGGATTTGGATTCGACTGGATCCGCCAAGATCTGTTTGATAACGTTTCATGCGCTGATGGAAACGAATCTGTCCACTATAAAACAAAACCCAAAATTCATATGTGCATCTTATAATTTTTGGTTTTTTAAATATAAAAATTAGAAGTTTTCTCTGTAATTTTGTATTAGTCGAATTTCAGTGACTGGCTCATTCACAGCTTGACTGTGAATCATGGGTGTGTCTAATTCTAGCGCTGAAATTCAAATTTAATATTACTATTTGAAGGGCGTGACATGCTGAGCAGTGAGAAATGGAGAGCCGAATTTCACCACTCCATGCCGCCATACTGCGTCGGTTGTTCCCAAATCTACTGAGCTTTCCTAAACTCGAAATATATTTAATTCTTGATTTATTTTCTGCCGGGTTCAATAAGGAGTCTAATTTCCCCATTTCCCCACCAAGCGCTGTAGCCTGTAATTGTTGAAGTGCGAAATTTCCCCATTTCCCAATCAAGTGCTGTAACTGTTGAAAGTTGAAACCACACTGTCTTGGTTGTTCCTAAATCTATTCACCAACACACTATTTTTCACTATTATTTTTTTTAATTTAAAAGGTTGTGTATAGTTATTAAAGTGGGTACACTGTGTATATATATTAATTGGATTATATGACGGAATTCCTTAGTGTTATATTTATATTATTTTTATTTTACCATATATATTTAAACATTTAAAATATTAATTTATTTTATGCTTTATTTCCGATCGGGTTCACTAAATGAAATTTTAATTTAAAAAGTTATGTATACAGTTATTAAAAAGTGTGTACATATAAATATATTAATTTTTTTTATGCTGTATTTTCTGTGAGGTTCACTAAGTTATTAAAAAGTGTGTACATATAAATATATAAATATATTAATTTATTTTATGCTTTATTTTATGTGAAGTTTACAAAAGAAATGTCATGTAGAAATTATTAATTAATATTTAATGTAATTGTCTTAGGTTGTCTTAGGTTTTATTAGGCAAAAGGGCATGAAGCCCCTTCACCAAGAGACACCGTAAGGTTGTATTTAAGCCTTGGTCTATCCATTTGTAAACTATCTCATCTTTTATCAATAATAAATATACATATTTCTGTTTATCTGAGTGTTTACACTCCATTTGGTATCGGATCCGCGTTCAGCGTTCCTCAGGCCTGTTCCACAATTACGATCTGATCTCGTTAAACCTTGCACATTGTTCCGCTACCCCCCGATTCCCTTCCATTGTCCTCGTTCTCCATAACCTTTGAACTCAGCAGCTTCACACTTCCTTGACAACCATTCACATCCTTCCCAGGTAACAGTAAACTGTGCGCGAGTAAGGGGATTGAGAAAATAGTTATTGGCAAAGTCATCGCTTCCCATACTGATCGTAAACAAGGCTCTCGATATTATCTTGCTGGCATTCTCCCTGCTGTCATTACCATCCCTACCGCCATCCGCTGTGCTTTATCCGCCGTCCTTGGCCTCCACCATTCCAAATATTGTGCCAAATACCGTCGCCCTCCGCTGTGCCTTGTCCATCCGCCGTCCATTCTTCCGCGGGCCCTATCTACACCTCATCTGCTGCTTGTTGGCCATTGTACAGTTTGCGGTGCCGCTATGCCATCAGCGTCTGGGCTACTGACAAAACTGGTTTGCGTGGATTCATATCATAGCAAATCGTGACTCTACACCTGAACTGGCGTGGTCAGCGAACTTAACGCTTACGTTGACCAAATAATTTAAGTTGTAAAGGAGACAGGTCACGGTTGACCGATAATCAGAATTGTAAGTTATATAAGGGTCTCCTTGTTTAATTTTTTGAATGGACGAAATTTTTTTGGGGTTATATATATATATATATATAATTTATATAATAAAAAAATATGATAATAATAATAATTATTATTTTTAACAAAAAAAGAAAAAAAGTAAAAAAAAAGTATTATTATTTAAGAAAAAATAAAAATAAATTATTATTATTAAAATAAATAAATAAATAAATTATTAGGATTAAATTAAGTAAAAGAATAAGCTGGATACTTATACTCCACCTCATACACGCTCAATGGCTGTATCAATGTCGATGGTCGATTTCCAGAAAAAATGATTGATCTTGAGAGTAAGATTACTAATCAATCTGATGATTTTACCCAAAAACTAGTCGATCTCGAGGGTAAAGTTACGGAACATTCCGGCGATATCAAGAAACTTCAAGACACAACAAATCGAATAGAAAGACAAATTGGGCAAAACCATAGTGAGTCCATAGACAATCATAATAAAGCAATGCTAATGCTAAGCGCTATTTGCGACCAGATTAAGCTAACGCAAGAACAAATATTCCAGAATATTGAACATGATCATCATAACAATTTAGTAGATTCAGGGAATTCAACAGATCATCATGAAAAAACCGAGTCTCCCAAAACATCATCCCTGCACCATCACGAAGATAGTAATGCAAATTTTCAAAATAAGCAGCTCTGGAATGCATTCGCTAATCAATACCCCATTTTCGCTCCACCGTCAGCAGCATATCAACTAAGAGCAAAAATCGAGCTACCCAAGTTCGACGGTAACGAAAAAAACAACGTTGCGTGGCTTGATAAAGCTGAAGAATATTTCGAGATTTACGACATTGACAGTGATGACGAAAAAATTAAGCATGTTTCCATGAAAATGGAAGGAGAAGCGTATAATTGGTATATGTGGTGGAAAAAGACGACACTTGCTATTAGTTGGAGAAAATTTAACGATGCGTTCTTTAAAAGATTCCAACGTATAAAGGAAGAAGAGTTCTTTTCAACATTCATCAAATTGCGCCAAAAAGGAGATGTGGATGAGTACACTCGAGAATGGGAGACCTTAGCGACATGTAATATTCCTAATTAGCATTGCTAATTGGAATATTTCATTTTTGTTTAATTTTGCCGCTTTAGCTAAAAATAATAAATAAAGTGAGAAATAAGAGGGGTCATCTCACTTTATAAAATAAAGTGCTTTCCTAGTTGATTGACGTTGTAACTTAAAGGGGTGGCCTTGGGGGTCCACACGTGTATGAGGGGAGGCCTCACGCTGACCCAAGGGTAACTGCACAGGCCAAGGAGGGTGAAGGAAGCAGTTAAGGTTTTGGAGGGAGTTTAGCACTATAAAAGGAGGGGTTTCCACTTCATTTGGCATTGTTGATTTGATATTGATATTGAGAGCTAGACTTCTGTCTACTTCAGCACGTCGGTTGTTTAGTCGGTCTGCAGCACTGTTTAGTGCAACCGAGTGTCTCCGTGCGGAGATCTCACCCTTAGCCTCGGGGGACTTCGAGTGCCTGCCCTGGTAAGGTTATTTTCTTAGCATCATCCTTCAGTTTCAGTGGTGATTTGCAGTAGTTTCTGGTGGAGATTTGGCAGAGGAGATACCTCCTTTCTTGAGACTGCGCAGGCTAGGGCAGAGGACGCAGATCCTGAGAGATAGGACGCAGATCCAGAGAGATAGGACGCAGATCTGGATAGGGAGGGGGCCGCAGATCCCCTAGAGAGAGGGCCGCGGATCTGAATAGGGAGGACGCGGATCCGGTCGGGAGGACGCGAGATGCGATGAGACGCGAGGATCATTGTGTGGGGTTTTGTGACGTTTTTCGGTGTTCCGTACTGAGAGTTTCGTTTGTCTTATGGAGATTTGTGGTTACGTTCACCCCTTCACACGAGCGTTTTCTTTGGCTTCTGCATTTGTCCTTTGGCAGAGACGACGTTTTCTGCCCCTAGTGAGGTTTGATTGGTGGATCTTCGGTGGTGGAGCATCAGCTTCACATTTCTGGGGTTTGTCTGGAGGATTTAGATCAGCTACCTTTCCAGTCTTCAGCTCATAGTTCCAGTGCATTGCAGCAGCAGTTCTCTATAGCAGTTTCTTCAGCCAGCTAGGACGCTGTCCCTATTTGCAGCCATTATTTGTTCTGAGAGGGTCTCCACTTGCCTAGGGCAAGGATAGGTGCACTCATTCTGATTATCTTGTACCCCTATATCTGTATTCTCAGATTAATAAAATGGCTTAGCGTTCTGGCATTCTATGTGTACTTGTTTCATGTTCTGGTTCCGGCAACTTGTTTTATATATCTGCAATACAGCATATTTATGTATTAAGTTGTTGCAGAGTGTCAGTGGTATCAGGCTTGATCGCTTGACACAATGATCTATGACATTGGGAGAGAGAGATAGACAAGTTGGAATTTTGGAGAGCAATAGCGATTGCAGTACCAAAAACACGCAAAGTATGAAGGAGCCAAAATATAAAGGGTCAAATTTTGAAGTTTGGAATTAGAAGGAGAACGTTTCACAGGTTTTGCAGGTTTTGGACAAGGATCACCTTTCCAAATTCCTAAAATTTTTGAGTAGTTTTCGGTGCGGCAAATGGGAGGTCGAAGTTAGCGACGGTATGGATTTTCACCGACGTAGTGCGGTTTACGAGAACTGTGAGGACACGAGCAGCTGAGATCCGATGACGGAACACGGATAAAAGCTGGATGCAATCCTCCGTCATATACGGGATATGTCACGGAGGCTCGCAGCTGTAGAGGTAGCACAGAGAGAACCCCCTAGGGTTTTCCAGATTGGTGAGGGATCAGGCACATCCCACCATTTGCCGGAGCATGTTGCCACTCAGCATATGGCATCACATACACCCACACGTCCTACCATGCCCACTTTTCTGGATGAAGACGCAGGGACAGCAGCACAGCGAGAGATAGATCTGGGTCGGATTTTTGCAGAGTATCAGGCTTTCGGACAGGCATTCATGGATTCTCTCCCCTTCGAGAGATATCTCCATATCCAGTATGGCATTAGACCTCGTGATCATCACAAGGGGCACAGGCACCACCGTGATGACCACCGCGCAGCTAGCAGATTCCATCTACCGACATTTGACGGGTCATCCAGGCGCTCAGAAAAAGCTTGGGTGGACAAGTTGGATACCTCTTTCCAGCTTGACCGAGTATCGGAGAGGAAAACCATTAAAATGGTTACCTCACACTTGGAGGATGAGGACACACAGGATTGCAGGGAGTCTGAGGTTACACCTAGTGTGACACAGGATTCACCCTCATTGGAGACCTCCTTGGCCGTGTCGGTTGATGTGGTAGTGGAGAAGGTAGAGCCTACCCCGGTAGAGCCATCCACTGGGGTGATGACTGGAGCCATGTCCGAGTCTTCGGGTGGTAGCAGCACACGACAGATGGGTGAGGTATCAGGAGATATATCCATTATCGATGAGGCACTAGGAGATACAGAGGTCTCGGATGATGGTCGCAGACAGCGGTATCATCGGCTTTGGACGGACCTTCGAGCTCTGAGGGAGAAGGCCGCGTCAGTACGGGAGACCATTTTGTTTCAGGACCAGGAGCTGGAGGGTATGAGAGCGACTTGTGCCAAGTCGGCGGCCAAGTTGGTCCGCATTGGGGAACAGCTGGATTCCCTGATGGTACAACCAGAGGGCACGAGGGAGCGTCAGATCATTCCCCTTCAGGCATGCATGGATGGGACTAGCAGTATTTTTGGGTCATCTCTTCCCATTAGAGAGAGAGAGGCAGAGCCACCTAGTCAGATCTCATATGTTGAGTTGGATAGCGGTATGAGACGATCAGAGTTGCACAGCATATAGCATCCACATGTTGAGGTTGGATGGCGAGAGATTTTGAGTTGGTACTCAGTGGAGCGGGCTATGGAGATAGTGATGGATCCGAGTGTAGCTCAGCGGGAGTTTCTATGCATGGGGATTACAGGAACCCCAGATTGGCATTGGGATCCAGGAGGGATCACCTACCGTTTCCCAGGCAGGTCGGCTGACTATGTCTTGGAGAGTACAGTTGGCCTGGCAGTAGAGCATGTACAGTTTCGGTCAGCTTCAGTGGCCAACCAGTTTATGGGCAGACTCCCTAGATTGTTTTGGTGTGACACTCGTACACGAGATCACGGGGTGGTCAGCACACCTTGGCAGGAGCTTGTCGGAGGAGGTGGCATTGGCAGGCCACCAGATGGCATCTTGTATGGGGCCAAGGATTCTTCACCTTTGTGTGGGGCACGGAGGACGCAGCAGAGCCGAGCAGTGGTGGTAACACTACTGACACTTAGGGAGATTCACTTCTCGGACCCCTTGAGGAGGATTTGGAGTGATGATCCTTTCGTCGGTAGGTATAGTGATGCGACGGTGGAGACGATGTTACCGATTGGTGGTAGTCGGACCTGTAGAGGCACAGCTCTAGGACATCACATCCAGGGATGTGTGGGAGCCTCTAGCATTGACCGGTGGATTTTCGGTGGACATGGAGTAGCATGGTGGTGTACCGTAGTGTGTGGGACTACATTGAGGAGTAGGAGTGCTCGACATCACATTGAGAGCATACAGAGAGTGACCGATGCATGGACACAGTCAGGGCGCGAGAGGGTACAGGGTGCTACAGCAGCAGCACATGGTATCCAGCAGCATACCGAGGTATGCCTCAGTGTGCAGTGGCATGTTGAGGAGTGTATGGATGATCAGCGGTATGCGAGGGCACACGGTGCTACACAGCAGGATCTTAGAGCATTGCTTCTAGAGAGACTCATGGACAGGGACTTCGGGCTTACCTTTGGGAGTAGTTCACCCGGGATCGATGGAGAGACTTCTCAGCAGTGGCACTGGGTTGGTGTGCTAGTTGACAGCCACAGGTTGGGGGATGAGATGATCCTTTGCAGAGGTGGTGCATCAGTCATCACTGAACATACGCTTGGGGAGCAGGTCATGAGGGAGACATGCATCATTTTTCCCTCAGGGCATGTCGAGATCATGCATGAGCAGAGGATACGGGGTACAGCAGAGGTAGTATCCCAGTATGTGTCTGGGCTCCAGACACTGTATCGACACATTGTCGAGAGGGTGGATGGCATGTTCGATGCGGATGAGATGGCGGTGGTAGAACAGGAGGGCATTCCTTCTGTATGCCAGGGTGAGGACTCCTTTTCACATGAGTCCATAGGATCAGTTGAGGTCGCTTCTGGGGAGCGAGGGCAGTCATGCATGGATGGTGACAGTAGACTGGAACTGTATACTAGTGTCCAGGGTGAGCAGTCAGCTGCATTGACATTGAGTACGGTGTCAGCTGTTACAGATCCATACCCTCTGGAGGTTGATGGGATTGTTATGCAGGGGGCTAGTAGACAGCAGGAGCTGTTGGATATGTTGGAGTATCCATCTTTGGGTCGACACTGGGATGAGGCACAGATAGATGTACTCGCAGTCGGCAGAACTGCAGCATTTTTAGTGGGTAGCACTCTCCAGGAGTACATTGATGGAGCTTGCAGCATACCTTGCCCACTTTTTCCCATTATAGAGAGAGGGGCTTCCTTCTACAGGCAGCTTCCATTGACAGACAGGGTAGAGCAGTGGGAGTTGATTACAGGCTGGCGGCAACATCCCAGGCATGTTCCATATACCGTTGTTGTTGCTACATCAGATTCTTCTTCTAGGATGGACTGGCGGGAGATCATGAGTTGGTACCCTCTAGATGGTACGGTATTCTTCGTAGGGAGCACAGTCGAGCGGGGGCCCTTGGACATAACAGAGGTTATAGATTCCAGCTGGCAGGGCGGCACAGGACATCATTTCTTCAGCACTCCATCCCGATTTCAGGAGAGCAGGATCAGCATGGGATTGAGTCACAACTTGGATTGGAGAGAGGTGATGAGTTGGTATGCAGTTGGAGGGGTAGCATATGCGGCTACAGGTACAGCGCAGCAGGAGCCCGAGAGCATTGATGCTTGTTGGTGGTCTTCACCTCTTAGAGCATTGGTCAGAGCCAGAGGCAGTGCACAGTCCGAGCCGTGGGACTTGTGCGATTATTGGCCACAGTGGCGATGGGATCCGGGAGGACTATTGGTTGGCTGGTACCGTGAGAGGCCAGTTTGGGATCCTGGCATTGAGATATCCCTTCGTATCAGGGTGATGCAGGAGACAGAGAGGTTTCAGTGGGACCCAGGCACATTTTGCGGTATCGGTGGGGAGCATCAGCTAGAGAGTAGGCTTGTTCAAGCATTGCTTGCGAACAAGCAATTTTTGCCGGATGAGGATGCCACTTGGGAGAGCGAGCAGACTTTACAGCATCCATCACTTCAGTTGCTTGAGGACAAGCAACGTTTTGCCGGGGGAGACTGTAATATTCCCAATTAGCCTTGCTAATTGGAATATTTCAATTTTGTTTAATTTTGCCGCTTTAGCTAGAAATAATAAATAAAGTGAGAAATAAGAGGGGTCACCTCACTTTAGTCACCTCACTTTATAAAATAAAGTGTTTTCCTAGTTGATTGACGTTATAACTTAGAGAGGGGGCCTTGGGGGTCCACATGAGTATGAGGGGAGGCCTCACGATGACCCAAGGTTAACTGCGCAGGCCAAGGAGAGTGAAGGACGCAGTCAAGGTTTTGGAGGGAGTTTAGCACTATAAAAGGTGGGGTTCTCACCTCATTTGGCATTGTTGATTTGATATTGATATTGAGAGCTAGACTTCTGTCTACTTCAGCACGCCGGTTGTTTAGTCGGTCTGCAGCACTGTTTAGTGCAAACTGAGTGTCTCCGGTCGGAGATCTCACCCTTGGCTCCGAGGGACTTCAAGTGCCTGCTCGAGCAAGGTTTCTTTCCTTCAGTTTCAGTGGTGATTTGCAGTAGTTTCTGGTGGAGATTTGGTAGAGGAGATACCCCCCTTTCTTGAGACTGCGCAGGCTAGGGCAGAGGACGCAGATCTAGAGAGAGAGGACGCAGATCTGGATAGGGAGGACGCAGATCCAGCTAGGGAGGACGCAGATCTAGAGAGAGAGGACGCAGATCTGGATAGGGAGGACGCAGATCCAGCTAGGGAGGACGCAGATCTGATGAGCAGGGTCATTGTGTGGGGTTTTGGCAGCGTTTTTCAGTGTTTCCAGCCCTGAGGAGTTTGGTTATCTCATCTGGAGGATTTGTGGTTGGATTCACCCCTTCTTGCCAGCGTTTTCTTTGGCTTCTGCGCTGTCACTGGCAGAGACAGCGTTTTCACTGGTGAGGGTTTGATTGGTGGATCTTCGGAGGTGGAGCATCGACTTTTGACTGGGGTTTTATGCGGAGGATTGAGATCGACTACCTTTCAGTTTACGGCTCATAGTTCAGACCATTACGGCCGTGATTTTCCATCGCCGGTTTCTTCGACGGATAGGGCCAGCTGTCCTATTGCGGCCATTATTTGTTACGAGAGGGTCTCCACTTGCCCCTGGGAGCAGGATAGGTACACTATTCTGATTATCTTGTACCCCTACATATGTATTCTCAGATTAATAAAATGGCTTAGTGTTCTGGCATTCTATGTGTACTTGTTCCATATTCTGGTTCCGGCATTTTGTTTTATATATCTGTCTGGCATATTTCTGTGTATTACTGGTTATTCCCCTTTGGGGATATTACACGACATGAGTACCTGGATTGTCAGAATCTCGTCTAGTCCAATCTTTCATTTTGGGACTTAAAACCCATATAAAGGTAGAGCTCGGGCTTCACGACATTAAGACGATAGAACTAGCAAGACAGAAAGAAAAAATTGCTAAAAAGAAATTCGAAAAGTTATTTTGGTCAAAGCCGGAAAGAGTATATTCGAGACGAAGATTTCCTCAATCTGAAAATATAGATAACACAAAATATGTCCCACCCCATCTTTGTGAAGGAGAAAAATCTAACCTGGAAATACAAAGGAATAGAGAGGGCAAGTGCAAATGTTGCGGCGAAAAGTGGTACCCTATGCATAGGTGCGCTAAATGAAAGGAGACAAAGAATCTGTATAACTGTGAAGCAACTAATGACTCTAACAATGATGAATCAGATGTAGAAGGAATTGAAGACACCCCAGAGTTCTCTCCAGAACTAGATGACAAAAGTCTCAACATCTTTACGTTTCCCATGCCCAATATGAAGGTAATGGTGGCCGATGGTAAGAAGATTGAGAAGGTAGGGAAATGCCATAAGGTCAAATTGCAGATTCAAGACTTTAATTTAGAATCTCCATTCTGCACCGTACCATTAGGAGGAGTAGATGTGGTCTTAGGAATCCAATGGCTACAGACCTTAGGTACTTATTTTGCCAACCATCAAAAGCAATTTATAAGCTTTAAGTGGGAAGGGCAAAAGCACAATTTATATGGATTCCAAGCACCAGAAAACCAAATTGTGTCGTCATCCTAGATGATGAAAATGATTCGAAAAGGAGCGCCAACCTATATAGTACAATGTCACCGGTTAGAAATATTATCTGCAAAAATGATCAGTGAAGGGTCACTACAGGTACATGGGCTAATTCAGAAGCACGAAAAAGTATTCCAAGACCTGCCCTTGAAAATGCCTCCTAATAGGGAAATTGAACATACAATAGAAGTCAAAGCAGGATCAGACCTTGTCAGCATCAAGCCATATCGCTATTTGCATCACCAAAAGACTGAAATTGAGAAGATAATCCAAGATCTTTTAAAACGTGAGGTCATCTCAAAAAGCAAGAGCCTGCCTCTTGGGAGACCGAAGCATTTCGTCAACAACATCTGTCGTTGCGTATTCTTTGAGGACAAAGCATCTTTGAGAGGAAGGCAATGTTATTTACAAATTATTAATTAATATTTAATGTAATTGTCTTAGGTTTTATTAGGCAAAAGGGCATGATCTTTAAGAGACATCATAAAGCTGTATTTAAGCCTTGGTCTCTCCATTTGTAAACCATCTCATCTTTTATCAATAATAAATATACATATTTCTGTTTCTTTGAGTGTTTACACTCCAATAAATTTTTAATTTAAATAATTTAAAAGGATAATATATATATATATATATATATATATATATATATATATATATATATATATATATATAAACCTATGCCTTTTAGTTTTATGTCTATATTATTATGTATATTATAAAAAAAATAATTTATATATTAAAATAAAAATAAAAATAAATATATATTTAGATATTGAATACATTAATTTATTTTATATAAATATGATATATTTTATTAAAATTATATATAAATATAATATAAATTATATATATTTAAATTTTTTATTTAAGCTAGATTTTTACACTTTAAAAATGTTGACTGGCTAAAATCTTGTTTTCCTTAGAAACTAAGGAATCAAGCTAACAACCAAGACTTAGAGCATTTGACAAGAGTATAACTTTGCCTCTGATGTAACACCAATGGATTATTTTATGTAGCTAAGTTTTGTCTACACATAAAGATGTAGTGATTAGGTTAGTAGCCATAAGTATTGTAGCTATATATATATATATATATATATATATATATATATATATATATATATATATATACTCTCTTTTGGCGTTTCCTTGCGTGTCTGGATCTGGATTTTCAAGCTATGTGGATTACGTATAAATTGAATCTCGTAACTTAGCAATATTGCAACATCAGAAATATTGCAACATCCGAGACATAAGGATGCCTACTTATAATATCTAGTTGTTGAGGTAAAATATCGTCAATTGAAGAGTTAAAAAAATTGTCTACCCGTTTTCAATCAGTAACTCAAAATATAAGGTGATTTTTAAGGTGATTATTCGGAAGACAACATTCAGTAAAGCAATCTATTGCACTCTCTATATTTTAAATTTTTGTTCTGATACGTTGGTCTCCCTTTTGTGCTTTCGTGCAGTTTGTCTCTGGTAACTCTAAAATAGTCAATATGATATTTTTACAAAAGCAATCTATTGCACTCTCTGTATTTTTGTTCTGATACGTTGGTCTCCCTTTTGTGCTGTCGTGTAGGTTGTCTCTGTTTTTAACCCTAAAATAGTCAATATGATATTTCTCATCATATATTTTATTTTATCAAGACTCTGACATGACTTAGGCATGTTTCAACCAGTGTTTTAAAAATCGGACTCGGGTTCCGTAACGGCCGAGGGTTGGCTCCGACTCTGACTCCGACTCGGTATCGACTCGGTCAGTTCGGTTTCAATGACTCGGTTTTTGTAAAAAATACATTAAATATTAATTTTTTTATAAAAAAACATAATTTTAAAGATTTTCATTCATGTTTCCAAACACAAAGCATTGCAATATAGACAAAAGACAACATATGATCAAAGTAGGCTCATGAAAATATCCATTATATCAAAATTGCACCCAGTGCACTGTCGAATACATGGTTATGATATAGAGATCAGAACAAAAAACATAACCAAGGAGGCTCTAAATGGCCTCTACAACAAAACATGAATAGTCACTACTGCTAGACATCTGACAAGGCAATATCCTCTGGCTCAAACTCTGAACCAGAATGGGAAACCACTCGCTCCTCCTCATCATCAACATCCTCAAGTAGAACTGTAGTACATTGAGCCTGAGATAGACGAGTTATGCTCTTCCGTCGTCACTGACTAGAGGAAGTGCTTGCGGTTGCAACTGGAGGACTTGGGACTGGTTAGAAGGCTGCATAAAACCCTAATAGCAAAGAAAAATCCATTTTGAAGTCCGATTTGGAGGCTGGGTGGGGTTCGCGACCGGTGTGCACTGGCTCGACCGGTTCAGCTTGGGCTCGGCCGAGTTCGCCGATTTGTGACTGAACCGGCCAAGTTGGTGACTGGCTCGGTCGGTTCGGTCACAAATTGGCCTCCGGACCGATTTTTCTACCGACTCGGTTCGGCCAGGGGTTTGGCTTGGCCGATTCAGAGCCGGTCTGACCAATTTTTAAAACTATGGTTTCAACACACGAGAGTGTCAACACAAGGGAGGCTTCCATGGTAGGGCTTAGGGATCAAGTAACCCAAGAACCTTAAGCTAAGTTCCCCCTAATTATCCTACAATAAAAAAGCCCTAGATAAAGATATGACAAATTAAGGCTCGAGGTGGAATAAATTGCAGATTTTGGTTCAAAGGAGCTACAGGTCATTCTAAAGGCTGTGGTTAGTCTAAAGAGTCTCCAATAGGTTTCCTAAACACACCAAATCAAGAAAATTCTCAAGGCTGCTTTAAACTAGGGTTTTAAATCAACAAATTGCAGGAATACAATAGTTTATAACTTCACCAAATTTAGCCATGAAAATAGCGAATAAGCTATGTGAAATGAAGGCTAATTAGAGTAGACGAGGGGCAAAGTTACAACAATTTTTGATGGTTAATAAGGCATATAACAGTAAATAAACGTTGACGTCAGCCCTAATAAATGGCTGAAAAATGTGTGAAAAACTTCACTTTTGCTTCTATAATGCACTTTTACACAATGTTTAACACTAGGGCACACATCAATAAGTCATTAAATGCTGAAAATATGAGATTTTGCTGTAATTTAACCCTAATTTACCATGAAATAAAAAGAAAATGATTTTTTGTATTTTAAATGAACACCATTAGAGAGATGGATTACCGCCTTCTCAAGCTAGAGCATATGGAGCCTAGGATTTAAACAATTCTAGGGATTCCTTGGAGTGATACTAAATATAGACAAAACAAATAAACTAACTTAATGCCGGGTTTGAGATTTGGTTTCTCAATTTTACGGATGATTAAGGGAAAGAAAAAACTATCTCTATTTTTCAAGCACTTGTAAGATGGGTTTCGCTGAATAAGGGACAATGGAGAAAATAGCAAATACATGAACTTTGCACATGAACATACATCCCATGAAGCATATTACCAAGATAAAGCAAATAAACCAATTTATTTCGCCAAATTATCCAAGATTCACCATAAACATATTTTAAAAGAGATCCCATCACTTCGAAATTCCATCTAAGAGAAGTCGCTCAACTAGGCCTCCATAGTGCACAAGTGAGAAGAATCACTAATTAATAGATGAATGCTTTTTTTTTGTTGGCTTGACCCACGGGGGATTTGAACCTTGAGTTGCCCGCCCGTGGCTTTGGCTACCCTCTTGACGCTCAATTCTGAAAAAGGTGGCATGAGGGGGCGGGGGTGAGGAGACGTGGATTGGAGGTTGGATGGGAATGTCATAGAGGGAGGTAGCATGTGAGAACATGGTTATCCCCCCAAGTATTGTCACCATGTGGGGGCCTTGATGTTCTTAGTGAACTCACGTCTGGACACATGTTTTGCAGTGAACACATTGAGTCAATACATGGTCGAGCCTCATCACATTCACTGGATTGGTGCCAAGAATCTCTTGAGATATCTTCGGGGCACAATCAACCATGGACTGAGATACACTGTCGGGAGTATGAGGCTCCATGGATATACCAATGCCGATTGGGCATGCAATCTGGTGGATCTTAAGAGCACATCTGGATGTTGCTTCACTCTAGGTTCTGCTTCGATCTCTTGGATGAGCACGAAGCAGAAATCGGTTGCTTTGAGCACCGCCGAGGCTGAATACATTGCAGCAAGTATGGCGTGTTGTGAAGCTGTTTGGTTGAGAAAGCTCTTTAGTGAGCTATTTGGACATGTGCTAGATACCATTGTGATACTTTGTGATAAACAAAGTGGGATTCGTCTTTCTGAGAAGTTTGTGTTCCACGACCAATCCAAGCATATTGATATTAGGTACCACTTTGTCCGAGGCATGGTGCAACGAGGCACCGTAAGGCTCCATCACATTGGGACTGATGGGCAGGTCGCAAATATTCTCACGAAGCCCCTGTGGAAGGTCAAATTCTTAACCTTGCATGAGAAGCTTGGTATTGTGGACAAACCCTATTGTGAGGGTCCCGCTTGAGTTGGACTATGAGCTCTGGGAGCTCCAGGGGGCTTAGGGATAGCTACTTGGAGCTATAAGCAACCACAGGGCTAGGTTTGCCTTACCTTGTTGGTGTGCTTCTTTCCCACCATTATGATATTGAGCTGGTTCACCCTCTCTTTGATCTATGCTCCACATACATCCTACCCATATAGTCCGGGACTCATGGGAAGTACCTCTCATTTGGCCAATGAGTTGGGAAATGAGGATAGAGACCAATAGCATTACTGATGGATGCATCGGGTATTGCTGTAGTCTCTATGTCTAGGATGGGATGTGTCCAACTACTTGATCTGGGATCAAGTCTGATGAGGTTCTTACCTCTACACTGACTTCGGGTCAGTATGTGACTCACTCTCGAGTCTAGATGGGGTTTCTACCTCTAAACTGACTTTGAGTCAGTGGAGTGTGGCAAAGTCTTTATGACTCACTCTCGATGATATTTCTTCTATAGCAGAGTAGAGCCAGCAAAGCAGAGACAACAGGATGACACATGATTGCATGACAATGATGATATATGATAGTACATGATGGTACTGGATGATAGGATTACATAGGTGGATAGATGGAGTTCTCCCTAGTTGGGAGGGAGTGTTAAATTTGGCAACTAGGGTCAAACTCCATGTTGCATTACTCATATGATGGAGATGACATTTTTGTTGGATTCCTCTTTTCGAGAGGTACAAGATTGATCTAAAGATCATCTTGTTTGGGTGAGCAGAACTTGTATTTTGAATTTATTTTCCACACGTGCAAATTGTCAAAGTCGGCCAAAATTGTAATGTAGGCTCATAAGCCCCAAAAGATGTGTCACATACACATAGTCATGGATATAAAAAGGAGAGACATGATACTCATTTCATCATTCACTCATCTCACACATCTTTCTCTCATCTGATTGGTTCGTACAACCTTAGAGGCTTCTCTCTCCTCCACACGCGTGAATCTGAAATTTGTGGACTGGTTTTAGGGCTTTTTCTGGCAGCGTTGACCAACGTTGACTTTGGGTCAACCTTCATCATTTGACTGCGTTCTTGAGGTAGAAACTCTGATCTGGAGAGGCTAGCTGGAGGCACAGAAATCGAGGTCAAACGTTGACTTTGATCACAACGTTGACTGGTTTGACCGCAGAATTTTGACTTTTGCGTTGATTGTTTTGTGGGCTGTTTTTTGGGTTGTGTGACATTGAAGGAAGGCCGAATTTGACCAAGTTTCACTGAACCTGATTGAAGAGCTAGTTTGACCAACGTAGTCTTTTCTTGCTAGGGCATCCTGTTGACTACTGTAAAAGACATTTTCTCTCTCTCTCTCTCTGCTGAATAAGAAGAATTATATAAATTATTGTCTCTTGTCTTGGCTTGTCTTCTGTCAATTTATTTTATGTTCTATCAACATTTACTTTCAATGGTTATGTGATTGCTAATCTGAAATTGAATTGGGCTAATAAGAAGAAAGTTTGAAGTAAATTTCTCTAAGCATAGAACATACCATGTTTAACTAAAATTAACATAAACAAACTTAGCACATGAACATATATCGCATGAAAGATATTACCAAGATAAAACAAATAAACCAATTTATTTCACCAAATTATCCAAGATTCACAATAAGCATTCATGAAAAGAGATCCCATCACATCATAATTCTACCCAAGAGAAGCTGCTCACCTAGGCTTCCATAGTGCACAAGTGAGAAGAATCACTAATTAATAGAAGAATAAAGTATTTTTTTTGTTGGCTTGACCCACAGGGAATTTGAACATTGAATCTCATGGTTTACATAATACTTCATAACGCAACGATTGCCAATTGAGTTCCCTGTCGTGGCTCTAGTTGCCCTCCTGACGTTCAGTTTTGAAAAAAGGTGGCATAAGGGGGAGGGGGGGAGGGGAAGGTGAGGTGGATTGGAGGTTGCTTGGGAATGTCATAGAGGGAGGTAGTATGTGAAAACATGGTTATCGAATCCAGTTTGGGTGGGATGGTTTGATACCTGGGGAAAAAGGTACGCCAAAAGGCCTTGGGGAAGCAGTGGATTGTGGTGTAGAGTTTTCCATTAGTATTGAGATATATTGTTCCATGATGTGCTTAGAGACAAGGGGGTTAAGAAACACTATGCTTGGTGAGCAACATGGGACAACATGCCCTTTTCTACAAAATTTAGCCATAAGACTGCTCTCTTAGATTGCTTCATTCTCTTGTTGATTATGATACAATAACCCTCATGATGGTTTCCTTTATAGCATTTACTGGTCATGAGGTGAAAGGGTATGTGTCTGTTGAATTTTTATTTTTTTATTTATTTATTCGCAAGGAAAAATCATAATTTTCATTGATTTTAGAAAATTGCATATTGCAGATGCTTTGTAGAATATGCACATGAAGTGTGACTGTTGTCACATGTCCAAAACTGTCAAAAATTAATCCTTGGTAGGGATACTAATAAATATGTCCATTTACATGTCATTTGAAAAAATATACAGAGAAAGTGCTAATATATATAAGCAAAATATCAGATGCTGGAAAAAACTGTCAAATTCAGGGCCCAACGGCCCCATCCTGATGATGATCCATATATGGTCAGTGGCAGTACTGAAAGAACTCCTGATCATTCTATTCCAGAATCAACCATTCCACCGTAGGCTGGTTTACGACCTCCTTGGATAGTGTGTTGGAAATCTGGTTCCGCTCCCTGAAAACATGTTGACAAGTGATAGTGTCAAATTTTGATTTAAGATGCAAGGTCTCTTCCAAAATAGTCTGGAGTGTGTGCACGTGAAATGTAGATACCTGATTGAACCAATTTATGATGAGCTTGGAATCCCCAAATATCTGTAAATGGTGACACCCTTTTTCCATGACAAAGTGAAGGAGGTGTCTCAAAGTGATAAGTTCGTGTCCATTGAACTTTTGTTTAAGTAATTAAGTAATTATTGTTTAAGTGGGTTTGACTTCGCTTGCGTTTTGAGTGTTGGTGAGGTTTGTGTGTATTGTTTGTATTTTTTTGAGAGTGGATGATCCAGGAGGATCCTCAAATGCTCCAAGTTCAAAGGTCTCAGATGTTCTCGGAAATAGCACCAAGATGAAGAGCACATCGCGCTGAATCCGACAGTATCTTCGGTTTCTCATTTGGCCTCAGGATGAAGAAGAAATTCTCCATTGAAGTTTATGGTGAACAAGTGCCTTGCTAGCCATATGGCGTTCCCATAGCTTGACACGTGGAAATGGTCAAGTAAATGCAGTAAAAAATGTCAAAGATTCAGTTTTGGGGGTTTGATTGATTAGAAGGTGCATAGATTAATGTGTGGGTGCATTAATGTGTTCTTGGTGAAAAAAGGAAACAAACTATATATTAAAAATAGTACGAATTTTCTGCCTCGGTAATCGTGCCAATAAACGCTGCTGTACAGATTTTCAGCCTTGGGAAGTGTGCCCTCCTGCTGTAGGGATTTGCTGTATCTCTTTTGCTGCTCTCCCTCTGCTCAGAAATTTCTCTTCAGCTTTCTCCTCCTCTCTCAATCTGCTCATGAAAGAATGAATGACCTTTTCCCTCCTTTTCCTCCTTTAACCTAACCCTAAGTGACTTTTGGGGAATCCCTAATTCTAATGGGGAATCCCTAAATCTCACTTTCTATTTTTTAATTCACCCCACTTTAATAAAGACCCACTTAGTCATTTATTTCCAAAGTCACTTTTCCTTTCTAATTTTACATTGACTTTATTAAAGTCACTTTAAAATTAGACTTTAGTAACTTTATCACTTAAAGACACTTTTGAATTAGATTTGACTTTATAACTTTATAAAGTCACTTTAGGGGAAAAATTAAATTCTTTTGGACACTTTTCCCTAGGCCAAAGATCAAAGCCTTAGGGAACCACCTGTCATTCGGTAACCAAATTTCAACACTCCCTCTTACCAAGGAAGGTGTTCCTCACCACCCCTATCTTGTCTCTGAAGTAGATATGCTTGCCCCATGTTAAGGCTTTGGTAAGAATATCTGCAACCTGCTCATCAGTGGGAATATACTCAAGCTTCACAGCTCCCTTTTGAACATAGTCTCTGATGAAGTGATATCTAATGTCGATATGCTTTCATCTGTCATGAAATACTGGATTCTTCGTGAGTTTAATGCAACTCTGATTATCATAGTATATCACTGAAGGTCTCAACGGCTGACCAAATAAGCCAAAGAACATCTTGCGAAGCCAGATGGCCTTACAACTAGCTAGACTGGTTGCCATGTACTCTGCATTCTGCTGAACTCAATGCTACTAAGTGCTGCTTTTGGCTGAACCATGACACCATTGCCGAACCCAACCCAAAACAACACCCTGAAGTGCTCTTCCTATCAGAAGCACAACCTGCCCAATCAGAATCAGTGTAATTTGCCAGTCTCACTCCATCCCCCTGCCTATAATCCAGACCATAATCCACTGCCCCCTGCAAGTACCGCAAAATATGTATTGCAACAACCCAGTGAACCCTCCTAGGCTCACACATGAACTGGCTCATCGTGTTGACTGCAAAACATATATCTGGTCTTATGTTGACCAAATACATCAAGGAACCAATCAGCTGTCTATACAAAGTGGGATCCACCAACTTGGAATCTGAAGCGTGAAGCTTCTTCCAGTTGGTTATCATAGGTGTCGACACGGGTCTACAATCCTCCATGTGGAATCTGCTGAAGATGTCCACAATATACTTCCCCTGGCCCAGGAAGAAATGCCCCTCCTCTTGCCACACCTCCAAACCCAAAAAGTAATGCATCAATCCAATGTCGTTCATCTCAAACTTCGACGCAAGATCTCTCTTGCAGTGCTCTATGAGTCTCTCTACACCCGTAATGACCAAGTCATCCACATACAACACCAGAATGAGAGGCTTCTCACCTATCACAATAAAGTAAAGGTTCAGATCTGCCTCACTCTTTGTGAAACCCATCTCCTGCAAGTATGTATCTATCTTGGAGTACCAAGCTCTGGGAGCTTGCTTTAGGCCATAAAGAGCCTTCTTCAGTCTGCACACATGGGACTGCTTCCCATGAACCTCGAAGCCCTGTGGCTGCTCAATGTACACCTCCTCCTATATGAAGCCATTGAGAAATGCGGTCTTCACATCCATCTGGTGGATCTTCCAACCCATCTCTGCTGCTATCGATATGATGGAGCGAATCGAAGTATATCGAGCCATAGGAGCGAAGGTCTCCTCATAATAAACTCCCTCTACCTGGGAGAACCCTCTAGCCACAAACCTTGCTTTGAATTTCTCAATGCTGCCATTTGCAGCATGCTTTACCTTGTAAAGCCATCTGGAAGTAACCACGGATTTGCCCTCAGGCCTCAGCACCACCTCCCAAACATCATTCTTCATGATAGAAGAATACTCCTCCTGCATGGCCTCTCTCCAAACATGCTGGCTAGCTGGCTCCTCATAGTTAGAAGGCTTAGAGTTGACGATGTTGGCAACCATTGCCATATAGCGACAGAACCTATCAGGTGGTCTGCTCTCTCTGACCGGCCTCTTAGACCCGACAATAGATGTGGCCTCTCTCAAGGTATCCTGAAGCCACTTGGGCTTCCTCTTCCTTGAGCACACTTCTCCCACTAGAGAATGAAACAACTCCTCATCATCAGGAGCCTGAACTCCTGATTGTCTGTCTGCTGTCCTCTTGCCTGAACCTGAACCTGTAGATGCTGAAGTACCGTGTGAACTGTCCATCAGTGGACTCCCGAGTGAACTGCTCTGCATGCTGCCTGAAGCACTACCCTTTTGACTCTGTGAGCCACTGCTCACTGATGGACCTGACACCATAATCAATGTACCTCCGGATCCTCTTGATCCTTGCCGACTGGATCCCTGCGACTGGCTCCTGAGGGTCTGGCTGATCTAGATACTCTAACTCCCGTGACCTCCTGAAGGCCTTGTCCTCCTCCAACTTCACATCCCGCTTGACAACAACTCTCCTTTGTGCGGGAATATAAATCCGAAAGGCCTTTGAGGTCTCACTATAGCCCACAAAGACACCTTTCTCTGCGGTGGGCTCTAGTTTGGTCCTCTTCTCCTTGGGTACGTAGGAGTATGCAATACACCCAAAGATACGAAGATGACCAACATCAGGCTTCTTCCCTGAAAAAGCCTCCTCCAGAGTTACATGCCCCAAAGCACGATGCAGACTCCTATTCTACAAATATAAAGCAGTATTGCAGGGCTCTGCCCACAAAAACAATGGCAACCCCTGATCATGTAACATGGCTTAGGAAGCCCCTCCAATGGATCTATTCTTCCTCTCCGCAACCCCGTTCTGCTGGGGATTGTAAGGAACAGTGAACTCCCTCCTAATCCCTGCCTCTGCACAATAATCAACAAACTCACCAAGGGTTTACTCCCCTCCATTGTCTGACCTCAGGGACTTGATCTTTCGACCTGTCTGAGTCTCCACAAGAGCTCTGAACTCCTGAAACCGCTTGAAGACCTCACTCTTGGTCTTCAAGAAATAAATTTAGGTCCTTCTGGACTGATCATCAATGAATAAAACATTATACTCACATCCCCTGAAGGAAACATGAGACATCTAACTGCTCACATCGGACTGAATCAAATCAAGTATCCTAGTCGATCTGCTGTCACTGCTGGAAAAAGGTGATTTGGCAAACTTGCCTATCGCACATCCTCTGCATGTATCAAAGTGATCAGTGTTGAAATCTAGCACACCTGTAGTGATCTCCTGCAATGTCCTCAAGGCTCCATGATACATGTGCCCCATCTTGCGGTGCCAAATCTCACACATCTCTGAACTGCTAGCTCTGCTGCCGGTATTATTGCTCAATGCCAAAAGGGGCTGAAATGCAAATTTGTACACCTTTGCATGGCATACACAAATCACTCTAGCTGAATCAGCTGGAGCGCCCTTGGGATATATCAACACCTGTCCTCTCTTGAACAATATCTCATACCCTCTGTCCTCCAATGTTGAGACGGATATGAGGTTTTTCCTCGTCCCTGGCACATATAGAACATTTGACACCTTCAAGGGAGGTTTGGGTTCCCTATCAAATGTCAATGTCCCCACACCGACTGCTCTAACAACGTTGTCATCTCCGAGTACTACCTCTATATCAGTGCCACTCTCTGAAAGCTCTGAGAAGTACTCACGGACTCTTGTCATATGACGTGAAGCCCCACTGTCAACATACCAGATACCTGAAGATGCTCCACTAGTTGAGGGAAATGCACACTCCCTTTCAACCTCCGTGGCAGGTGATCCTGCACTAGTGGAGTCACAAGCAATGAACCCAAACTCCCGGTCAAAGCTATCCGTAAAGTCCTCTATCGCTTCTGATGCTGCCATGCTCTGGTTCTTCCCTTTCTTCTTTTTCTTTGGACACACAATTGCATAGTGTCCATCTTCTGACAATTCCAACACTTCACCTTGGAATGGTCCTTCTGCTTGTTCCCCTGTTTACCTTTACCTTTGCCTTTGTCCCCACCATTACTTGTGGAAGCTTGCTTCTTTCCCTTGCCTTTATTGCCTCCTGCCAACAGTGCTACATCCTCATCCTGCTCAATTGGTTTGGCTGCCCCAAGCTGGCTCTTTCTGATTTCTGTCTGTATGCAATTATCTCAGAACCTCTCCCAAGTGGGAAGGGTCTCACGTGCACAAACCCCATCAGCAAAGTTCAGCCATGACCTGGGAAGGCCATTAACTGCAATCCACACCAACTGAGTGGGTGGAATGACCTCTCCAACTGCTGCCAATGCATCTCTCACATTAGTAATATTTGTGAGATAACCAACTGCACTATCAATCTTACCCATCTTAATGGTCTTCAGCGTCTCCCTTAGGACCATTTTCCTGTTCTCATTAGTACTCTGGGAGACATTGGTCACTGCTGGCCACATCTCATGAGCATATCTCTTTCCTCTCACATGAGGAATGCAATGGTCTTTGATTCCATCTAGAATTAGTCTCTTACCCTTGTTATTCTTCTTATTAAAGGCTGCCAATTGAACAACATCAGTAGGCACATTAACAGGGTTCTGTGTAGTATGCACTATGATATCCCAGACTTCTGCCTCCTCAAAGATACTCTGCATTCTCTCCTTCCATACACTGTAGTTACTATGCCCATCCAACCTATCCTCCACCTTCAAGCCCAAAGACATGCTTGCTATCCTAATAAACTGAAAATAACACTACTGTAGTAAAGGTAATGTTTTCTGTGTGAAAAATCAGCTTGCTGTCCCAAACTGCCTTTTTCAGAAAAATAGCTCTGATACCATGTAAAAATTTGATAACCCAAACTCAGTTTTCAGTTTCTCCTTATTTCTCCCATATAGTTAAATGCCCATTCCCATAGCCATACATTCAACAAGTTGGAAAAATAAATATTTTCTGAAAACACTAATTCTGGAAATTTCACAATGGTGAAATGCATAAATAAAAACTCAGAAAATAAATCAGCCACACACAGGTTTTAGACACTGATTTTTGGTCAATGTGACCCTGGAAAAACCCCCTACAACTCTTGGGGAAAACCAGTTCGAAAGCTTCTTCTTATTTCTGGAAAATGCTTTTACAGTGAACAGCGATACACAGAAAAAATTACAGCAAACACTAAAACCACTTATCTCAATTTTCGTGCCACCTTCCACCTTGAAAATCGTGCCAAACAACAAACAAAAAATTTACAGAAAATTTACAACATTAAATGTTGTCCTTGTTGCCTCGAAAAACGTGCTAGAACTGCATGTACAGACTGTACGGATAGGACAGTAGCCCCTTCCTCGATTTCCGTTCCCAAAAATTCTGCATCAAAAACCTTACTCCTTTGCTATTGATTCTGCTCCTCGAAAATAGTGCTGTCCTTTCCTCGAAATGCGTGTAGACTATTGTACGGATTTTCTGCCTCAGTAACTGTGCCAATAAATGCTTCTATACAGATTTTCAACCTTGGGAAGTGTGCCCTCCTGCTGTACGGATTTGCTGTGTCTCTTTTGCTACTCTCCCTTTGCTCAGAAATTTCTCTTTAGCTTTCTCCTCCTCTCTCAATCTGCGCATGGAAGAATGAATGACCTTTTCCCTCCTTTAACTTAACCCTAAGTGACTTTTGGGGAATCCCTAATTCTAATGGTTGAGATAACTTTAGATCTAGGGCTGAGATTAAATGCTCATTTAAATCTCATTTTCTATTTTTTAATTCACCCTCTTTAATAAAGACCCACTTAGTAATTTATTTCCAAAGTCACTTTTTCTTTCTAATTTCACATTGACTTTATTAAAGTCACTTTAAAATTAGACTTTAGTAACTTTATCACTTAAAATCACTTTTAAATTAGATTTGACTTTATAACTTTATAACGTCACTTTAGGAGAAAAATTAAATTCTTTTGGACACTTTTCTCTAGGCCAAAGATCAAAGCCTTAGGGAACCACCTGTCCTCCGGTAACCAAATTTCAACATTCATTAGGTGTGGATTATGCCTTTTGGAAACCTGTGCATCAGAGGAGTTTCTCTTTTCCTTTGATCATACTTCTAAAGATTGAAGTATACTACCTGCAGCCATAAAACATGACTTCATAGTATCTAGTGTAAGCATGTATGTGTATATAATAATATATACCTCATCCTTTTTGAGGCATCTAATACTTGCAGCAGTTTCCCTTAGAATGAAAGAGATTCATTCCCTTGACCTACTTTATCAATATGTCATTCTCTCCCAATCCTAGAATTTTGCAAGTTAGAATTATCGAAGAAACCTTTTGCTTCCTTTCTAAAACAGTGAATCCAAAGAGGATTCCATTAGAAAATATCAACACCTCTTTCCATATTGATTAATGAATGATCAACCTTGATCTAGCTGACTGCCTTCCATAAATGTTATTTTCAGTGAGATTCCCAGGAGCCACTTATTTCATAGCATGATTGTTGCATAAATTTGTTTCAGTCATTCTCCTATGATGAGTGCTCCTCCTTCAATGCTTCCATCATGATACTAATATGAAGTGATGCATCTATCTAATATACAATGCTTCTTAACCTACTATTCTACAACCTACAGATACCTCTTAAAGAGGAAGATGATCTCAATCATAGTAGAGATATTTCACTTTTTCTTTCCTAGGCTTCTTAGTCTCAGGTTCTTCCATTTCTCTGGTGAGATGGGCTTCTTCCTTTTTCCTCTTGTCCTTAGATTTGGGACAATCTTTCTTATAGTGCCCAAGTCCATTACATCCATAGCATCGTATCATATCCTTGTTTCTCCTTTTCTTCTGAGGACCAAACTTACCAAATCTTCCCTTTCTTCTTGACATGGCAGCGTAGGCTTGATTTTCTTCATTTGATTTTGTATCAATGTTAGTTTTTAATCTAGTCTCTTCTATATTCTATTCCAAGTGTGGGACTTCCTGTGTAGTCTCCTGAACACTCATAATCCATGACAAAGTGTGTAATAACAGGGGTTGGTATAACATATCCAATATCCATTTTCTGCCATTTACATAGAGACCATAGATCCTGGAATGGTGTTGCTTCTTTCTTCCCATAGATACTTGAAGTGAAGTTTCCCCATCCCTCCGGTAGAGCATTTAGCACCACTGTATTCATTTCTCTATCAAACATTACTTCTCCCAATTCCTGCAGTTGATCTCGTATTTCAAAAATCTTCATAAAATATGAAGTGATTCCTTCCTCTCTTGACAACTTCAAGTTGTATAGTTCTTGTCTCAGAGATATTACTTCTCCTGCTGTACTTACTGAGAACAACTCCACCAATTTGTCATATATTTCTTTTGAAGTTTCTAGTTTTGATACATACGGGATGAGAGAGTTCTTTATGGATTCTATAAGAATCCTTTGCGCTTACTTCTCCCGTCATGTATTTGGCATGAACTTGAGTTTCTTGTTTTGAAGGTAGATTTTATGACCCTTTGATATGGTCCATGACTTCATTCTCAATAAGATTTAGATCTGTCCTTTTCTTCCATGCAAGAAAGTTTGAAACCCCAACCAATTTTTTGCTTCCTTTGCAAAAAGACATTTTTACAGATTCAGATGAAGTCATAAATATACTTACTTGAATAGATGCTTTCTTCCTATACTGGCTTCTTCCTTGTTGATGTAGATAGTAGTATAATCTCCCTCTTAGATTGACTTCCTCAAGAGTAATGGAAAGAAGTAGATCACCTTGGATCCTTGATGATGATGATGATCAAGGATGGCTTGATGATGGTTCCAACAATGTTGACTTGGCTTCAATCATGAAATAGCTTTGGATTCTTTGAAGATAAAGATCACCTCCTTGATCTTGCTTATCCTCTTGAAATGACCTTGATGTATAAGTCCTTTAAGTAAGGTCCTTGGTCTTCTTGAGATGGCTTGAGGGTTTCACCAACTCCTTGCAAGCTGCTCCTTGAATGAGGGTTTTCTTCCTTGGATGACTTTTCAGTGTAGATCCTTTCGCTTAATGCTTTCTTGAAAATTGACCTTGGACCTTCTTTCTGTAGATTGAGTGTTGTGTCTTCTTGCTAAACCACCCTTCCTTGTCTTCAACACTTTAGCTCTGAGACCATGTTGAGAAATTAGGGCTTTTATTAAAATTTCTTTTCCATGATAATTACTTGTGATTTCGTTATACTTCTTTCACTTGGATCTTATCTTCGTTAGATTATTAAGTTCTTCACCAAGTCAATTATCAAATGCACAAGAGACACAAATGTTTAGGCCTTCAAGCCAGGGCCAAAACCTCTCCCTCTTGGAGAGGAAAACCTGATAATAAGTCTTCTTATAGGTCTTCAATTGATGAGTACCATGACCATGACACAGACCCTTGACAACAATATTCCTCCAAGACCCTTGTCACTGCTCTTCTTGGCTCCTCTAGTTGATCCTTCCTTTCTACACTGTACTGCACCAGAACTAGGGAAGCTCGGTTCCTAGTCTAATAGCCCTTAACAATATGCTTCTTTCCATCGCTCCTTAGATCTAGGCTTGACCTCCTAGAAACCCCGTCTCGTTCCTTCCTTTTGCACACTTGATGCCCAATGCCTAGGTGTCTTTCTTACTGTAGAAACCCTCCTTCACGTTGTGTATACCTTCAGCCTCTTTCTGAGATATCATAGATCTAGTGACCCAAGACAAAGACTTATATTGTCTCTCTTCTGTGCACCTTGCAATCCCCTTCCCTTTGCTGTATTGTCTTCCCTCTTTGCAGCACTAGAAGATTCTTCCTTTGTACTTATTGCAGTCCTGAACCTTACTGTGACAACCTTCGACCTATGTGAGGAATGCGTGGTAAGATATGTTGATTTGTGTAGCTTGGGAGGTACTTAAGTCCTAGGGTTTAGGGGTTGGAGGGAAAAGCACCACTAGGGCAACTTCTGGGCTCTGAACCCAAGTGAGGGGTTTTGTACCCATTGTGATTTGGGCCAAAACTGTGATGGAGATATGACATGTGATGGATGAGGATGATAGTGCTCGATGATACTATTCCAACACATCGAGAATCGTCTGAATCCAAGTTGTCGTTAGGGAGAAATGAATTTTTGAAGTTGACAAGGTAATTTTTGGTTACCAAGTCTTGTAGGCTTGGTGTAAAAGGGTACCAATAAATGTGTCTCTTCAAGTAAATTCGTGGAGGCTTCATGGATGATTTGGAGTCATTTTAGAATCCAAGTTGAACAATACAACTCTGAAATTTGGTGAGCCTTAGCTGCAACTAAAAGGAGCCTAAAGGGACAGCGTGAGGAGGTCTAAAGTGCAGCGTGGTGAGGAAATGGCTGTTTGAAGGCAAGAACATGGCTGTAATAAGTGTGGGTTGTTGGGCAGGTTAGGCCGCAAATCTAGAGGAGTGGACAAAGCTGTTTAAGGGCTGTGTGGTGGAGTTTTGAGGGGGCCGTAAGCTACAACAGCTGTTGTGCTAGGCCGCAAGACTTAACCAGTAGCTAGGCTGCCTCTAAGCACTGCGTTTGGGGTCAAACAAGGCTAGAAGGAGCAACGTAGGGGTGGAGGACTCTCTTTAGAGGAGACCACAATCTTTTGGAGGGCTGGTTGCTGAGTTGTGTGGAGAAATAGGGCTGTAGGTGATGCCCTAACCAAAGGTGCAGAAAAGCAGCAGTGTAGCATGGTGTAACAACAACGTTTGTGAGGTGTATTGGGTCAAGACGTGACTGAAATTGCATCAGTTTGTGGAGCAGCCTGCTGAAGCCAAGTATATGACATTCTCAGGAGGTGAAGTGTCATATTAGGAGCAGATTCAACAATGACGAGATTGGGAGCCATAGGATTGTTGAAGGGCAGTGTGTTGGCTACCTAAAGTAGCCCTAGACGAGCTATCTTGAAGGACGAAGAACAATTGAAGGTTGGGTGAAGGAAGGTGTTGAAGAAGCAACACTTTGATGGACAAAAGTTGTTGCTAGCCTGGCAGATTAGAGCTCGGGTGTTGGCCAACCTAGAGATTAGATTGGATCAGCCGAAGTACGCTCTATTGAAGGGCGTGCAACAGTGTTAGGTAGTAACCCTCATGGAGTCTTGTTGTGTAGTGGCCTTGATGGACTAAGGCACTACTAGTGAGTAGTGCGGGTGCGACAGACCGACATGACAAGATATGACAAAGAAGTTGAAACGAAGTTGTCATTGTATCTCATATACCATATACTGTTGTATTATTTAGATTTGGTTTAATATAACGAAGATTGGAGATTGTACATTATTGTACAATTTTGTTTAAAACTGTGTATATTGTGCATATGTGATTTACTGCTTTATTTTTTCCGCTGTGCAAAGTAGTTTATGGTTGAGATTCTTGGTTTGGTAGCATCAGTGATTAAGACTCTAACCTAGACCCAAGGTCACAAAAATTCAACAAGATATACCCAAGATAGAGCTTGATTGACCCTTTTATCCTTCATTGCTTATCCACCTATCTTCGCACCAATTGCAGACCTCCTTTCGCACTTATATCACAGACCCTTATCTAAATGCTTGATGGTGAAGTAAGGCTGCAATCCACTCTTATATAGGCACTGTCTCACTGCTTCTAGGCCAACATGATCTTCTTGAGGGTAAATCGACTTGTTCAAGGGTGGTTATCCAACATTCTTTGACCCGACTTCTTGGAGCCTAGTGACAAGGGTTTGGAGTATACTTTTACATCAATAATTTGTCCCTTTACAAGTGTAACATCACTTCATATACATGACTCTAAATTATATTTATGACAAGACGAAAAACTCCTAAAGACATCAAGAAGAAGTCTTTGACCTATAATAAAAACTCCTTGCTCATGAAACCCATGAGGCAAGCATTGCAGAATACATTTTATTATCTTTGTCTCTTCATTACATAAATTCATAATTACAAGTCATTATGAAGACCGAACCTAGTTACACTTTTCAACAGTTACCAAGTTGGCCTTTATTTTTCCACCCCTCTTGTGTGCCTTTCACTTTTGCTTGATTTTTTCTTTATATTACTACTCATAGTTCAAAGGGTTAGAGCTTGCTTTGAATGATGGATAGCAGTTGTATTACCCTGTAAAGATGAGTCATTTCATTGCTCATCGGGGTTAGGACATGCAAGGGTTCTTTTTATGATGTGATGGAGCAACATGTGCTTAGGAACCAGGTGATTGCCAAAATGAGTGAGGTAAAGTTCATGCTAGGATTTTGCCCACGTGCTAATGTGTACGTCCCAACCATCTTTTGCATTTTGATATTCTTCATTTTTTATTTTATTCTGTGGCCATGATATGCTTTTTCTTTTTCTTTTTCTTTTTGTTTCATCAACCACCTAGGGCAAAGTTTCAGGCCCTACCCAGGTATGAGGATGTATGGGTGCCAAATCCCCAAGAACCAATGGTTAGTTGAACCTGGAGAATGGAGGTGAAATATGGGCTTATAATGTAAGATGGAAAGTGGTATGTATGGAATAGAGATAGATGGAACTATGCTCTCTCA
The DNA here is from genome assembly GCA_034641835.2 of Pinus albicaulis. Taxonomy (NCBI): domain Eukaryota; kingdom Viridiplantae; phylum Streptophyta; class Pinopsida; order Pinales; family Pinaceae; genus Pinus; species Pinus albicaulis. The sequence continues at coordinate 951,315,804 of CM076571.1, read as the reverse complement.
ATCAGGGATTGCTGAGTAGTACCCCTTCTAAACCCATTGGGCCATTAGGGGAGGTCCCATTGGACTAGGATTGAAGATTAACTCCCCATTTAAGGTGAGGGAACAAGATCACAGTCAAAACCCCTCCTTCCAGTTCACCCCATAATCCATATCAAATGCCTAATACAAACAAGCGTAAGCACTCAATTGTTAAATGAATAAAGTACCTTTTGATCAGAAGCCCACCTTTGTCCATGTGCTCTTGCCGGATGGGTGAGAAGCGTATCACTGATGCAGGTGGTGGAGATATAATGGCTCGCCATCAGCTTGTGGTGATTGTCAGGTGCTGCATGGCTGGCCGTCTGGATGTGAAGATTGGGAGAAAATTTTTGTCGTATAGGGTTAACCATTTTGTTGGGTAACAAAACCTTATTTGTACACATGCATGCACACACATACACATACATATTTGTGGTTTTTATTACCACATTTCCCCTGACGTACTTGTTTTGGGGGCAGTCTCATTTCCAGGGAGAAGTTGATTTGCTGTTATGTAATCATTTTTATTGCAATACAGATAGATGATTTCTCTTGCAAATTTAGCATGCTTCTGTTGTTTTCAAAATCCAGATCTGATGTAATAAACAGCAGGGTTTGTGCGGCACGGATTTAATTTCCATAATTTATTTTTGGACTTCATTTATTAGATTTAGTATCTGGTTGTTACTGGAATAACGTAACCTTTTGATATGCAGTGTCTACACAATCTCAGCAAGATTCAAATATGAATATGTATCTAAATACAATTTGATATGGAAAAAAATATGTAATGGAAAAAATCCAGTACGACTCCAATACGGAAGTATACAACTCATAGTGATGAAACTGTGCATTTTGTTTCATGTTTTAGAAGAATTTCAACCCACAAATATGCAATAAACCAAAAAATATTTCATTCCTTGAAAATTCTGCAATATATATATATATACACACACACACAGATATATATATAGTTGAGGTTTTTGGGCTGTTGTTTTGGGGCTTATAGGTCAATGAATATCAAAGGCAGTAAAAAGTAGGTTGACTGTACCTTATCTGTACTGTACTTAAAATTAGCTGAATTTCATATTATTACTGAATTTGCATACCGCAAAGGCCAATGTATCTGAATCTTGCCACTGTGGTCTAATAAACTGTTGTTTACTGCATACAGTGGATTATGGAGATCTGAAGTTCCGATAGGTGTTTCAGACGTTTTCAGATTCAGTTGTAGGGTTAGATCTATAAGTGCATATCTACTATCATGAGGTGAAATTTAAAATATGTCCAAGGATTCATTTCTATTAGCCAAGCAATGTCATTAGTGAGTTTAACTGGCTTATCCCTCAGTTCACGTTATTAGCTTGATCTGATTCAATGATTGTTTGCCCCACTGTAAGATAAAAATGTTAACATTTGTTATGATTTGTCCACATGCTGCTCAACCTGCATATGACATATGTACCTACGTTTTCTTGAAACTGCCTGGTTTTCAAGTTACACTAAGGAGCTCACTAGATACCAAAACATAAGGACCTCTTTTCTTCATTATCCATACCTCTTTTCTTCATTATCCATAATGATTCTTTTGGAGTGTGAGTTGAAACCTTTCCTATTTGAGAAATGCATCATATGTTATGCTTCATCGAACAAAGAGTTACATCTGTCATCAATCTGACTACATGGCTAGAAGGAAGTTGTCTTCCTAAAGAAACAGAAACAAGAAGCTTAGTGCATATAGAAATGAGATTCATTTGATAGATTGAGAAACAGAAATAAATAGACTATGTTGTGGACAAACACATTTCATTATAATTTAAATGATGTAATGTACAATGAGAAGAAGATGCAGAGTTTAAACTTTAAACTTAAATCAAGCAATTTGTATTGATTCCAGAAGTTCTAAACTACATTATGTATCTGACTGTGGAAACGTTCACGCCTTAAATTTGTATCGAGTTATTTCTTACTCTTTAGAGCACAGTAACCCTGTCATTGAGCATTTCACATATGTTCAGAAGCCTAAAATATTTCAAGAAATATTTCTTGTCATGGCTAGTAAATGAATTTTACAATATGAGAACCATTTTAAAGGTGTTTGCACTGGTGCTAAGATTCTAAGACAGTTCTCCCTCTTTTAAGTGGTCAATGTCCTTTTATGACTTGTGTCTCATACTGACCCAGAATTATAATTCTTGCCTGCAGCTGAATGTTATCATTACCTATAAAATTTCAGATGTTAGAAATTGTACTTTGTTTATTTTAGGAATTCTAATGAGGTATTTTTCATAAACAATCTATGGAGACAAACTTGTCAAGGACTCTTGCTTATGTGAGGTTTGTCCTTATCATCTCTTGGTAGTGTTAGTTCCTGATTTATAGACCTTCTTAGATGTATCATGTAAGAAAGGATATTTTTTTCCCACACTGATCAGTTTCAGTCTCTGTGAGCTATCCTCCAATAATGATTCTTCCTTGCATACCTGTACAAAATTAGATTTTCATATGATGATTGCAGTAAAATCTCACTGTCAATGAGCTATAGTCTTTCTGCCAAGAATAAATAGTAGGTAAATGAATCTGCTCATGCCAAATTCTCTGTGATATGCACTATGCTTTGCATTTACTTATGGGCAGAAGCCATAATAGTGACTAATGTTAAATGATCTTTAACATAGCATCTTGATGGAATCAGTTTATTATTGATATTTAATGCAAATTCTAGTAGTCTTTAGTGGTTTATGTACTCTATTATTGCTGTTAAGGAGTTTAGTTTCAATATAATATATTTGTGTTAGTTTCAGGTCAATCATGGGAATTACTGATGGCAAGGAATCCTTGGAGAGTTCATGGATTGGGTCTAATGGCTTACATCTGCAAAATAGTAGTAACAGCAACAGCAGTACTAGCAGCAGCAGTACTAGCAGTAGTAAAGGAAGCACTAGCTCCAGTGACAGTGATGCTGAGAAAACTGTTGTTTCTGGAGAGCTTGAAGCTGATGCTGACTCTCTTACTACTAAACAGTCTCATTTGACTTCAGCTGATCAACTTGATGTGGATGGTTCTAAAAGTTCACGGGTAATAATGTGTTCCTTTCTCATGTAGTTGCGTATCCAGGCCATTGGTTGCCTGAAACCTGTACAGCACTCAAGCCTCTATGGGCTTTTATTTGTTATTTAGGTCCAAACTGGGTTCAATTCATGGTCCGTGGACCTGAATACAAGCCATGGAGTCAAAATCTTCGCATCCTAAGACTTCAAAAGAAAACCATGAAAAGATTGACTCTGGTAAACTAAAAAAAATGCATGATTACTTGTTTCCTCCCTTATGTGAAGGTGTTATGCTGATTTCCCTGTGGCTGTTAAATTTTCTTGTGCAGATTTTGAGTTATCCTTTGTAACATATTGCTTTCTATTCATACATGCTTATGTTTTTCTTTTCTTCTTGTTCTTTCTTAAAAATACATATTTACATAACTGTATCCACCTATAGATTATCTAGGATCTGTGTTTGTGTGGATCTGGATCTGGATCTGCATATAGCTGATATAAGATCCATGTTTGTGTGGATCTGGATCTGGATCCGGATCCAGATCTGCTCTTCATATAGATGAGATAGGATCTGTAGATTTCTTACCTAATTGCATCTATGATCACTAAATAAAAACTATTGAATGCCACTTTATTTTATTTTTTTATAGATGTTAATAATACCTTTTTGTTAAGGCACACAATAATAGACAACTGAATAGATAAGTGTGTGTTAATATTATTAACCAGATATAAATACAATTTCATGTGACCTTTGGATTATCCTTCCAAGGTCCCTTGGACTCCCAATGATGGTTCACATTCCTCTACACCAACCATAATGGATTAGGTGTCTAACATTCCCCCTCTTAATCCGAATGGGTGTATCTGAGTCCAAGATGAGAGCTAAAATATAAAGGTGAATAACAGCCAATGGCTGGAAGTGCTTTCTAAATCTGGTGGTTTAAGGAAGACCACAAACCAAATGGGGTAGTAGAAGCAGAAGTCTTCTACTGATGGTAGTTTAATGTTGACCACCAACTCTAGAACTTGGCTTGAAGCAGTTCCTGGAACAATTCTGAATTTGGCACACAAAATAGAAGTGCTTCTTGATACTGGTTTAAAGACAAAATAGAAGTGCTTCTTGATGCTGGTTTAAAGATGACCACAACCTATTGTCTAGTAGAAGTGGTAAGTATTCTACTGAGTGGTGATTTAATGAGGACCACAAACCAGATCATGCTAATGGAACATGAGTCTATCTTTATGTTTTGCCGACTCTGGCTCTAGGATCTACTTGCTATTGAAAATTGTGGTGGCCGTGGTCGGTATTTTCATCCTAAAAAGAAATTAGAAAAATTCAAATTTAATTTTGCCTCCAAGATGACAAGTCAGCTCCACAAAAATTCAGGTCAGATGGCCCCCCTAGAGGCACCCATTCGCCCCCCTATGATGACTATATATATGTGAAAATTGCTCCTCATTTGGGCAATTCGTAGAGCATCTTTTCTCTCTGTTTTCTGTGAGCTACAGGAGGACAAGAAGATCAAAATCTTAGAATGGAAAGGAGGCTTGTGTATTAATATTGATCTGGTCAGCTATTGTTTATATTTCTGTTTATGGATATTTTGATGGACATTGGATTCTCTCTCATAAGGAAAGCCGTTCTGGGTTTTCCCCTTGTGGGTTTTTCCCTGGCTTCAGGCCTAATTCTTTGTGTCTCTTGTTCATTAACTCGCTGTGGATTTTACTGCCCTTTCAATGTTTAAACATTTGTAATTTTTCTTGTGTAATTGCTTGATGTGAAATTATGCTTATATGATCATTTGAAGTTGTTATCTGTTAGAAGAATTGTTTCTAGTCTCTCATGCTAGAAAAATCAACACGGTATCAGAGCTGGTCAAGAGCAGTTGAAATCTAAATCTTTGGAAAAAGGAAGAATTTCTCTGGGTCCAATCCAAAGCTTCTTGTCCGAAATTTTCAAGTCCGAATTACAAGACTTTGAGGTAGGCCAAATTACAGGATTCTGTGTAGGCCGGATTACAAGCCTTTGTGATAGTCCGAATTTCAAGCCTCTTTGGTAGTCCGAATTACAAACCTCTGTGGATTCAGATTCTGTGATCTATTTGGCACATAATGAAGCTGATCCGAGCTTATATTATTGTTATAAAAAGATGTTATCATGAAAGGTTTCGAGGTCGAAGTCCTAGTATACTTCAATACATATCTCTCTGTGGCACTTTGTATCTCTTTCAGGCTCCTGTTGTAAGTGGACATATCTCTCTATGATTATGCGAATTCCTGTGGACTGATATATAGACCTATTTGAGCTCCATTGATAGGCCTATTTTATAGACTGTTATGGCACCTTGTGGTCCAAATCAAATCAAAATGTTGTGGAGAAATGTCTTAAGTTTTGAGATTCATTATGTGAAATCTCTTTCGACCCCATGCAAAATTCTGTGTCTCAAGCATGTTAGAAAATATAAAGCGACAACTTATTAAACTTATTTTCTTTAACCTTGATACTTGCTTGTTAATTTTAGTTATCTTTATGTTCTTTTAGTTAGATCTTTTCATCAAACAACATCAAGAAATAACAACAAAAGAGGACAGATGTAGGCTCTCAGCCAGGGCAAAACCCCTCGGGGGGACATCTTGGAAACTCTTCTCTTCTTAGAATCTGCTTCAAATGAGATACAAAGACCCATCCCTAGACCAAGTTGGTCCTTCCTCTAGTCCTTCCTTTGTTATGCACCAAACTGCTCTTCCCTGGAACTTCAACTTGCCAGCTACTTCTACCTGCAACTTCGACCTGTTAGCTACACCATTGCTACTCAACTTGCAACTTCAATCCAACAACTTTGTCCTTGTAGCTTCTTGGAAACGCTAATACAACCTCCTCTTGAAACCTACTTAGAGCAAGATAACTCTCCCAAGGACAACGAGGTCTAGTAAAGGGTTTTCCCTCTTCTATTGACAGATTCTATACTTCATCCTCCTGCAATTGAGTCTGCAACTTCAACCTCCTACTGGAACCCAGAAACCCTATATTTTTGCATGTGTGAGAGAGAGAGCCCAAGAGCCAAGAAATTTCGTACTTCTTCCTTCTTCTTGACCTTAACTCTCCTTGCAGCTACCCAACTATAGATCGATCTCTTTCTTGTAGATCAATCTTTTGAGTGAGTGATTCTCCAAATGAAGTCAAACTTTGTAATATTCCTAACTAGCCCAAGCTAGTAGGAATATTCAATGTTATTTTATTTTTATGTTTTATGAATAAAATGTAAAGGAGAACAAATAAAAACTCCTAAACATGAGAATAAATCAATGCCCAATGTGAACAGAGTCAAATCAGGGCTTGTTCAATAAAATCCACTTGTATGTGAAACAGGTTCAAGCTGTTTGACCAGGTCAATAGGACCAAATCATAAAGCAGTCCAGATACAATGAACCTCCTAGATGATCAGCGCAGTCCTATGAGGAGGTCCTCCATGTGAAAAGGGACAAATAGATGAAGGTGGTTTAGGGTTTTGCAAACCCTAATCTTATATAAGGAAGGGAAAGACTCAAGGAGAGGTTGTTGATGATATTTCGATTTTGAGATTACTTGAACAACTCAAACTCTCTTGGCTGTTTAGCTAGAGAGAGGAATTTCCTGTTTAGGAATTCCTCCTCCTCCCTTGAGGGTCTCTTGGAGGAGATTGTGCTGCATTGATCCACTATCTGGCATTTTGGCCAAGCTTCACCTTACATCTACAGCACTGCTCCTGTTGTGGGTTGAGCTGTCCATGTGAGTTGCAGCAAGTGGAATAAGGTCTATTCAGATCTGAAGAGTTCTATTGCATCTTTTCAGTGGGGAAGTCATCTAAACCATTGGCAAGAGTGTAATAGCTGTTTTGAGCTCCAGATCCTTATCTTGGCAAGAGGCCAACGTGTGCATTACTTCATCAGCGCAGTTAGCTCCAGCAACTGTGTTATTTTGCAGACAGAGTTGCAGTGTTTATTTGCTAGCAGTTTGGAGGAGAGATCTCCGGTGAAAGGGCTTCTTTCCTTTATTGAAGTGATCCGTGGATTGGCCAACCAATCCATGTCATAATTCAGATCTGATCTGTTGTGTGATGTATTCTTCAGAAATTCCTGAAGTTTACTGCAGATCCATGGTGTAGATCTCAGATCTATTCAGTGTCTTTCACTTTCAGCTGAGATCCCCAAGGGGAATGTTCTTAAAAGGCATTTTTGCATACAGATCCCATTTAGATCTATCCTTTTGTCCTCTGATCTGTTATAGATCTAAAACTCAATAAAACACTTCTTTAGATTTCTGAAAATAACGCTGTCATAGTTCTGCATTGTTTTCTCATGTGTTGCAGCACTTCTTTTGGAGCTTTCCTTTATGAAAAGATCTGTTTTTATTAGCCTAAATCATTTGAATCTCATTCTAAGTTTCCATTCTGATGTTCATGCATAAACTCAGCTAATCCCTTCAGAAAATCATGCTATAGAAGCTTCAGTAATTTCTGCATACTCCAAGTCATGGGAAATCAGGGTTTTTAAGCCTAGTTTGGGGAGGAGGAATTTCTTAACTTAGCTAGACTTATTTGTTTGAGCTGAAATTCGGAGCATAGGTCCCTCATGACCTAATCTAAAATAACTTCCCGCCATTTCTCTTATTTTTATGCAGATTTCTGAAAACACTCATTTTAGGGCCAAAATCATCACTCTTCCCCACCTTTTTGCCCATAAAACGCTGTATAAGGTTGCTGCTGTTGTATTTACTGAAGGATCTGCATTATAACATCTGTTATGAGATTGTTTGACGCTGCATCACCAATATTTTGTCAAATATTGCTTAATTTTCAGATTTGGAACATTACAAACTTCTCTTTATATAGCCCTCTTAAGGGGTCAAATTCCCTCCTTTAGGCCGACTTGAGGATCCTAGGGCCAACTTGTACTCTTGGAGATTCGTGAAGTTTCTAGGTTCAAATAATTCTTTTTACAATTATAAATTGCCCATAAGGGTCTTATAAACATGATGTTCACTCCACTGACTCATGACAATAAATCCTAAGACCTAACAAAACCTAGAAGCACGAAGAACATGATTTTTCCTAGAAGATTTTGGGTAGCATCAGATGTGTTCTAGCTTTGAAACTTTGTGGAGGGGCTAGAACACATGAGATCTCCAAGACCCAAAAATCATTTGGAGATATTCTACCCGGAACCTAAGTTATTCAAAATATTAATTATTTTAATAGAGACCCTAAGTCTAACTTAGGGAAATTAAATAATTAAAGTGAATTAATTTAGACATGTGGGTGAGAATGTTCTAAGTGGCGTGGATCAAGTCTTTTCTAATCTTAGCCATTGATTAGAGATTAGATCATGACCGTTAAATGTTCAACGAGAAACGTATTAAAGGAAGACTTGGGGTTAGTTGGAGAACACACAGAGCGGTAGCACTTGAGCTAAGTCGAAATTTTGGGGCGCGGTTTGCTGAGAATTCTCGAGTGAGCTTGCAGTGCTGGTGAGGGGCAGATCGGGGAGGGATTATTCAGATCCGAGGCTGAGAATACATTGGCAGAGAGGCAGATCCATACCAGGCAACATAGAGACCCAACACGAGCGATGCAACCCAGCTAGGCTCATGCAGAGGCAGCGTAGAGGCTGACGCAAGCCCTTTAGGGTGACGTAGAGTCAACATCGAGCCTAGAGGGGTGACACAGGAGTAACCTGTGCTGCGCAGAGGCTCTAGCAGCTACGCAGAGTTGAGTCTTGACATAGTGTCGGGAGAGGAAGCGCTGGGATTTCCTGTGGGCCAGAAAGGGCTCATATTCAGCAATTCAGAAGGTGTGAAGCCTTAGTTGTATCAACCATATTTTTTGTCTCCGAGTGATAGAGATACATCTGTCGTGATTTCTCTGTTGTGCAAACCACTGCTGGTGCCCTTGATTGTATTCAAATGTCCTGCTTAATAAACAAACCCTCTAAGCATTGTTGCACCGGTTTTCCCGCATTGGGTTTTTCTGGGGACATTGTCTAAAAAACATTGTGTCCTTTGTCATATGTGCGTTATGCTTCAGTAAAGGATCTGTATGTATGTGTAGGCTGCAATAGTATTTACTTTGATGTTTATGCTGAATAATTCAGAAAAATAACTTGTTAATTTAATCGAACAAGTAGAAGTAAATCAGAAAACTGTAGTAGGGTTTCTAGAACTTAGGTTCAAAAATTTTCACACATGAAACGCATGCTTTAATAATAATATTTTTTCTTTCTTCTTTTCTTATTTGTTACATAGGATACATATTGAAATAAGTACAACAATTATGAAGATCGAAACTGGTTACATTTCTCAACACTCCCTCTTAACTGTGGAGGTATTCATAATTGTACAACCAATACAACATCATATCTCAAATTGAAGAGTTCTCAAGAAGAGTTAGATTGATAAGCCATATTGTAAGCATCATTATTATAATCAACACTGTCCCTGAGGCCTAACTGGACAAGCTCTACTTTAATTAAGAGCATTATGCTGGGAGGCTTTATGTGTGATACCACACTACCTCTCTAAGGTACATACCCCATTTGGATGTCCACAAGGTATGTCCTTTTAGGACTATTCTTATCTTGGATCTCCATACCTAAGTCCTAAAAAAATATCGATCCTCTTTGACCACTCTTCTCTTGGATTCTTGCCCCATCCTCAAAGAGTGTCAGTCACTTTCCTTTCTTGGAAGATATATCATCAAGGAAACCATAGATGCTTATCCAACCCTGCGTCATTCTCTCTTCATCTCTTAAAGAGGAGAATGCACATGTCATATCAAATATTATTCCCTCTCAAACTAGAGAGTACATCCCTATTCTCCTTTAATCTTGAGAATAGATCCCTGCTCCTATTCCAGGAGACTCCTTTTTCTCCCTCTCAAAACTAGAGGAGATTCCAAACTTTCTTTCACCACAAGCCTTGCTGCTTGTCTTCATCAGAGTATCAACTACTAGTTCTCTATAGCTATATGGTTCCCTCTTTTCTTTGCATCTCTTGCATCAAGTGTGCTTCTCTTCGAGGTATCATGGAACCATCTCTACTCTTCGTTCTTGTGACAGGATCCAGGTCATCTTTCTTGCTCATCACTTTCCATCTTTGACATGAAGGCATTATATTGAGCCTTCCCAAACTTTTATTTAATCGTGGCTTCCTTATGAAAGTGATCTTTCTTGACCTTCAGGTTATCTTCTCGCACTGCTACCTTCCAAGATGAACACATCTTGACTTCATAGTTGCCAGGTGCCAGATATTGAGCTTCCCTCAATACTTTTCATCCATACAATTGACTGCGCATCAACTGTCATTATGCATTCTTGCACTATTCTACCAAGTAGCAAAATAATATGTTAACCAGATAACCAAAATGAAATAGACTTACCTCACCATGGTGACCTTCTCATTTCATCAACATCCTCATCAACCATCTCCTCTTGATATTTCCTTCTTGCATCAAAGTGCTCAAGGATGGAAATTGATTACCAAGTTACATCTTTTATCCTTCCGGAGATCATACTAGATGTTAATCAATGCATATTCTAGAGAAAGACCTATTCTTTGATACATTCTTTAGTAAGTCAAATTCTATTCTTTTCCAACATCATAACTACTTAAGCACATCCAATATTTATTTCAAAAGATTCTCATACACATGAATATTATCCAAAGTCAACATTCTTATGCTTTTAACCAATCATCTAGCTATCCATATATTTTCCATAAAGTTTGTATCCTGACCCATTGCAATCCTTCATCCTTCTTTACCAATAGGTTTCCACATTACATAGAATACATACTATTTCTGTCATGATGCCTTTCCCAAGGACTTTCAAGATGAAGGTCCCTCTTGAATCATATGCAAGATGACAGCCTCTAACATAATGTTAGATAATATCTAGATGAACATGATGCAAAATGGTCAACATTCTATCCTATATGAACTCTACTAAGCAACATAATCATACAAATTCCAAACATGCTAATATCATATGCTTTTATCCTATGATGCTTATGCATAACATATCAACTAAAAGAGAAACATTCATAAATAACCTAGAAGTTAATGAATCTTCTTTAGTAATAAATATCCTTCACTTCTTCCTTCTTTGCCTTCTTCTCAGGTTCTCACACTGGTTCAGCTACATGAGCTTCACTTCTATCTTTTCTCTTATTGTTCTGCTTGTTTGGACAATCCCTCTTAAAGTGCCCAAATTCATTCCATCCAAAATATTGTACCTTGGACATATCTTTCTTCTTGGACTTGCCAAACTTTCCTTTCTTCATCTTCTTGACTCGGGCTAGGAATGCTTGAGATTGCTTATCTGATCCAATGTCATCTTTAACCTTGATCCTTGATTCTTCTAGTATGCATTGTGCCCACAACTCCTCAAAGGGAGTTGAATCATTGTTGGAGTAGACACTTGTCGCAGAGTTGCTCCATTCTGGTGGCAATGTATTTAGAACACATACGGTTACTTCAGAATCGGTGATGGGTTCCCCAAGTCCTTGCAAATGGTCTCTTAGTTGAGAGACTCTCATGAGGAAGGATGCCATATCCTCATCCTTTGACTTCTTCATTCTATATAGCTTGTTCTGTCATGACATATTTTTACCTGTTGTACTTACAGAGTACAAATTCACTATCCTGTTGTACATGGCCTTGGAAGTCTTCAGGTTTGCCACAAATGGAACAAGAGAATCCTTGATTGATTCCATTATGATTCCACTATGATTGTACAATGATTCCACTATGATTCTAAATTTAGTGATAATGCTACTATGAGTGATATGGTTCTAGGGTTTGGTAGTCTGAACCCCAAATTATTAGGGTTGGATAAGCCTTGATTAATCATTTTCTGCATAAATGAAAGAACCCTAGAAAGATCTGATATCTCGATGATTTACAGGTTGGACTCAAAAGGGCTAAAGATTAAGAAGGAACTATCTTGGATAAGTATCTTGTGTTTCTTTTATTATTTTAATTATTACTGACATTGGATTGTTTATGGTTTGTAAACCCTAGGTGGGGTTTGGAGAAGGAAATCAAAGGCTTATGGACCATTATGCCCAATTGATAAAAGAAACCCTAAAACTTCAATGTTGATGTATACTTAATGATATATGTTCCTTGTTGATGATGATGACTCTGTGTTTCTAACGATGTGAACTCCTTGCTGTTGATAATTGGACTCTTTGTTGATTTGTTGATAACGTGGACTCCTTGATGATGTGGATTCATTTTTTAATGATGATACTCCTTAATGATGAATTATCTATACTCCATGATGTGGATGATGTGTATTCCTCATTGCTGATAATGATGTATGATGACATGGATAATGTGGTTGGACTCCTTGATGCTTATTCTTTGATGATGGCAATGCCTACTCCTTAATGATGATGATGGTGGTCTTCTTGATGGAGTGGAGTCATTTGATGTATCTTTTGATGACTTGGACAAGTTCAAACAAGTTTGGCTCCTTGATATTGTGGATGAAGTTGTCTCCTTGATGGTGATTCCTTGTTGATGTGGACAAGTTTGATTAGATTCAAGAAGGCTGAATTCAAGAGTGAGCTGACTCACTCTCGAGAGATAAGTACCTTCTTATTTTGTTTCTATTATTATTTCATTATGAGTCTCATGTCTTTATATATCTTGGTTGTATTTGCTTTTCCTTGGCTTCCTTGTGAGGATTACAGGTGCATATTGAATATTGCCAAGGTATGGAAACCATTGAAATTGGATGGAAGAATGAAGTGATAAGATGACTCGTGATTGGATGAGCTTTGAATTGAGAGGGGGAAAACAAGATCACCTTGATTGAAGCATGTTTGGACCCGTGAAGTTCAATATGAAGACGACTTGAAGCCCTGAAGGAAGATGCTGATCTATTGAAGACGAGTTCGTGAACTCCTTTACCGTGTGTTGATGATATGTTTCTGATGAAGGCTGAGAAGCTGTTGAATGCAAGAGGGAGCTGATTGAAAGTGTTGCATGAGCCTGATGAAATACTTGTTGAGAATGTGGCATGTTGGACTGTGAGCCCATAGATAATTGCTTGATGAAGTTGTAAGACTCTGTTGTTGATGTGTTGATTTAGCCCATTAAAAAAGGAAGAGCACTGATAGGTTGCTAAAGTTTGCTTTTGTTCAAAGCTGGATGAATAGATGGATTTTATTACTAAAACATACCCTGAAATCTACCATGGATACTCTTCTGTTTTTGAGCAGGTTGAAGATTATGTGAGAAGCCTGGAATGGCTGAGGATCCCTTTGAGAGGGAGCATTGGTACTATAGCATCATGTTACTCTAAGATCTATGTTGTCAGGGAATTTGGTTTTGAGGCTTGCAATCATGGTGTACAAATTTCATCTTTCCCTATGAGGAGATTGATGGTGTATTGTCTTCATCTCTTCATGAGAGGAGATTGGTGGTGTATTGTTTTCATCTCTCCAGAGTGGAGATTGATGGCATACAAATTTCATCTCTCCCTGTGAAGAGATTGATGGTGCACTGTTTTCATCTTTCCATGAGAGGAGATTGATGGTGTATTGTTTTCATCTCTCCATGAGACGAGATTGATGGTGTATCGTTTTCGTTTCTCCCATTTTGAGGAGATTGATGGTATTTTCATCTCTCGCGTTGTGAGCCCTGTGGTACGATCGACGAGATTGATGGTGTCATCCCTTCCTTGGATGTTCTGTGAGACCTTTGGACCGTGTTATGGCCTCATGAACAATGTTGTTTGGTTTGATGATATCAACTTGCCTTATGTTAAGACTAATTTCTCCCTTCACTGTTCTGTTATCCCTTTGATATGGTCAAGGAGATTGATCTTGAGACAAAGAGAGAATGAAAGTACCTTCTTGGCTAAGAGGGAGGGTTGAAAATTGTGGTAGCCATGGTCGATATTTTCATCCTAAAAAGAATTTAGAAAAATTCAAATTTAATTTTGCCTCCAAGATGACAAGTCAGCTCTACTAAAAGTCAGGTTGGTTGCCCCCCCTAGAGGCACCCGTTCGACCCCCTATGATGACTATATATATGTGACAATTTCTCCTCATTTGGGCAATTTGTAGAGCATATTTTCTCTCTGTTTTCTGCGAGCTACAAAGGACAAGAAGGATGAAATCTCAGGATGAAAAGGAAGCTTGTCTATTAATATTGATTTGGTCAACTATTATGTTTATGGATATTTTGATGGACAATTGGATTCTCTCTCATAAGGAAAGTAGTTCTGGTTTTTCCCCTTATGGGATTTTCCATGGCCTTAGGCCTAATTCTTTGTGTCTCTTGTGCATTGTCTCACTGTGGATTTTATTTCTCTTTCAATGTTTAAATAGTTGTAATTTTTCTTGTGTAACTGCTTAATGATACTATGTGAAAATTATGCTAATATGATCATTTGAAGTAGTTATCTGTTAGAAAATTTGTTTCTAGTCTCCCATGCTAAAAAAATCAACACTTGCAGGCTCTGGTTCTCGTCGTGGCATAGGCTTGCTTGATATGATTTTTTAAATTTGTAGTTGACAATCAATTCCTCCCCTGCTATATACAAGGTGAGAAGATGAAAATCTCTCCACTACAAGATGTGTCAATACTCGAGAATGAATTCTTCGATATGGCCAATATATCTTCCTGTTTATTGTAGACCATTGCTAAGATACGGTCTATCCAAGGTGAATCTTTGCTTTCGCAGTAGTCTTGTGGTTGGAACATCTGTCTGAACAATGAGCATGTTTTCCACAATGCGTCAATGGTGAAGATCAAGACACACACAAAAATATATACACACACAATAATATACAAGGGTGTGTTACATATTATTAACTAGTGTTGAGAATTTAGTAGGGGCGGTGATTAATTCAAATTCTCTCCTTGATAATTACTTGTGAGTTTACCTGTTTTACTTATGTCTTCTCTTCTTAGCTTATTTAGTCTTTCATTAAATCAATTACCAAAATACAAGAGACACAAATTTAGGCTCTTTGAGCCAGGGAAAAAGCTCCCCCTCTTGGAGAGGAAAACCCACACGAAATTCTTCTTATAGACTTTCAGATGACAATTACCATGACTATGACCCAAACCCTTGACCTTTGTATGCCTCCAAGACCTTTTCACTACTTCTTCTTTGACTCCTTAAATTGTTCCTTTTCTTCTGCATCGTCCTACACCATCTTGCACCTTTCTGCACCAGAACTAGAGAGTTCGATCTCTATTTGTATTCTTCCTTCTTTGACCTTGTCCACCTTTATCATACCATAATGATATCTTTATATATAGTTATGTTCTGGTACTTATCATAGTTCTGTTCTCACACTATAACATAGTCCCCTTTTAACTCAGACTTCCTACGCATCAAATTATAGTCATAAGCTTACACTGCAACTTAGCATAAACCACATAATTATATGCCCGAACCTTTGTCTTTACAATTGCCGATATAGCATCCTTCTAGCATCTTCAATCCACAGCTTTGTTTCTTCTTACTTGCACTTATATTTCAGTCCTCAAGTCTGCACTTGAGATCCACACTAAATAACAGGGCTGTTCTCTTTACTTACACATAATTCCTTCCTCGCTTTTCTATCCCTTGAACGCAGCCCTAACTCACACTTCAACATAGTCATATATTCCTGCACCCTTGTCTGCAAATCTTAGACTTGTCTGTTTCTGTTTCTTATCACTTTTGCGCAACATATATAGGGGTATATATAGTTGTTCCTGCAAGTTAATAAGCCGACTTATCATTTGTTATGGAGTCGACTTTATCACTGTGTTGGAAGCCGACTTGAAGGTTGTTTGGAAGAGTATTCCAACGCTGATCTTTGAACCATATTTTGAGCCATGATTTCAAGCTTGATTGGCAAGGTCTTGAGGCATACAAGTTTGACATTATTCTTCATAAACATGACTCTTAAATACATTTATAACTGGAAGACAAATCCCTAATAGACATCAAGAAGAAGTCTATTGGCCTATAATGAAAACCTTGCTCATGAAACACAAGCATACCAAAAATATATTTATTATCTTTGTCTTCTTCTTTATATAAATACATAATTACATAGTCAATATGAAGACCGATCCTAGTTACACTTCTCAACATCTAGATATACATATAAATGAAATTTCATGTGGCCTTTGGATTATCCTTCCAAAGTCCCTTGGATTCCCAATGATGGTTCATGTTCCTCCACACCAAGCCTAACTCATTATGTGTAAAGAAATGTGTTTGATACCCCATTTTCAGTTTTCTTCTGTCCTTCATTTCCCAAGCCAGGCATTTCCAAGTTTGAAGGTCATAAACTTGTCTTTCTAATAAAGTCATCATGCAATGTTTTCCTTTGTCTACCATTGCTCCCATTGGAAGTTTAGTGACATTTTTTCTACTGGATATTAGTGTCAATGATATTCTTTAGAAAGTAAGTTTTGATTCTTTCCGAACTAGAAAGTGAGTTCTCCACTTTGTTCACTGCAAAGTAGGGTGGCTATGTTCCATCCAGAAAATAAGTGCTAAACATAATTCTATTGCAGCAGGTTCATATGTTTATGAGTACTCATAAGTGTTGATTTTTGGGTAGCATTGGATGTGCTCTAGCTCTGAGATTTTATGGAGGGGCTAGAATGCATGAGATCTCCAAGACCCAGAAATAGTTTGGAGAAATTCCGCATGGAGTGCATTTATTCAAATAATTAATTATTTTTAATGGAACCTAAGTTAAAACTTAGGAAATTAAAATAATTAAAGTGAATTAATGTAAATGTGGGTGAGAAGCTTCTAAGTGACGAGGATCAAGTTTGTTTTAATCTTAGTTGTCGATTAATATTTGATCACGTCCGCTGATCTCTCAACAAGAAAAGTATAAAGGAAGGCTTTAGAGTCAATTGGAGAACACACACACGAAGAGCAGCAGTTGAGCTAAGTTGAAATTCTGGGGCGCGGTTTGCTGAGAATTTCAGAGTGAGTTCTAGTGCAAAGAGGGGCAGTTCGGAAGTGGGACTTCTATCCAAGGTCGAGAATACATTGCAGAAGGGCAACACAACACCAAGGAGAGACAACACAACACCTAGGAGGGTGACGCAGTCATTGAAGAGGCAACGCTGGGGTTTCTGTGAGGCAAATCGGGCATTAGTTTAGTAGTTCGATTTCTGAGCAAGGAAGGCTCACGAGTGGGTGATGCAACTCCTAGGGGGCGTGACGTAGTCTCAGCGCAAAGCTGGGAGCAGCTACTGTTGCGCAACACTAGGGACAACGCAGCCACCTGTGGGGTTTGATCATTAGCCAAAATATCTGTCTCTGGATAGAGGTACTTCGGTCGAGATTATTTTTCTTTGTTGGGTGAGCCAGATTTGGCACCCTAGTTGTATTCAAAAATCTGCTTAATAATAAAACCCTCATATATGCTGCATTGGTTTTCCCGCATTGGGTTTTTCTGGGGACATTTAGTCCAAAAATAAGTGTGTCCTTTGTGTGATTGTTTCATGTTATTTTTCAGTACTTGATCTGTATATTGGTGTAGGCTGCAGTGTATTTGCATTTATGTTTACTGAAGAATTCTGTAAATAACTTGTTAATTGAAGAACACAAGTATGAAATTCAAATCAGTTAACTGCAATAGGATTTTTGGTTGTTAGATTCAAAAATATTCACAATAAGTCATGAATCAATATATTTACATTGCACAATCATGAAAACATTTTGTGAATACAAACATGCAACAAATTAGAGTGATAAAGGTGTAATTGTGAACTGATTAGAATATGCCATGTCATGTAAAAAAGAGTTTTTAAGTTATGTTGAAAATTTGCAGCTTGGGAGATACTCCCACAAGTCCTGGGTGCTTGATTTTTGAGGAGTGTTACCCACCACTTTGTGGGTGATATACCTAGGAGAAATTTTTCTCCATGATGGACCTCAGGTGACAGCCATTAGTCCCTTACAACCCTCAACTAGCTCGTTGTGCCATTTCTCTGCCACTTGCGCCAGCCATGTGGTCCCTCACCCATTTGTATTGATCGTATGTTTAAAGGTGGGCCTCCCGAATGTAAGGTATGTCTTGTCATTTGGTAATTGAGTATTGGGTTTACTTATCATGGACACTTATGGGCATGGATTGATGGGGGGATTTGGCGAAAAAAGTGGGCTTAGTTTATGCTCCTGTCCCCTTGATCTCTTTTGGATGTTACCTTTGGATCTTAGTCCCGTGGGATCTCCTTTATTTACCATTTGTCTCTAGGTTGGTACTACTAGGGAAACCCTGTCTTTGGGTGCGTGGTCTCGCTCCTTTATCCACATATATTACTCCCTTCCCACTCACTATACCCCCATTCGTCATTTCTCCAACCTCGGTCAACCTTGCCTCTTTGGGTCCACATAGGGTCAGCCTCCCCATCCCCTTGCCCCCACCTTGGGTCAGGCCTGGAACGATGCCCTGAAGGTTAAAGCAGCTAAAAGAAAAATTAAAAGCATAAATGGCCACATTCAATAAGAAATTGTACCCCAAAATGTAAAAGATTGTAGGGACAAATAATTAGCACGTGGGCAAATGCCAATACACGAGCTGTACCCCATACCCATGGTCATTACCCTGGTTCCATAGGCCCTAGATGAGCCTCCTTTATCATTTAGGAACCCATGATTGTCCCAACCCCTGGAGGGCAATGAACCGCCCTACCTAAAATGGGGTAATCACTCTTGTATCTTACACATCATGCTCTTGTCCTCTGAGCCCCGAGCAGTTAATTAAAGAAAATTCATAAAACGCAAAAGGCATATAAAGAAGGGTGGAAAAGTCAAGGCCGGGGCACCTCATGTAGCACGATTGCTCCCTCCTACACGTTATATACCCAAGTGTGGGCTTCCCCTTCTCTAGCTACCCTTGAGCCCCAATATGTGGCCTAGGATTGCCCCTCTCATTTCACTTCTTGATCACTTGCCACCCGCATTTGAGGGATGTACCTTGGACATACTATCCCCTCTAAGGGTAGAAACCACCTAATAAGGTACCTGGATAACTCCCCTTGGAGCTTGGAGACATTAGCACATGCCAAAACCCACTACGGAAGGGCATGCCATTATGAAGTTCTCACTTTGTTGTCTATGGTTTGTAAGCTCTTTAAATGATTACTCTAATGACTTGTTGTCCTGGAAGGCTAGGGGACACATTGGATCTTATGTAGGTTAGGATCTCTATATGGGGTCCTAACCTCCTAGAGGGATATATTGGCACATGTAGGGTGTGTGTAGAGAGCCATGGGACTCTACATCAGCAAAAAACACTCCATCGATCCCCACCGATGTCTAGAGACTACTAGAGATCCACCTTTGGGACGAGGATGATGCACTTGGTACACTATGCCCAACAGGTCCCATATGAGCACCACACACTTGGCAGGTGTCCAAAGACTTGTGCGATGACATCGCAGCGTTCATTTCATCATTTGAGCCCTTACAAATGATCTACAAGCATCTTCGACTCATATGGAGACCCATGGGGTCATTGGTGTGCCTCCACACCCATTGGGAGCACTACAGGTCTACTACTTCGAGAACAAGGGGCCACCCACTTGTCCATCACATTTTGAAGATTTTATTCATCATTATGGCACTTCTGGACATTACCAGGCCTTTTGGAGGGCCCCAAGACATGCATATATTATTATTTGACCTCCTAAGAGACTTATTATTTCATTTATGAGCTAGTTTGGTGGGCTTGTCACCAAAAGTTGGTTTATTTGCACTTTATTTTATATTTAGGGGTTAATGTAGGCTCATTAGCTAAATCGAACTCCTAAGAGGTGTATAAATAGGAGTTATTTGGATTCATTTGTATCATCACTTGACTTGGGATCTCTCTATCTTTAGAGAATTTCACATTTTTCCTTGGAGGACTATTTTTGGATGATGGATGAATTTTGATGTATGGATTTGAAGCGAACAAAGTTCCGTCTCAAGTTAAGTACTCCAGAACACTTGGAATACAAAGATATCCATGAGGATACAAATATTATATTAGATGTAAGATGAATGAGATGAGATAGATAGATAGATGATTGAATGTTACAAGTGAGGCCTACTTATATACCTACGCAGGTGCCTCTTCACGAAAGGTCATGTCTTATCAGACATGGCCTTTCAACCTAATTATTAATTAACTAATTTAATAACTAATTAACTATTTTATTCATTACATTGTCTTCCCCTCAAAAAGCTTTGTCCTCAAAGCTTGTCGATGAAAGGCCTCAATTTCTTTTCCTGCTACGAACATCTTCACGTCTTGGGGCAGTCATCCTTGTCGATACAAGTTGATATGATCCTCTAAGTGACAAACAAAACTGTCGCACTGAGAATGGATCGGACCATCCTTAATCAATCTTCTGTGGAACCTTACGCTGACTGCTAACTTGTGATGATTCGTTAGTATTCGTTGTAATATTAGCTTGTTTCTGTTCTGAATACATAGCTTGGTTGAGTTGTCTGCTCCAGTGATTTGGATGTCGATAGGGAACTTTTTTGGTTTGACTTTGATTTTCTTTTGGCGAGGATGTTATTGAGTAGGTTACTGAACCTTCACTTAGAATGTTCCTCGTTTGTCTGACATCTAAGTTTGTTTCTTTTGCAACTTGCTTCACGTCCTCTTCAGCTGAGACATTTACTGGATCAACATTCGATTTTTCTTCAACATGAACTTCTACATTTGTCGATTTCGACGACTCTTTTTCGACAAGTTGTTGCATCTTGTTTTCCAACGACTTCTTATCCTTCTTCAATTTCTTAATTTGTGTTAGCATTTTTTCGTTGTGGTCCTTAAGGCGAGCAACTTCTTCATTCTTGTTAGCTGTGATTTTGTCAATTTCCTTTTTCATATTTTGAATCGCCTTTTTACTTTCTTGAGAAATTACTTTTGAAATTTCTTGAATGTCTTCAGGTGTCATTGAATTTGGTTTTAAGTTAATGTCCTGTAGCGTTATTTTTGTAATATTCCTAATTAGCAACAGCTAATTGGAATATTTGACTTTGTATTGTTTTTCCATATGTGGTTTGTAGATAAATAAAAAAGTGAGTGAAAGGGGGTCTAACTCACTTTAGAGGAATAAAACACCTTCCTAGTAGCACAACGTTGTAACTTAAGGGGGGAGCCAAGGGGGGCCACACACCACATGGAGGAGAGAGAGACTACGTTGGTTTTGGAGGGAAACCAATGCTATAAAAGGTGGAGGAGCCTTCTCATTTGGGGCATTCTTGTTGTTGATGATATTTGAGCTAGATTTCTGTCTTCTTGAGCACGCTGGCTGTTTAGCCTGTCTGCAGCACTGTTTAGTGCGATTGAGTGTCTCCGGTTGGAGATCTCGCTCTTAGCCCCGGGGGACTTCAAGTGCCTGCTCGGGCAAGGTCTTTTCTACAGTTTTCAGCGGAGGATTTGGTTGTTGATCTGCGGAGGAGCTGGGCTTCTTTTGGTGACTGTGCAGTCCCTAGGAGAGAGGACGCAGTTCTTGGAGGAGGTGTTCTATTGCGGGGTTTTCTGCAGGAGATCCAGTGAGATTCGGTGTGGAGGTTCAGTCTTTATCAGTGGGAGATTTTCCGGGGAGTTTGTGGCCTGATTTCAGCATATATCATTTGGCATCTGCGCTGGGCCTGGAGGGACAACGTTTTTCCTTGAGGAGGGTTTCTGAGGTGATTTTCGGAGGCTGACCATTTTTTATATGGTTTTTGGGTTTTGTCCGGGGTGGTGAGTTCAGGTGGTCTGTCGATTTTCAGCCCATTCCGGCAAGGGGATCAGCCCCTAGCCTCAGTTCATTCCAGCAGCGTTAGCCATTTGTAGTTTCTTCCCGTGCCACTGGCACGCAGCTTTCTTTAAAGAACATTTCGTTTTTCCGAGAGGGTTCTTCACTTGCCTCGTGCAAGGATAGGTGCTCTTATTCTGATGATCCATTGTACCCATTTATATTCTCAGATTAATAAAATGGCTTAGCATTTCTGGAATTTTATGTGTACTTGCTCTATATTCTGTTTCCGGCATTTTTCTATATAGTTGTATGCTTGTATTGTTGCCTATTTCCCGTTGGGGATATTACAGTGGTATCAGAGCATAATTCTGGCTCAGCCTGTGGTCTATGACATCGGGAAAGAGATCATACAGAGCAATAGCAGTTGCAATACCAAAAACGCAATTGGAAAAAGGGCCAAAATATAAAGGGTCAAATTTTGAAGTTTGGAATTAGAAGAAACGCTTTCTGGGTTTTTCTGGGTTTTGGGCAAGGATCACCTTCCCAAATTCCTGGAATTTTCTGAGTAGTTTTCAGTGGGTAAATCGGAGGTCTAAGTTAAGCAGCAGTATGGTTTTGCAGCAGCCTGCGCTTGAGAGCTCGTAGGACACAGCAATAAAGGGCCAATGGCGTATAAGGAGGATGCGACAGATTTAGAGAGGCGCTCCTCCAACACATGCAGGATGTGTCACAGAGACTCACTGCGCTGGAGGTTAGGCAGCGGGAAACCCCAAGGGGTTTTCAACAGCGGGAAACCCCAAGGGGTTTTCAAATCGGTGAGGGATCAGGCACGTCACACCATATGCCGGAGCGTGATGCTATCCCCATCAGGGCATCGCATGCACCCACGCGACCCACTATGCCCACTTTCCTAGCAGAGGACACAGGGGCAGCAGCACAGCGGGAGCCGGAGGTTGACCCTGGCCAGATGGACGCCTACATTGCAGAGTACCTAGCACGTGGGCCGGCGATCAGAGATCTCATCTCATTTAGAGATTATGTTCAGCTCCAGCGTGATGGTAGACCCCGTGATCATCACAGGGGACACAGATATCATCATGACGACCACCGCGCAGCTAGCAGATTTCCTTTGCCCACGTTTGATGGCTTATCAAATAGTTCGGCAAAGTCTTGGGTAGAAAAGTTGGACATCTATTTCCAGCTTAATCAGATGTCGCAGTCAGAGGCCATTAAGGTGGCAACATTGCACTTGGAGGATGAGGGCACACAGGATTGCAGGGAGTCTGAGGTTACACCTAGTGTGACACAGGATTCCCCCTCATTGGAGACCTCCTTGGCCATGTCGGTTGATGTGGTAGTGGAGAAGGTAGAGCCTACCTCGGTAGAGCCATCCATTGAGGTGATGACCGAAGTCGTGTCCGAGTCTTCAGGTGGTAGCAGCACACGACAGATGGGTGAGGCGTTAGGAGATATATCCACCTTCGATGAGGCACTAGCAGGTACAGAGGTATTGGATGATGGTCGCAGACAGCGGTATCATCGGCTTCGGACGGACCTTCGAGTTTTGAGAGGGAAGGCCACGTCAGTACGAGAGGCCATTTTGTTGCGGGACCAGGAGCTGCAGGGTATGAGAGTGGCTTGTGCCAAGTCAGCGGCCAAGTTGGTCCGCATTGGGGAACGACTGGATTCCCTGATGTTACAATCAGAGGGCACGTTGGAGCGTCAGATCATTCCCCTTCAGGCATGCATGGATGGGACTAGCAGTGTTGTTGGGTCATCTCTTCCCGTTGGAGAGAGAGAGGCAGAGCCACCTAGTCAGATCTCATATGTTGACTTGGATAGCGGTATGAGACGATCAGAGTTGCACAGGGTACAACATCCACATGTTGAGGTTGGATGGTGAGAGATTCTGAGTTGGTACTCGGTGGAGCGGGCTATGGAGATAGTGATGGATCCGAGTGTAGCTCAGCAGGATTTTCTATGCATGGGGAATACAGGAACCCCAGATTGGCATTGGGATCCAGGTGGGGTCACCTATCGTTTCCTAGGCAGGTCGGCTGACTATGTCTTGGAGAGTACAGTTGGCCTAGTAGTAGAGCGTGTGCAGTTTCGGTCAGCTCCAGTGGCCAACCAGTTTATGGGCAGACTCCCTAGGTTGTCTTGGCATGACATTCATACACGGGATCACGGGGTGGTCAGCACACCTTGGCAGGAGCTTGTCGGAGGAGGTGGCATTGGCAGGCCACCGGATGGCACCTTGTATGGGGCCAAGGATTCTTCACCTTTGTGTGGGGCACAGAGGACGCAGCGGAGCCGAGCAGTGGTGGTAACACTACTGACACACAGGGAGATTCACTTCTCGGACCCCTTGAGGAGGATTTGGAGTGATGATCCTTTCGTCGGCGGGTATAGTGATACGACGGTGGAGACGATGTTACCGATTGGTGGTAGTCCGACATGTAGAGGCACAGCTCTAGGTCATCACATCCAGGGATGTGTGGGAGCCTCTAGCATTGAGCGGTGGATTGCCGGTGGACATGGAGTAGCATGGTGGTGTACCAGAGTGTGTGGGACTGCATTGTGGAGTAGGAGTATCCTACATCACATTGAGACCATGCGGAGAGTGACCGATGCCTGGACACAGTCAGGGCACGAGATGGTACAGGGTGCTACAGCAGTAGCACATGGTATCCAGCAGTATACCGAGGTATGCCTCAGTGTGCAGTGGCATGTTGAGGAGCATATGGATGATCAGTGGTATGCGAGGGCATACGGTGCTACACAGCAGGGTCTTAGAGCATTGCTTCTAGGGAGACTCATGGACAGGGACATCGGGCTTACCTTTGGGAGTAGTTCACCCAGGATCAATGGAGAGACAAAGGAGCGATACTTGGCAGTATTTGTGGGGACTCACACACCTGACTCGCTTCGACATCACTCACAGGTACAGTTGATTATGTTTTTGACCGTTGGCACTTTGGGCGTGAGCAGCAGGGTACGCGAGGTTCACCCAAGATATTTGGATGACACTCAGTACACTAAGCGAGAGACTTCTCAGCAGTGGCACTGGGTTGGTGTGCTAGTTGACAGCCACAGGTTGGGGGATGAGATGATCCTTTGCGGAGGTGGTGCATCAGTCATCACTGAGCCTACGCTTGGGGAGCAGGTCACGAGGGAGACATGCATCACTTTTCCCTCACGGCATGTCGAGAACATGCATGGGCAGAGGATATTGGGTACAACAGAGGCAGCATCCCAGTATGTGTTTGGGCTCCAGACACTGTATCGACACTTTATCGAGAGGATGGGTGCCTACGTTGAGTCGATGAAGGATATGCGGCTAACATTGGGGTCAGACATCGAGGTGGGACAGTCATATGCACTGACATTGAGTACGGTGACAATAGCTGCAGGTCCGTATTCTCTAGAGGTTTTGGAGGTCGATGGGATTGTTCTGCAGGGGACCAGTAGACAGCGGGAGCATGACATTCCTGATTAGGAGTGGGAGGAGTTGTTGGATATGGTGGAGCATCCATCTATGGGTCGACACAAGGATGAGACGCAGATAGGTGCACATACAGTCAGCAAAGCTGCAGTGTTTTTAGTGTGTAGCACTCTCCAGGAGTACATCGATGGAGCTTGCAGCATATCTTGCCCACTTTGGCCCATTATAGAGAGAGGGGCTTCCTTCTACAGGCAACTTTCACTGGCAGACAGGGCAGAGCAGTGGGAGTTGATTACGAGTTGGCGACAGCACTCCCAGCGTGTTCCATATGCAGTTGTTATCGCTACATCAGATTCTTCTTCCATGATGGACTGGCGGGAGATCATGAGTTGGTACCCTCTTAATGTTATGGTATTCTTCGGAGGCAGCACAACGGAGCAGGGGCCCATGGACATAGCACATGTTATAGATTCCAGCTGGCAGGGGGACACAGGTCATCATTTCTTCAGCACCCCATCCCGATTTTAGGGGAGTAGGATCAGCATGGGATTGAGTCAGGACTTGGACTGGAGAGAGGTGAGGAGTTTGTATGCAGTTGGTGGGGCAGTATATGCAGTTACAGGTGTAGTACAGCATGAGCCTGGGAGCACTGATGCCAGTTGGTGGTCTCCACCCTTGAGAGCATCAGTTATAGCTAGAGATAGTGCGCAGCCTGAGCTGTGGGACTTGGGCGATGACTGGCCCTGGTGGCAATGTGAGCTGAGAGGACTGTTGGTCAGTGTGAGATCAGTTTGGGATCCTGGCATTGAAAGGACCCTTCATGTCAGGGTGATGCAGAGGTCAGAGAGGGTTCAGTGGCACATCTGGGACCCAGGCACATTTTGCAGTGTTAGTGGGGAGCATCGGCTAGAGAGGAGGCTTGTTCAGGCATTGTTGGAGGACAAGCAGTTTTTTCCGATGAGGATGCCACTTGGGAGAGCGAGGAGATTTTGCAGCATCCATCACCTTAGTTGCTTGAGGACAAGCAACATTTTGCCGGGGGAGACTGTAATATTCCTAATTAGCAACAGCTAATTGGAATATTCGACTTTGTATTGTTTTGCCATATGTGGTTTGTAGATAAATAAAAAAAGTGAGTAAAAGGGGGTCTAACTCACTTTAGTGGAATAAAACACCTTCCTAGTAGCACAACGTTGTAACTTAAGGGGGGAGCCAAGGGGGGCCACACACCACATGGAGGAGAAAGAGACTACGTTGGTTTTGGAGGGAAACCAATGCTATAAAAGGTGGAGGAGCCTCCTCATTTGGGGCATTCTTGTTGTTGATGATATTTGAGCTAGACTTCTGTCTTCTTGAGCACGCTGGCTGTTTAGCCTGTCTGCAGCACTGTTTAGTGCGATTGAGTGTCTCCAGTCGGAGATCTCGCCCTTAGCCCCAGGGGATTTCGAGTGCCTGCTCGGGCAAGGTCTTTTCTACAGTTTTCAGCGGAGGATTTGGTTGTTGATTTGCGGAGGAGCTGGGCTTCTTTTGGTGACTGCGCAGTCCCTAGGAGAGAGGACGCAGTTCTTGGAGGAGGTGTTCTATTGCGGGGTTTTCCGCAGGAGATTTAGTGAGATTCGGTGTGGAGGTTCAGTCTTTATCAGCGGGAGATTTTCCGGGGAGTTTGTGGCCCGATTTCAGCATATATCATTTGGCATCTGCGCTGGGCCTGGAGGGACAGCGTTTTTCCTTGAGGAGGGTTTCTGGGGTGATTTTCGGAGGCGGACCATTTTCTATATGGTTTTTGAGTTTTGTCTGGGGTGGTGAGTTTAGGTGGTCTGCCGATTTTCAGCTCATTCCGGCGAGGGGATCAGCCCGTAGCTTCAGTTCATTCTAGCAGCAGCAGTTTACGGCAGTTTCTTCCAGCAGCTGGGGACGCAGTTTCTTGTAGCAGCCATTTCCTGTTTTTCTGAGAGGGTTCTTCACTTGCCTTGTGCAAGGATAGGTGCAGTTATTCTGATTATCCATTGTATCTCATTATATTCTCAGATTAATAAAATGGCTTAGCATTCCCGACATTTTTATGTGTATTTGCTTTATGTTCTATTTCTGGCATTTTCTATATTGTCGTATGCTTGTATTGCTGTCTATTTCCCCATTCAAGATATTACAATTTTCTTCTTTTTGTTGGAGAATGTTAAAAACTTCTTTTTCATATTAAGGATGAATGACCCTAGTGATTCCATCCAGAGCGAACCCAAAATTATATCACTGTCGTTACAAAATAAGGTTTTAACGGTAAATTGCGAGACCAAGGAATACTCTCCAATACTTGGGTGTAGATTCTTTATGTCGTATTGTTTTTCATTTTGACGAAATGAATTTGTTTCCGTTATATTTGATTCGGGGATCAATAATTCGTTAGCACATTTAGTACTAACATAATTATTCTCTTGATTAAGATCGATACATATGAGAACTTCCTTTCCCGCAAGTGACTCTTTGATTCTAATTAGCGCATAGACAAACATACTATAATTTTCAGGAAATCTTCCTTCTTTCCCTTCCGAATTAGACTTAATTTCCTTTCCATCGATGATTGATTTCATTTTGTCCGTTGAATTGAGTTTTTAGGGTTTTTAAGGTAAACCTTCCTAACTCTCTTCTTCTTTTTAATGAAGTTATTATTCCTTAATTTTTTTTTAATAATAATTTAATTAATTAAATAATTTTAATTAATTATATATATATATATATTCTTTTAACAAATGATTTTTTTTAAACTCTTTTTTTTGTTGAAAGGTTACAACCCTAGTGAAACGCGACTTATTCACATATATTCAAAAATATATATCCACTTATGTGTATTTCTCCACCTAAAAGTAAACTTACCATTCACAAGAGATTTTTTATTACTTTACTTCTTATTTTACCTTGCAAATACCATGGGCTTCCAAAACCACGAGCTTGTAAACCACTGAAAGAATAATCAAAATAACCTTACCTACTTTTCCTTATTTATTTTTCCTTTTTAATTTTAATTTGTCTTTGTATATATCTCTTTTTTTCTCTTTTTTTCTTTTGGAACTATTTTCTTTTAAATCTATTTTTTTCCTTTTAATTTATTTCCCCCTTTATGCTAACTTTCCTTCTCTCTCTTATTTTATTTTATATATATATATATATATATATATATATATATATATATATTATAAATATTTCTTCCTTTTTTTTTATATTTCTTTTCAAAAATTCTTTGGTTTGTTTTTTCCCTTTTTTTTAAATTATGCCCTAAGGCCTAGTGGAAAAAATGGAGAAACTCCAAGATTGATGGCAAAACGCTTTAGTCATAACGGCAACAAGGTTGACGATTTTTACGGTCAAAGACCTGGATCAAGGAGCGTAGCTCTGTGCAGCATAAGCGGCCAAAAGATCGACTCCTCTGATACTAAATGAAGCGAACAAAGTTCCTTCTCAAGTTAAATACTCCAGAACACTTGGAATACAAAGATATCCATGAGGATACAAATATTATATTAGATGTAAGATGAATGAGATGAGATAGATAGATAGATGATTGAATGTTACAAGTGAGGCCTGCTTATATACCTACGCAGGTGCATCTTCACAAAAGGTCATGTCTTATCAGACATGGCCTTTCAACCTAATTATTAATTAACTAATTTAATAACTAGTTAACTATTTTATTCATTACAGGATTTAGGCTATTTCTATCTTGGAGCTTCTTATTTGCAAATGTGATGCTGGTTGGATATACTCTCTAACATTGTAAGTGCAAATTTAATGCTATTTTTCTTGTTGCTGCATACAATTGGACTTCGCTATAATTAGGGCTAATTGCTGCATGTATGAAATGTGGAATTATGTGTCTACTTAGCTTATTCTATGTATGGGCCATTGTTATATGAATGAAATGTCCTAGAGATCATGTTATCTTGATAAGCTTGTACCATTTGTATGAAGTATAAATGATTGAAAGGCACTTTTCTTCTCTTTCCTTAACATTGGACGAAGTTGACTTTTTGGGCCTCCTTGAACAAGAAACTGAATCCTTCTTCATTATTATCCTTGACTCGATATCCCCAAGTGAATCATGCACTAGTCCCTCAAAAAAGGGTGATCATTTTCCCCACTTTTTCACTTTTTCCCCCTTTTCCTAGGTCTAGCTCCATTAGGTCACCTAGGGCATCAATTTCGCAGGAATCTAGCCATAGGAAAATATCGATCTCCTAGATACACCTGTGCTGGTGGGTCCCCTCACTCTCCTCCGAATTTGGAACAATTCCAACAGTGGAATCTCTGGATACACCAAGCCCTAGCTCTAGGATCAAGTTTTGCCTAGGTGTTCCCAAGGCTAGAACCTAGTAGGATCAATTTGGCATCATTGGAAGAACATTCTTGTTTGCTCCTTTCCCCTCACCTTGGCCACAAGTTAAGAACATCATTGGGTGCCAAAATCCATCCCCTAACCTGGGCCAGGTCTGTGAAAATTTCTGAATCTAACCAAATAGAAATCCTACTGCAGTTAACATATTTGCATTTCCTACTTGTGTTCTTCAATTAACAAGTTATTTACAAAATTATTCAATAAATATTAATGCAAATACTCTGAAAACCTACACCAATATACAGATCAAGTACTGAAAAATAAGATGAGACAACCACACAATGGATACATTTATTTTTGGATTAAACGTCCCTGGAAAATTCCAATGTGGGAAAACCAGTGCAACATATCTGAGGGTTTTTATTATTAAGCAACAGTTTTCTGAGTACAATCTTTGAATGCTTTACTGGCCATCCAATACATAGAATTCACGACAAACAGATAAAATAGTGAGTTTTACCTCATACTGCAAGTCCTGGCTAATCCAGATCCGAATTGGCGAAACCCAAACTCCCTCTGTGCAATAGATGCGTAGGCCTGTGTGGGGATGGCTGATGATGGCGTCACCCTTTCTCTGAATCAATCTGCCTCTCGGAAAATTGAGACTCAACCCTCCCGGCTCAGAAACTCCAATCTGCAGCAAAACTCGGATTGTCCCTTGGAAACACTGTGCAGTCCCTGCGTGGGCCTGCGACACCCCTTTTGGGGACTGCGTTACCTTTCCTGGTGGCTGTGCTGCTTCCTCTGCTGTCTTTATTGCCTCTCTGCTCTGTACTCTTGGTCCTCCGACCAATAACTGCTTCTCCCCTCACTGCGGCTGAATCACTCAGATCTTATTTTCATCCGAGCATTGCTCCATCAGAAGAATTCGATCTCTAGATTCACTCACTGTGTGTGTTCTCCAACTGACCCTCAAGCCTTCCTTTATACTTTTCCTGTTGAGGAATCAACAACCGTGATGAAATCTTTAATCAACGACTAAGATTAAAACTGTCTTGATCCTCGTCACTTAGAAGCTTCTCACCCATATTTATATTAATTCACTTTATTTATTGTAATTTCCTAAGTTTTAAGTTAGGCTCCATAAATAATTAATTATTTGAATAACATTCATTTTGGGTGGAATTTCTCCAAATGATTTCTAGTCTTGGAGATCTCATCTGTTCTAGCCCCTCCACAAAATTTCAGAGCTAAAGCACATCCGATGCTACCCAAAAATCAACAGGGTCCACTTGGTCTCGTGTGGTCCCATTCTTTATAAAAGCTGATTTATCATGGACTACTTGGGAATCCAAGTTCCCAAGGGATATTAGGGATTGAGAACCCCCTTTGTAAATCTTATTATTCTTCCTCAACCCTCCTATCCTCATCTCTTCTCCCTAGAAGATCAAGTCGCTTGCTTAAAAGGAAAGCAAGTCCCATTCTTCACTCTATCCTAGGGAAAGGTTTTCTAGAGTCACTTCACACCTATTCATTGATCTATACTTTACAAGTGACTTCCTAAACTATAGGGTCTCCTCCCATTGGTGAAAATCTGTAAAGAGCAGGGAGTCTTAGCTGTGGTGACAGTGGGCTAAGTCTCCATCATTACTCTTGACCTAGCAGTTTCCCTTTTAGGAGCCCCTCTTAGGTCCCTTGCTACTTTGAGTGGTAATAAGGAGAAAACCCACAAAATGGAGGTTTATGGGCAAAGTACCCAAAGTTGGGGCTTTGACCCAAAAGACTAGGATTACAACCAAGAATATGAATTTATTTTGATTTTTGAGTCATGTAGGCTTAGGTCAGCTAGCAAGGCTAAGGGACATGACTGTTGGGGTTTCCACCCCATAAACGAGTATATATATGTGGCATATCACAAGTTTGGAAGGACACATCTTATGGAGAACAAGAAGCCCTAGAAGGCACTCACAACCTAAGAAGACAAGGACGAGTTTGTGGTTTAAGAGACTTGAGAGAGTTTTGTCTATTCTAAGAGGTCGAGAGGAGGTTCTGACCAACAACAACGGGCCAAGGTCTGAGAAGGACTATTCTAGGCTGACCAAGTTTTTGTTCATGGTGTAAAGTCTGGTTAAAAATTTGTTATGTACAATTGAGAGGGTTGAGGTATGTTCTAAGCAAGTAAAGGCTGGTCTGAGCCCTAGAAGCGGGTAGGATTGTGCCCTAGTTTGGGTCACAGCCAAGTGCAGGCCCGGGCCAAGGCTAGGGAGAGATAATAGACCAGGTCAAGGTTATTTCAATTTTCAGGTGAGTTGGTGTTGATTTTTGGTAGCATCGGAAGTGCTCTAAGTCTCCAAATTTGTGGAGAGGCTTAGGCACATGTATTCCAAAGAATCTAGAAACTGTTTGTGAAAATTTCACTCGGAATATGTTTTATTGTAAAAATTAATTACTTAAATGGCGACTCTAAGTCTAAACTTAGGGAAATTAAATAATTAAAAGGTATTAATAAAACAAAGTGTGAATGATCTGGAAAGAGCGAAGATCAAGTCAAGTTATAATTTTAGCCGTGGATTAGAGATCTAATCTCGGCCGTTGATGTCTCAACGAGAAGACTATAAAGGAAGGGTTGAGGGCCATTTGGAAAGACACATCGAGTGAATATAGAGATCGAAATTTTTGAAGCGAGCAGTGCTCAAGACGAGAAATCGATCTAAGTGATTCCAGCGCAAAGAGGGGCAGAGATAGCTTTTGGAGAGAGTGATTTTCTCAGTCGGAGAATCATCAGCAAAGAGAGGCAAAGGGTGATCCAGTAGCTCTCATGCAGAGGTTGACATAGAGCCATCATGTAGGGCTACGTAGAGGGTCAGAGAGAATTCGAGATCTTGTAGAAGAATCAGTTTCAGAAGCCAGGTGTCGAGATGTGAGACCAGGAGGCTGCAAATAGTGATTCTGGGCTGGAGATTGATCTTCTAGCTGGATGACGGTATGCCTAGAGAGGGTGACACAGGGATTGCGTAGGGACTGTGCAATGGCAACATAGAGCCTGCCAGGGGCACCTCATCTAGCGACTGGATTGATCGACATTTTTCAGTGATTGTGTGAGGTAATCTCACAAATCTTTCTGCCAGTATTTCTCTCTTTGTAACTGAATCAGCCTTGTGGTATTCAGAGATGTATTCAGAAATTGCTACTGCTTAATAAATAAAACCCTCAAATCTACTGCACTGGTTTTCCCACATTTGGGTTTTTTCGGAGACTTTTGTCCAAAATAAAGTTGTCCTATGTGATTTCTTTTCTTTGCTCGGTTTCCTTGTTTCAGAATCATATTTAATTAAGTGTAGGCTGCTTCAATAATTTATTTCAATGTTTCAAGAAGTAATCTGAAATAATTTTGTAATGTAATTTATAAAGTAGGTGAAGTAGATTCAGTTGGTTGTAGTGGGATTCTTGAGATTGTTAGATCTAGGAATTTTCACATGGTATCAGAGAGTTTGATGTGAAACAGGAAGAGCATATCTGGCACTGAAGTGAAGGCTGA
Source organism: Pinus albicaulis (assembly GCA_034641835.2). Lineage (NCBI taxonomy): Eukaryota > Viridiplantae > Streptophyta > Pinopsida > Pinales > Pinaceae > Pinus > Pinus albicaulis. Next base: position 951,282,662 of record CM076571.1, on the reverse strand, counting down.
ATTGCTATAGCAACAACAGATCGAATCCCCAGAGGGATTGCACAGTTCTATCCACAAGGGCTAAATTTTTGAGGTGGTCTAAGTGAGTCGACAGAGAGGTAAGACTTCCAAATCGAGATCTTGTTGAGGCATATGGAGCAGCGCAAAGCCTTCACACAGAGCCAGAAGGACGCAATTTTTCTGCAAGTAGTTGCTGGGCAGAGATGCGTGAGATGAAGAAGAAGAGCACATAGTTAGGGAATTCTTCCTCAGTGAGTTCCTTCCCGAGAAATTCAATTTTTCTCATTTGCTGGGCAACAGAGGAGCAACAGACTTACCAACTCCATCAGGGAGTGTGTAAGCCAGCCTAAAAGCTACACAGTAGGGAGAAAGGGGGAGCAGTTCGACAATTTTCGACTGAGATGGCATATCACAGACTTAGAGATTAGGATCGGTTGGAGGGTTCCTCCAACTATGTGACTGGGAAGGAAAGAATCAAATTCCTTCTGGACGAATATGATCTCAAGGCGTTTGTGGACAACGTGGTTGCTGTACCTACAAATTCGGATTAGAACAAAAAGTATAAGTCCGATATGGCAAAGGCCAAGAGGCCAATCCTTGATGGTATCAAGGATCATATAGTCTCTCATATAGATGGAAAGGACACATCCAGGTAGATATGAATGGCCTTGTGCATGTTGTACGAAGGGACTTTCGAGCAGCAAAAGATGTACTTGGAGCAGAAGCTCCAGATGATCCAGATGTAGAAGGGGGAACACATTTTTCCATTATTAACGAGACTTTAGGATATCCGTGATCAGTTGGCGGCCGTGGGATCTACCCCATCTGCTACAACTATGGTGAGACTGGCCCTTATCGTAGTCACTGAGGAGTGGTAAGTTTTTGTCCAAAGTATCTTGGGGCAGGGCAACGCTACCTAGTTGGGAGTTGATGTTGGTAGCTCTTCAGGAGGAGGAGCTGAGAAGAGATATGGTCAAGTGCAAACTTGACGATAGTAGCGGGAGCGAATAGAAGAATCAAGAGGAGGAGAGGAGAATGCAACCCTTGCATCGAAGGAGTAGCAAGAGCAACGAAAACAAAAGAGAGATGTTTCAAAGGTGAAGTGCGTTAGTGTGGCGAGATGGGCCACTTTGCATCGCAGTGTCCTCTGAAGAAAAAGGACAAGGGTGAGAAGTACGATCCAAAGGTTGTAACCGCAAAAATCGAGGAGGATGAGTATGCCATGAGTGCCCACGCATCTCCAGGGGGGAGATGTGGTGACATAGAACTGTAGTTCACCTTGAACTTCAGTTGGGCAGGATCCTTGAGGGGCCCAACTCATTAATCATCACCTTGCTATAGGAGCCCATGATCAATAGTAGTGGGATGGAGGAGTTTTTAGTCGATGCAGAGGAGTGCAGAGACGACAGTTGCTGTGAGTAGTAGCACCAACTTCTGAGCAGCGCAGAGTAGAGCAACAACAATGCAGTGTAGAGCAGCAACAACATTGTGCATTAGAGGACATTGTAGTAGTTATCAACAATCAGTGTTGTTAGCACCGAGATGCATCACTAAACACTTGATCAGATTTTTGGGTGGTTTCAGTTGCTTCTCTTAGCAGCTGAGTTGCAGTGCTAGTAGCATAGTAGATGCAACATTTGAGAGGGAGCTGTAGTACGGATGCAACAGTGGCAGTGGCAGTGTCATGGGCGGCAATACAGTTGCAGCAACAACGTAGTAGTTGGTGGACAACTTGGCAGACATCAGCAGCGTAGAGGATGCTTCAGGGTCAGAGCAATATGCAGTAGGCATCTTGTTAGAGCACTTTCCTCACTAAGAGGAAGTGTTGATTTTTGGTAGCATCGAATGTAATATCCCCAAAGGGAAATAACCAGTAATAAACATAAATAAACCAGACAGATCTAGAAAATACAATGCTGGAACCAAATCATGGAACAAGTACACATCGAATACCAGAAAACTGAGCCATTTTATTAATTTCAGAACATATAGGCAGGAGTACAAGATAATCAGAGTAAGTGCACCTATCCTTGCCCCAGGCAAGTAGAGAGCTCTCAGATAAACAATGGCTGCAGTAAGGACAACGTCCTAGCTGGCGAAAGAAGATCTGCTGCTGGAATGCAATGGAGCTACAAGCTGAAGTCTGGAAAAAGGGCTGATCTCACGCCTCCAAACCCTCACCCACAGAAACGCTGTCTCTGCTAGTGACAGCGCAGAAACAGATGAAGCACTAGTCACCAAAATCTCCAGATGAATGGATCAGCTCCTGAATGCTGGAAAACGCTGTTAAGCCCCTCTCACACAAGCCTGCTCATCAGATCAGCGTCCTCCCTGATGGATCTGCTCCCTGTATACTCAGATCTACTGGATCTGAAGCCTCCAAGCCAGATCTGCGTCCTACTATATCGGATCTACTGCTATCTCTTCAGATCTATGCTAGATCTGCCAATATCTCCACAGATCTGCAACCCCAAAGGCTAGATCTGATGTTATCTCTTCAGATCTAGGCTGGATCTGCCACTATCTCCTCAGATCTGCAATCTCCCAAGCTGGATCTAATGCTATCTCTCCAGATCTGCAACCTACAGAACCAGATCTGCAATTATCTGCTCAGATCTACAATCTCCAAGGCTGGATCTGTCAATGTGCCTTCAGATCTGCGTCCTTCTGTCTCCTGGAACAGCGTCCTCTTCCTCTCTCCCAGCTGGCTATCGGCTTTCCTCCCACAGGGCAGCGTCCTTCCCAGTCCCGGGGCTGCGTCCTTTTGGAACGGCGTCCTGCTCTCAGGCGGTGGCGTCCTCTCTCTCTGCTGCTGGCGTCCCTCCTTCTCAGTCCTGCTAGCGACCTGAAGCTGCCCTCTCCAAATCTCACACAGGAACCTGGAAATGCTACCAATCCATAGAAGCTGAGATCATGCAAATGTACTGCCTATTGCTGTTTTCAGAAGTCCGAATTCTAAAAGTGAAACCGAAATAGCCTTACCGAGCTGAATTTTCAAGTCCGAGCTGGGTGAGATCTCCAACCGGAGACACTCGGACACTAAAAACAGTCTTATGAGCCAAACTAAACAGCCCGGCGTCTTGGAAAGCCGGAAGAAGTCTAGCTCTCAATATCAATATCAAATCAAACATACCCCAAATGAGGTGAGAACCCCTCTTTTTATATGCCAAACTCCCTCCAAAACTTAAGCTGCGTCTTACTCTCCTTTGACTGCCTTGATTCTTAGATGACAGTATCTATCTTATCATACTTGGACCCAGAGGCCCCCTCTCCAGGTATAACGTCAATCAACTGGGAAAAGAACACTTTATTTATAAAGTGAGGTGACTAAAGTGAGGTGACCCCTCTTATTTCTCACTTTATTTATTATTTCTAGCTAAAGCGGCAAAATAAAGCAAAAATGAAATATTCCAATTAGCAAAGCTAATTGGGAATATTACATCGAAAGTGCTCTAAGTCTCCAAATTTGTGGAGAGGCTTAGGCACACGTATTCCAAAGAACCCAGAAACCGGTTGTGAAAATTCCACTCGGAATATGTTTATTGTAAAAATTAATTATTTTAATGGGGACCCTAAGTCTAAACTTTGGGAAATTAAATAATTAAAAGGTATTAATAAAACATATTGTGAATGATCTAGAAAAAAGCGAAGATCAAATCAAGTTATAATCCTAGTCGTTGATTAGGGATCTAATCTCGGCCATTGATGTCTCAACGAGAAGACTATAATGGAAGGCTTGAGGGCCATTTGGAAAGACACACCAAGCGAATCTAGAGACCAAAATTTCTGAAGTGAGCAGTGCTTAAGATGAGAATCGATCTAAGTGATTCCATCGCAGAGAGGGGCAGAGATAGCTTCCGGAGAGAGAGTGATTTTCTCAGTCGGAGAATCATCGACAGAGAGAGGTAGAGAGTGATCCAACACCTCTCATGTAGAGGTTGACGCAGAGCCATGCAGAGCTATGTAGAGGCCGCACAAAGGGTCAGAGAGAATTCAAGATTTTGCAGAAGAATCACTTTCAAAAGCCGGGAGCCGAGATGTGAGACCGAGAGGTTGAGAATAGTGATTCCGGGCTGCAGATCGATCTTCTAGCTGGGTGACGCAGTGCCTAGAGAGGGTGACGTAGGGACTGCGTAGTGGAAACGCAGAGCCTGCAAGGGGCACCTCATCCAGTGACCGGATCAATCGAGATTTTTTAGTGATTGTGTGAGGTAATCTCACAAATCTTTCTGCCATTATTTCTCTCTCTGTAACTGAATAACCCTTGTGGTATTCCGAGATGTATTCAGAAATTGCTACTGCTTAATAAATAAAACCCTCAGATCTGCTGCATCGGTTTTCCCATATTTGGTTTTTCCAGGGCCTTTCGTCCAAAATAAATGTGTCCTATGTGATTGTTTTTCTTTGCTCAATTTCCTTGTTTCAGAATCATATTTAATTAAGTGTAGGCTACTTCAGTAATTTACTTCAATGTTTCAAGAAGTAATCCGAAATAATTTTGTAATGTAATTTACAAAGTAGGTGAAGTAGATTCAGTGGGTTGCAATAGGATTCTTGAGATTGTTAGATCTAGGAATTTTCATAGTCGGAAGGCTGTTTAGGAGATCTGTGTCCAGGCCGCAAAGGGCTTTAGGAAGGTCCGAAGTTGCTGGACAGCTGACAGCAAAGCCTCAAGAAGGAGGTCTTAGACCGTAGCCCTGTAACAGGCCGAGTTATGCAGACAACAAGAAGGGCTGATTAAGGCTAAAAGGTGAAGTTTGTTGGGCAAACAAGGAGCTGACAACAAGAGGAAAAGAAGCCTGTAGCTTCAATGGAAGGTTTGCTATAGCAAGAAGTGTGATAGTGATCAGTAGGTGCTAATCTCTGTGTCAACATTGAAAGCAAAGCACAACTAGATACAAAAGACAAAGAAGGATTGAAAGGGATGTGTGGGAAGGATTACATCAACAAGTAAGTCAAGTTATTTTGTCTTTTGCTTTGTGGGTAGTTGAGGGTATGAAGGATTAGATCTCAAGCCCTAGTTATATATTGTGTAAAGTGTAGAGATTTCTAAATCTTAATTCTTATGCAGAAATTATTTCTGTTAGTCTAGTTAAGCATCTCCTACTTATACAAGTTATCAACTAAATAAATTCAAGTTAACATCAAAGCAAAACACATAACAGATCTCTACCAATTCAGATCTAGAATAAGCACATGCACACATAGGCAAAGTGATTTAGTTATTTGTGGACAAACTATTCCCGGAAATGCCCAATGTGGGAAAATCGATCTCTCGCTGTTGGAGGGCTCTTTTATTAAGAATATTTCTAAATATACAACTCTGGGTTCCAGATCTGGAGAACCCTACAGAGAAAACTCTAGATCTGCAGTACCTGGCTGATCTAAGACCAAAAATACTGACTGATCCACACCCTCAAATGAGATTTACAGAACTAAGCCAGATCTAGGCCTAGAAACCCTAGATCTGCCCCTGAAAGACACTGCGTCAGCCTCTGAAGGCCTCGAATGTTTAGTGCTGTCACTGGAAGGGATTGCGGTACCCCAGACTAGGTGACGCAGTCACTATATTGCCCATAAGGGTCTCTGCATAACCCCTGAAGGGTTTCCTGAAAATCACACTGTCCTTGTTGCTGCTGTTGTCGTCTGCTGCTGCCGCCATCTGCTGCTGTTGCTGCCTTCCTTTGCGTTGTCTTTCTTGATCTCTTCTCTGCTTCTTGTGTATTGTAGACCTCGGGATTAGATCATCCTCATGGTCTAAATTCCCCTCTCTACAACTGAAACACTTGAGAATTCTTAGCAACCCCGCCCTAGAATCTCAGATTAGCTTCAGTGCTCTGGCTCTGTGTGTCCTACAAATGACCCCAAGCCTTTCCTTTATACTTTTCTCGTTGACAAATCAACGACCAAATGACCAAGATTAAATCTTTAATCAATGGCTAAGATTAAAAGAAAGCTTGATCCGTGTGACTTAAGACAATTTCATCACATGTTTAATTAAATTCACTTTAATTATTTTATTTTCCTAAGTTTTAACTTAGGAAATACATTAAAATAAATAATTAATTAAATATCTCCTAAACCAGATGAAATTTCCCAAATCGATTTTCGGGTCTTGTAGATCAGGTGAACTCTAGTCCTTCCTCAAAATTTGGGACCTAGAGCACAACTGATGCTACCCCAAATACACAAAATCTCAACATAAAGGACCATAATCCCTGGTACGAGAGTCCTAGTATTTTCTTATTGATGAACTAATGAGAAACATAATTTGGGCTAATCAAGTCGATGTACTTCTATTGATTTGTCTGCTGTCATATTCTGTTGTGCAAAGTTGTCTTCTGGTTGAGCACTGCTAGTGTGTTTATGTGATAGTGTAGTCATAGACCAAACTTAGGGTGCAAGGGAATTTCAACAAGTTAGGAGTGTCACAATCCAACTTGCACTTAATGATAAAATTATAATCCACAAGGTGCAACACGATAGAGAATTACTAGGATGGTCACCATTTTCACCAAAGCAATTTATTGTCTCACTTTGGTTGTCTCTTCTCCAACTCAAGGGGGGTATCCCTAGAAATTTGAATTTCTAAAGCTATAACAATGAAGCTTAAAAGTGACGTGAATAGACAACTAGAACAAAACAATGTGTTTGTCTTTTGTAGTATAATGAAGTAGAAAAGGTGATGGAAGGATTAAGAATTAGTGCTATTGCAAATGAGGGCAAATGGAGTCAAGGGGTCAATCCAAGGGTGCAATTCATATATGCTTAAGGGCTGCACACACTTCCCACATTAAACTTGAATAGGTTGAAAATGAATGCAACAAAAATGTACTAGGAGGTCCCTTAAGGCATCACATCAAAACCATGCCATTATGGTATACCAAACCCAATGAAATATTAATTGAGCACATGCTCAAGAAGATGTTAAATGCAAGTGTAATGTCCCCAACTACTTGAGGATGGAGGCATCATTCCCGCTTGCCTAACTATCTCCTTTAGGATGGCAAGGAGGGGAAAATTGCTAAGGGGACAAAGGATTTTTCCCAACTTTACTTCAATATTATTATTATTATTATTATTATTAAATAAAAGGGGAAAATTATGATTAAATAAAAACAGGGCAAAAGTCACTTGAAGAAAAATAAGAGACTTCATCAATAAAATAATAATGAGGTTTCTAGAAGATTGGAGAAGATCTATCAATATCTTTTAAAAGGAGAAAGGAGGCCATTATCTCATCATTCTAATATGTGATTACTTCTTGATGATTGATAGGGGCTCAAGCGAGTCTAACACGAGGGTTTCTGCCAAAGCTCTCTAACTAGTTTCGGTGGACTTCGAGTGCCACCCTAGCTGGTTCTCAAGTGATTTCATTGGACTTCGAGTGCCACCCTAGCTGGTTCTCAAGTGATTTCATTGGACTTCGAGTGCCACCGTAGTTGGCTTGAGTGGAATTATTTAGTTTTCCATTTTGTGCATCAATTGCAGGCTATCTTGGGGACATTTCTTTAGTGGGTCGAGTTGTTAGTCATCCGTCGGAGCTATTTCCCTTGAAGGATGAGTTGCTTTAGGAGCTACGATATTTTTCAGAAGGATGAATTCAGTTGGTAGAGGTTAGATATAATTGACAGGTTGAGTTCATGTAGTATGGGCCGAATTTATTCTTTAGGAGGCCGAGTACATTTGGAGGCCATATTCTTCTATTTGCTAGAGGAAATTGAGTTACCATTGGGAGGCTGATTTCTGGGGTTTGCATCCATCATTTGGAGGACGATTTTTTTCAAAATTTGAGGTCAATTTTATCTGCTTATCTTCTTGGGGATGAGTCTGTATTTGTGGAGGCCACGCAGTATTTCTAGTAGGAAGCTGAGTCACTTTCGAAGGGGCTAAATTGTTTGCTATTCGTGGAGGCTGACGTACTTATCTAGGGGCCAAGTTTATTAGCTTTATCTTGTTGAGGTTGAGCTCATATTTGTGGAGGTTGAGTTATCCCTTCCAAGCGATAAATTGATTTCTAATTGTGGAGGTCGAGTTGCTAAGCCTTTTGGAGTTCCGAGTTGATTTCTTCATCAATCATTGGATCCTTGA